>SSNU01000256.1:0-364335 GCA_012064415.1 Gyrodactylus bullatarudis | reverse complement strand
AATAAAATTCATTTTAATGGCGAATAAATTCTCATAAAATCCTGCTATTTTTAACTCCTGTGTTTCTACTTTGGTAGTGAATGAAAGCTTTATGTATTCATATTTGTTGTTAGCGAACTGTTGTGGAGCCTCATCCCATTCTTTCTTCGGAAATCTACAAACACAATTTGTAGAACTGCAACTGGCCCATTGCTTTACTAATCTTTTAATTCAAACCTGCTATACTCTGAAAAATACTCTATTGTTCCTCAAACCGGCTCAAAAGATTATTATTAGATAAAAATATACGTACATTTTCAGATACGTCCGGATAGTTAGAAATATTCATCAATTAAAATTATAACAAAAGAATTATATTCAAAGAGATATGTACATTTCGCCAGGTTTCGTCAGTCTCAATTCCTGGTTCAATATTTAATAAAATTGTTTTAATGAATTGTTTTGAATGAAAATTGTAAAAAATAAAAAATTTCTTATTTCAAAATTTTATTAAATATTGAACCAGGAATTGAGACTGACGAGACCTGGCGAAATGTACATATCTCTTTGAATATAATTCTTTTGTTATAATTTTAATTGAAAAATGAAAATTGTTCATGTTCTGATATACAAAAATCCCATTTTCTCTAAAAACATCAAAATTTACCTAGTTTCCTAAGAATTTCATTCAAAATGGGAAAAAAGACTTAATTTTTACTATAGGCCCAATTTTTATTCAGAATGTTTCAAAAACTATTCAAAAATCTTAATTTTGTCCTTTCTTGTAGTAGAATTCATTGGAAAAATCTTGGCGCGTGTTCAAAAATTTTCATTTTCAATCGAAAATTTGTATATCAGAAATAACTCGAAAACGTATGGTTTTATAGGAAAAAGTGCATAGTTTTCATTTAACTTCAAAATGAGATTAAGGCTGGGAAAATTTGAAAAATTTGGCCTACTCTAGTAGTTAAAGATTTAAAGCGTTTAAATACTGACATTTTAGCCTCTACCTATTTTTAACTTTACAATTGGTACAATAAGATAAATTAAGAATGTTGTCCAATGAAAAATGGCCAAGCTCTGATACATTAGATTAGAAAATTTAAATCTCTGTGATTTTAATTCTTTTCCCTTCTTTACAAAAATCAAATCTTGATTCTTCTTAGAATTCAATATGTTATTCTCACTTTTTTCTAATTGATCTTTCTTGTGGAAAACAGAAATTCCTAAATCTATAATCAATAAGAAATAGATTTATTGAGGATTAATCAGGTGAAGAAAATTAATAATCTGTTGGCGAGGATGATAAAGTTTTATAAGATTATCATAAATCATTACTTTCCATGATATGACTCGAGATGATGATAAATTCTTAAATATTCACTGACCATGTTTAGTTTCCATCACAACTTTCTGATCAGTTTCTAACATTGCTAAAGGAGGCAAGGTAAAAAAATAAAATTACTTTTGCTTCTCTAATATAAGAAGGGGAGAATTTATTATTTTTACATAGAGCACAATATTTTTTCTCCGGGTTAAAATAGACCAATAATATCGAAAAAAATCGTTTTTAGATTTTATAAATGTGTCCAATTTCCACTTTTCAAGGTTTGATTTCAAAAATTTTGACGCTTCTAGATATTTGAAGCAACTAAATCCTGACATTTGGGATCAAAAATAGACAGAAATTTCGAGTTTGATCATAGAAGTTGGGAAAAATATGCCGTTATCGAGTAAAAATTTCTACTTTCTAATTTTTGTATTATTTCATTCTTGATAATTAGAAAATTAAATTTTGCCACAATAATAATGACGAGGTGATGCGGCTAAATTTGAATATTTTGTTTATTTTATATCACACATGTCAGCATTTAATCGCTTTAAATTTTGAGCTCATTTAAAAATGTGAAAAAATTGGGACACGATTTTCATCAGATTTAATTAAATTTTTTAAAATAACTTATTAGTTATATCAAATAATAACTTAGTTACTGGCTATCCGAACTATCAAATTGAGATTATTTCTTAATTTCTACCTCGCAGATGTGTGTTTAAAGATTAGGGCCATGTGGATTCCGAGATAAGATTGCCAAGTCTTAAATTAAAGAGATCCCGTCAAAGATTCTAGCATGAGTTAATCTCTCAAATTAATTTTCCTAGCTTTTTTGAAGAAGAGCAGTGCACCATCGGAGGTGATTATTTAAATGTATGTATAATATAGTCCCAAGAACAGGTTTCCTGAATCATATATATTTAATTCTAGTTATCGATTGGCTATTGATCTAAATGTGTACCCCACATTTGTGTAACAAAACTAGTAGGATAGACTTTTAATATTTTTAATTATAGCTGAAATACAATTGACAATTTTATTCGGGCTCTATCCTATTTCCTCCTTTTAAATCTTTACATCTCTGTATTTCTCTTCACTTGAAACTTATTTATTGAAATAAATTGAAAAGAATATATAGCCCTAATAGGTAGATAAATGCCTCACCATATCCCACTTTTATATGCTTGAATGTATTTTAATTCAAGCATCGATTTTCAAAATAATTTACATGTAAATCTGTTTTTTACATGAAACCGAAAATTAAAATACTTGTGAAGTATTGAAATTAATTAAGTGTTCTGTAACATTGGTTTTGAGCTAAACTACTGATGGCAGGAATTTTAAATGACGAAAGAAGATGCCGGATTGCATCACAGATACGACATTTCTTACATAAACCTTTCTTACCTAGTCACAGATAGGAGCCAATTGTGAAACTATATAAAAATTTGGACCAATAAGGCTATCTCGATTTTTTTAACCTGTATTCATATGAGTGTGCCCGAAATGGAGATCTTTTTTTATGAAACAATCTGGCATCTTCTTACTTTATTTCAAATTAATTAATATTATGAAGCTAATTGGTTTCTAAGTTTTTCATTTAGTGAACCAATCAGATTTAAGTAAATTAAAATTCAGTGAAAAAGCTTTATAAATTTAAGACAAGGAAAAACATACATTTGGTAATTTAAAAAAAATCTCAATTTTAATCGAAGATTCAAAATTATCTGTAGACTTTTTAGTAACCAAATGTAATTGACATGAAAATGAGAATTCGCTTTTTTTACGAAGAACTCAATATTTTTGTTCAAAAAGTCAGGAAAATCTTGTGAAAATTTTTCAACTTTTGAGCTCACATTGTTTATCGATTTCAAAGGTTTGAACCAGTTAAATGCAGATATTTGAGATCACCATTAAACAAATAATTCGAAGAAAGGAATCTACTGTTTTCAAGAAAAAGTTAAACTTTTAAATTTTGGATCATCCCCCATCGTGATAATCAATAAATTAAAATTTTTCAATTTACCACAATAATGACTAATTTCTGCAGCCCAATTCGAATTATTTGTCTAATGTTTATCTCAAATATCTGGATTTAACTGGTCAGACTGAATATTTTCTTAAATTTTCACAAGGAATTAGCTTATTTCAAAAATTAAATTTTTTCCTGATTTTCCGAACAAAAATATTCAGTTTTTTTTTTAAGTGAGTTCTCATCTACATTTCAATTAGGATTAGTTCAAAATGTACACTTTCACTGATTTAAAAAAAACTTTTTGACAAATTTGGAGACAATTTAATTTTTTCGAGCTGGCACGATTTTTTCATTTTTTTGAAATTTTTTGTTGATTTCAACGCGTGAGAGGAATCAAAATGTTTTCTGTGGACTATCAATAGTAAAGAAGACCGAAAATGGTCGTAGAAATCGTAGAAAACACTCCATTTACGTGTAAAAGTCTACTTTCTATTTTACGATCCATTTTTTACTGCATAGAAATAGTTATGATGCAAAATTACGTTTTTTTAAATGAGTAAGATTATTTTCCCTGTCTGATGATGATTATGAAAAACAACAAAAATTTTCAAAAAATGCAAAAAATCGCGCCAGCTCGGAAATTAAAATGTCTCTGAGTTTGTTCAAAATAATTTTTTTAATTCAGTGAAAGTGAAATTTTAAATCAGTTACCGAAAAATTCACAGATAATTTTGAATCTTTGATGAAAAAAAAAGATTTTCCCAAATTTTATCGAGAATAGCTTTATATGGTCTGTTCTCTTATAGCTGAGAAGATAACTCTTTTTTGAAGCGAAATATGGAATTATCTTTTGAACTATCCAAATGCGGAATCACCATAATTATTATGTAAGAGAATAATAATTGTGGACAATGAAAGATTAAATTTTATTACATAGGGTCTTTAAACCCTTTGTCTCCAATTGTTGCCCCAGGGGAGCACAACACTTTCTCAAGCGATTGTTTCAGCTGAAAGATGGTTGAAATACTTTGTTTACCCCTCATTAGGAAGAAAATTTATTTAAGCTACAAAATTATGTATAATTTATAAAGATAGCATTTAACTGATGCTAAAAAAGTTACTTAAGGATGGACGGTCTAACCATATTGCTGAGTTTTAAATATGTAATCACACGCTCGATATCTCACATAGTTTAAAAGATAACTAGCTTTGAATCCAAAAAATGTAAATTTTAACCTCTTTTATCGTTTAAAGTCGGCTTTTAAAACGATATTCAGATTCGGAATCTGCCTAATTATTCTGGTGAGGTTCAAATTTTCTAATTCTTTTGATGAAAAAAAAACATTTGACCCATTAAGGGTTAAATGTCTAATTTTCATTTCTATCGAGAATTGCCGTTATTCGAGAATGAAGATAGACACTTTCCTCCTCAAATTGATTCAATGCCCAGTGTTTTATCTTCTTCGTTTAATCGTCTTGTTGAAAGAGGCGTGAATAGTGAAAATTTCTCCAGGCAGTTTTACACTTTTATTCAAGTGTGTAACTTTGTATTCTTTTTGTCTCCGACAGGAAAATATTTCTACATGTATGAGCCAAGAATGATGATACTCAGTGATACTTGGGGAAATAGTCTCCCTAATTTCCAAATCATACAAGAAACTCGATAAACTTTTTATGTAGAAAGCAGACGGTGGTGGATGTAGACGCGTTCCATACTTATTAGGACTTATTCTAACTCGGATCTTCAACCTATTATACTGACGAGTCCCAATAGAGACGAATCGCATAGAATCGAAAATTGCTTGTTCTATTTCTAACATCTAGATGTGAGAAGCTAATCTTCATCAGGTTAGATTTCAATGGTACTGTAATGAGTTATGTTTTCTGTATCTAAATAAAATTCTTATCATGATTTTATTGAGGTAGATCTAAAGCTATATTCATTTTTGAGTTAGATTCTAAACTCACATAGAATGTTATATTTGAGTGATAAAACGTTATATTTCGCCGGATCTCTTCAGACTCTATCCCAGGTAACATAAAAATACAAATTACAATAATAAATTGGATACCTTCCATTGGTTCATCACTGTATTGAGAATTGACCCTTTTGAATGGGGTAGGGCTAGTTGGAAACATCGGTATCTTTTTGGAAAAGTGTCAATCTGTACTGCTCACTATATTTGTTACATCTACATCTGATTATGAAATACTGATCAGGGTTTTAGAAACTTATTCCACTTTATTCTCACTGATCTTGATTGAGTTAGACCCAGCTATATTTCAATCCCTCATTTCATACAAATGTTCATACAAACGTTTGATTCATTTATCAATATAACTGTCAGAAAGGTTTATTTTTATGGGAATTTGGTTTTCTCTCTGTATTCACTTAATTTTCAGCAGAAAAAAGCCACCACTAATACCCCCGCCACATCATAAAAATGTTCTTTATTAAATTCTAGAAGTGATTATTAATCACTGATTAAACCTATCAGAGGTACAATCTAAATTTTGTTAATAATCTTATATAGCCGGTGTAAGAGTCTGACCGGACTTAAAATCCTAATAATGAATTTTTCATTAAAACCAGAATTAAAGATATTCGAAGATTTTCGGCAATATTTCCCACGAAATAATAGAGAATAGCCTGATGTTACTCAACCAGTTTTAGGAAATTCATTTAGAAAATTTCCCAATAATTATTGATCGAATTTAGAACTGATTCGAGAATCTACATTCCCCTAGGGTGTGTGGTGAAATGAAAATAAGTATTTGTACTTGTAAATACAAGTTGGCTTAACTATTCATGAAGATAAGACGGCGTATCACTTTTATTTCAATCTGGCGATTAGTTGCAAATTCTGAATCTAGTCTTTTTGTCTCGAATTTTTCTATTTAGCAAGGAATTATAATCAAATTAGCATTTATAAACCTTTTATGAACAGATTCATAACTCATGATTCGTGAGATCCAAAAAAAAGAGAATTAAAATTTCAGAATCCGTAAAAATTCTCATCAAAAAGTGGAATTTGGGCACATTTTTGAAATTCGAAAGAAGGCCAAATTTCCGTCAGAATTTTTCTTAAAAATTTTCTGTTCTTTTTCTGTACTAAAAATATATTTTTTGTTGATCTCGACCATGAGGGGAGAAATATTGATTATTTATTTGTAAAAATAGTGAATTCTCATCTTCATTCATATATCAATTTTATATCATCATAGTTTCCAACTGTACGATGTACATAGCATTAAAACTGATGGGAATTATACTCTCAATCATGAATTTTTTTTGTAAATATCACGAAATTATTCAGATTAATAGGCAGAAAGGGAAGAAAGAGTGAGAGTAACTTCTGCTATTGAATTTCAAGAGGTTTTGTTATTCATATTATACGTAGAAAAAAGAAGAAATCATAATTCCTCGATCAAGGTACAAGGTAGATGGCAGGGTTCTGAATCTCATTTCAGAATTACAGTAGTAAATGTTTTATTTTGTTTCTTATAAACAAAAGATTTTCATCTTTGTAATTTCTCTTCAACTATAAAAGTTATTTTATGAGTTTTCCAAAATTTCAAGCATCAAATTTTAAAAAGACCTCATTCATTTTGTAATAGATTTATTAATAGCCCCAAATGTGTCCGAGGTATTTGGAAAATTAGTCCATAGTACATGCATTTAACCAGATTTAGTCAATACTTTACCATACCTGCGTGCATTTAATTTTCACATTTAGTCTATTTTTAACTTTTTTTGCTCAGAACTAGTCTACGTTTGTTAACATTTATTTAGAGTATTTAGAATTTGGCCAAAAAAATCTTTCATGGTTCAAATCTAAAGCTAATTGAGATGAAGTTGGGAATCTATGATTTTTACAAAAATCTCGATATTTTCATCAAGAATTCGAATCTGTTAAAGATTTTCTGGAATCCTACTCATGCTGCCCACTTTTACCATTTAAAGAAAAAAAATCTGAAAAAAAATTATTTTTATGAAAAATATCAATTTTCAAATTCCCATGAAAATTTTGTTGATTTGAATGTGGGAGGCTGATCGAAAGAGTTTTTTCACGATCAGGATTAGACAAGAAAATCAATTTAACTGAATCTGCTCTTATGATTAACCTTATTATCGTTTGGTTTTCTAAAATTGTTTAAATATAAAAATCTGATCCTTGTTTGAGGAAAGGCCTTCCTCTTTTACGTCTGATAGAATATTCCAATAATTTAGAGGGCATAATGTATTCAATATCACAAGTATAAATGTTCATTGAATAAGCAGTTCTAAGCGATTCTATTAGAAAAGCAGTATGAACGTATGATTCGAAATCTAAGTTCTAATTAAATATGACTGCAAGTAGATGAATACATGGATACTATCCAGGAGCACCATACTTTTTCAAGATTCACAACCCGAATGATATCTGAATTGGCCTCTGAATCAACATTGAATACATTTAAATTTTTCGATGTTCGCAACGTTAAAAGCTTTTGAGCAACAATTGATGCGGGCGAGTAATCGTTAATCTTTGAGCCAATTTTTTGTAGTGCAGTTTATTTCTTAAATCCATACTAGATTTGAATCATGAAAGATTTTTTTGACTAATTTCGTACGAGGTTTGAATTCATTTCTAGAGATTATTAGTGCGTTATTGATAAATCTTTGAAAAGGATCTGATATAATTTAGGAGATTCAAAATTATTCAAAATGGAATATACTCTAAATTTTTCTCACTCTTGTAAGGTTAGATCAAATTATTTTCTATGTTTTCAAAGATTTATATATTAATTATTGATTAGAATAATTTTACATTTTCTTAGGAATTTTAAACTTTCAATAATAAGTGTGTAAACAAGCTTACCATTTTTTCCTAAATGTCACCAGTACTGATCACACTGGAAAGAGAATCAATTAAGAAATGATTCATTTAATAATTTGTGAGAAACACTTTTTCAAGTTGAATTCTATTGAATTCCCTATAAACATTTTTGTTTTGAGTCATTAACTTGTCTCAAAGAATTCCAAGAATTCAATAATTTGCCTAATTCGATCATATCAAATTTCAGTGTCTAAAACTTTTTTAACTAACAGATCCATAGGGAGGATTGAAGAATCAGTTACTAAGATCTATTCTATAATAACTTTTCACCAATAACTAGTGTACAAACAAGTGAATACTTTTAAGCCATTTAGACACATTGGTTTTTACGAATAAATGTTCTAGCCTTTTTTGATATTGTTTATTTCTTTCATAATTATGAACGATTTCCTTATCCCATGTTAAAATTTTTAGGGAAATTTACTCTTGCAGTATCGTATATTTTCGTTTATTTCAATATAATAAATGTTTTTTTACACTTACAGTATCATTATTTATATTATTTTCTTCATCAGTATCAAAAGATGAAATAATTTCAGAAACAGTATACAATAGACCAATATATCCTTCCACTTTCAGCATCATTTCACGTTATTTTTTTCAAAAGATTTTCACCATACTACTAATATTTTTCAAATCTTAACCTGACAATATTTTGCAATTTTAACATTAAAATCTTTTGTAGAAAGTCGTACAAAGCTTTATGGATAATCAGAAATTCAAGCAGCAAAACAATATTTCGTATTAAAACAATGTATAAAGGAATATAATTTTTTTAAATCTATCAAATAAAATATGGCTTCAAATTTTATTGAGTTGGTTAGCTGGAGTTAATATGACTAATGGTAAAATTTCAAGATATTGACAAGTTAAGATTGGAAAAAAATAACGTGAAATGATACTGTGTCAGTAAATTTTCATAATCATTGATACTGAAAGTGAAAGGATATGTTGGTCTATTGTATACTGTTTCTGAAATTATTTCATCTTTTGATACTGATGAAGAAAATAATATAAATAATGATACTGTAAGACTTACAGTATAAGTGTAAAAAACATTGGTCTATTATACTGTAACTGAGATAAATAAGAGTAAATTTCCCTAAAAATTAAGAGATCTGGTTACAAGTAGCTCATAATGATATATTTTCGAAAATTTTACTGTTTATCCGAAAGATTGGATGAAATTTTACAAAATTACTAAAATCGCCTATCGAGATGATAAAATTCATCTTTAAGTCATCATCGCGTCAAATTTCGCTCTAAATTTATGCTTCTGTAATAAGATTTAAAAAATTATAAAACTGTTAAATAAAAAACGTTTTATAATGTTTCTTTTCATGATTTTATTTTGAATTCACATTATTTCTTTCAACAAAATGACTTAAAATTGTTTTGAGATTTTAAATTTGAGAATAAAATTTCTCTTCTCGATAAAAAAACGTTTATTTGAAAATTTTCATAATTTCAATTCATTATAGAAGCATATTTTGGAGCGATGTTTGGTTAAAATACTTGAAGATTAATTTTAAATTATCAATATAAGTCTAATATATCATTAGTTGTGTATTTGAGTCATTTAATATACGTATGGGTATGTAATTGGAATGTTAATCATTTCCACATAATATGTATGATACATACAAGGACTACTGTATTGCTGTAATCATGTATAGATAAAAGATTATCCTAAAATAACCATTAGGTGGGTGTATGAATTGTAAAGTTAGATTTATACTCTGATTCCCATCCTGGTTTGTGATCAAACTAATACTTTTTCTATACAAAAAATTCGTATGTAATATCACAAGTTTTTGTTCAACTTTGCAACATTAATTTCCCCTTCCTGATGAGAACTGTAATTATATCCCACATTATTTAGAATCATAAGCTTATCGAAATTTAGCCAGAATATCGAAACATTAAAGCATCAGGTAAAAGCTAGAGAATTTACTATTTTTACAAGTGTATTTTTCAAATTTCATAAGAGTTTATATATAGAGTTTTTGGGATGAACTAGGTTAAATTTGAGCTAGACAGTGTCCATACAGGTCTTTCGATATTCGATATTTTTCGATACGACGATACATCGAATCTATACCGAGCCCCCATCAATATACCGATGGTTTATTGAGTTTCATCATTATTGAGTTTCTTCAATATCATCTCGATATTTGGGGCAGAGAAATACTACCCTCTTAGTACAAGTTTTAACACGTTTATTTTATTTTTAATCTTTTAATATCTAAAAAATCCAAATTTTGAGGCTTAAATTTATATAATGTTCATTGTTCAATCTTCATGATATTGAGTTCAAGTATAAAAAGTGTATTACCAATCGGTTATTTTATTCACATTGAGCTTGGAAAATAATATTTTCTCAACCGTGGAAGAGTCCACTGATTCTCTGTTCCATGGAATTGTTCGTCTAGCTACACTAAACACTCTTTCGTATGCAAAACTGGTAGGGTTTTTTCCCGTAAATACTTCTTACAATACCAGCAGCTTACAAATTTTGATTCCGAAGTGACAAGTACAAATAGAGTGGAGTCATAAATAAAAATACTCATGAAAAAACTTGATCCGCTACCATTAACAGATTTTACAAGATTTTAACCATAATTGCAAAATAAATATCATTCAGCATAGGGAGGACTAACCATGACTGTAATTATTATATTATATTTCAACACAGGAAAAAGGGACCATAAATGCAATATTTAGAAATTTCAATTGCAAAAAGGAAACAAAAGTAAATTAAATTTTAGGGGTCCTCAAATCCAATGTATAAAAGTAACCAAAAATGTAATCTGGCCTACCACTGTCACCATATCTGTAAATGGGAAGGCCCGAATCACCAATTTTGCAAATACCCCTTTTCTTTATCTTGGAATGGTAAAAGTGTGCCTCATACTTCGTCTTCTTGATGAAAAATTGAGATTTTCGTAAAAATCAAGGATTCCCAACTTTATATCAACTTCTATCTATTCTCCTCATTGTTGTATAATCATGAGTAGTGGTAGTAATAGATGTATACTTTTTCTGTCAAGTATAGCCTCACCAATTATGTGCGTTAGTTTTTATGACCACAAGTATTTTTATATCATATCAATTTTCCCTGGCTTCTGGTACACTTGACATTCATACTCCTGATACCCAAGAGAAAGTAATATGAATTTGATTGAAATGTAATGTTCTAAACATCTAGGATAACAGAAAAGTGTATGTTTATTGGAAATTTATGAATAGTCTTTAAGGGGAAAAAAGATAATTTATTTCATATCATAAATTAATAGTATGCCTTTCTCATGGCCTTTCATGTTTCAAGTTTGATCGAATGGGTGGAGGACATGTTACCTGGAGTATTTGTGGATTATTGGAGTAAATTTCATTGTCAAGGGAATTGAACTGAATTCTAACTGAAACTTTAATCGGCAAATGTTTAATGTAGCTGATGTATTTATCCATATAAGAGAATAATTTCAAGCCTTTGACTAATGAGGAGTTTATTATTTTTTAGAGATTCCACTTTGCTTTAACGATCCAGCTTGCTTTACTAATTCAATGTGCCACGTATAAACCAAGTCTTTCAGAATCAAAACGATATCATGACAAATTAAGTAAGTAATATTTATTAATAAAAATATATTTAATGTATATACTTTAAAGTAGTTGGACGAATCAAAAATTAATAATTGTAGTTACTAAGTGTTTAAATTAGGATTACCATTAACCAATCAGATTGTAGATAGTAAACAAGACATCCCTTTTCCCTACCTCTCAAGATTCATTCATGACCGAGGAGGTGAGGAGTAAAGTGGATGATTGTCTACTATCACATTCTCACTCTCATATTTCCAATATACCTCAATATGGTTATGGCGAGTAACATTGTCAAAACCGATGAACAAGTCCTGGTTAAGAAATTATTCATGAACTATGAGAGTCATTCACGTCCTGTATTCAATGCATCTCATGCTGTTACTATAGAATTTGGATTAACTCTCATACAAATATCACAGCTTGTGAGTGCTTTACGAAATATTAAAATTTGTTTCTTTTTCTCTCTCAATCTTCAACTACACTGTGTGATTAAAAACTAACTAGCCGATGAGCAAAGGCTGATAAATCACATCTTTCACAATTACGATCGACATAGTAGGCCGGTCTATAATGCCTCACATGTTGTTGAAGTTGAATTTGGATTAACTCTTATCCTTATCTACGATATGGTATGTTATTGAAATGATATGATGTCCATTTAGAAATATTTAACATGAGAATAGATTTCAAAATGTATTCTATACCTGCTTACAGGTTTATGTTGTTTTAAGCTTTAAATTATGTCTTGCAATAATGAAAATTATATACTTATTAGTAGACCCTTAAAAATACTTTAAATAAATAAATTGGTCATTTTTTGCGTTTTTATTAATATGAGGATAAGAAAAAATCCCTTTTGAGCTTATATATTTTAAACTATTGAATCAGATTTCGACCCTGAAAAAATATAAGTACAATGAAAGATTTTCTGAATATCAATTTTCGGAATTCTAAAATTTAAACTGATGAATCAACAAAACTTCTGCGTCGCAAAAAATGGAAATCTGGAAATATGCCATTTTTTCTTAAAAATCTTTTGCTTTCTTCACATGAGTTTTTTGTAGAATTCATCTTCATTTTTGAAATTCAAACTTTTTATTTTCTGTGGAAAATAATGCCGAGCTTCTTCTAAAATATTTTCTGATGAGAAATTAGAAGTCGAGGGAATATTTAGTGATTAAGCTTATATTTCACCGGATCTCATAATTTATTAAAAAGCAATTTATTATGAGAATTTGGCAGGCTTAGAGTTTTGAATTCCATGATGAAATGAGAAAAATTCTGAAGAAACTGAATTTGGTCAAAATTACACAATTTTTTCGTCGATTTATATTTAAGAAAATTTTGATAACTGTGACAAAGAATTCGAAGTCGCCAGCAGAATTTCACAGAAATTCGTCATTACCGTTGAAAATTGAACCGTTTGAATTTTGCGATAATCACAAAAGACAATGGTCGAAAATTTAGAGGTCTAACTCTAAAAAAAATTGCGAGATTTTCTCAATTCCCATGGCCAAATTTGGTGCATCCTCGAAATTCCAAAAATGTCCTAATTTTGGCCAAATTCAATTTTTATTTCAACAACTCATGCGCTGATTTCATCGTGGGACTCAAAAGTTTTTCCTGACTATCCGGTAAAAATATCAAATTTTTATTTAAAAATGTATTTCTTAACCCTTTCGGTGCCGAGACTATTTCACAATTTTTATAAAAACCAAAATTTAGCTATGAAAATACCAAGTTATTTGGCTAAAAATATTACCAATACAAGTTAACATTGTGGGCTTCAATTTAAACTTGAATTGATCCAGAAACCTATCAAACTGGTAGAGTTATGAAGGTTCAAAAAAATTGGAAAATGGCACCGAAAGGGTAAACTTTAAAATGAAACTCTATTGCGGCTAGTTTTGCAATTTCAACTCTACTTGGGAATTCAAGCTCATAAAATCATATGTAGGAGATGAAACCCGATGTATTTATCTATCGACTCTGCCAATCGTTATCAATGATTATTCAAACTAAAGTTTTTATTATCGTTTATTCTGTCATTTATGTGGTAATAGAATTGTTATCTTTCCGTTTTTATCCTTGAAATTGCTTATCTGGCATAGGGATCTCTCAATCGTCACAGAGTGGAGCCAATGTGTAAATCTAAGAGATCACCGACATTCCTTACTAAGTAATGAAAAGAAAATTAATCTACAAAGAAATTAATGATATTTTCCTACTGTCATAAATTAACACAAGATTAACATGAAAGCATTATGATGCGCACTTCAGAGTTTGGCATAAGGTTATGACACTTTTGTCTGATACCAAATCCTAAAATAAGCTTGCGCCTTGCACACATTAGAGTGGAGAGGCTTCAACCTATATCATCAGTTCATTTTGCGTAGTTATTTCCGACTCTATAAAATGAATAATAATAATATTGAGGGGAATTCTTTGAAAAAAATACTGTATCTGAACATGATGAAATGAGTTTAAATAGGACGTTTCTAGAAAATCAAAAAGCATCGGAAAAAGTAGTTTCTGAGAGAGCTGTTTGGGTTATATATTAATCACTCAAATTATTCATGTCGGGTTTCTACTCATGTGTGATAGGTAAAAATCAAAAACTTAATTTGAAAATATCAACCCTATCCTAGTGATCACTGATCACTAGGCCAGAGTGAAATTTTTTTTCTCCGAACAACTCACCACAGGACTTACTTTTCTGGTAAAAATTTAGTAGTTGTTATGCATATTTTTAAAGCGTGAAAGTCATTATGCCCATTTTTCCCACAATATCACACGGACATGACAAAATAACGAAATTAACCATTAATGACAACCTCTTGATGACAAGATTACTATTTTTGAAGATAAGAGACTCATTAAAGATATTCCGGATTTCAGTGATTGCGTAGTAAAAATTCATTGAAAATTGAGCGGCGATTTGAAAATTTTTGGATTTTTAATAGCGAATCACATAATTGAGAATCATTTTTGACACATTCTTTAATACAAATTAATGCTTAGATTTTATAGTTCTATCAGAAAAGTTGGTCCTAATATCAGGTTAAAAATGTCAACCCTACTCTAGTGATAACTGATCAACAATTACAATTCTAATTTTCATTTTTAGGCATAACTTTCTTATTTAATATCTGTATTTATAAATATAACAAACGGAACATCTTTTAAATTTTCACTATTTTTTCGTTTCATTGGCAGTTTTTAAAAATTAAAAATTTCTATTTCACGCAGAATTAAACCCTTCTCAATAAATAATTACAAAAATTTTATTCAATAATATTGACTCACTATTAGAATGATATTTGTATTAAAGCTGAAAAACTCAATTTTTTCTCTATAGTAGGGAACAAAATTATCTTTTGAATCCCGTGATGATATGATAAATTAAAAAAGAACAAAAACAATGCGATCTGACAAATATTGGGCTATCCTTTGAATCTCGTTAATGCGGTAAAAAAATCTAATTTTTTTGTTGAACATTTTCATCGAATTCGACCACTGAATTTTTGGGAAATCAAAGCATCTAAACTTCCAATCACCCAAAACTTTTAACTTTTTCTTGAAAATGACGAATTTCTGTGTCCTTTTTTTGGTCAAAAATTTGAGATTGTTGATCCAAAACATCAGAGTTTAAAGTTGAAAAATGACCTAATGTATTATTTATCTGATTGAATTCTTTTTCGAAATATCTTTGAATTTTATCTTCTGATTCATAGGATAATTTTGCTCCTATCTTGCTGTAGAAAAATATTGAGTTTTGTGTAAATAATAAATTCCCATCTTCCTTATTAACTTTAGTTCTAAAAAATTTAGCCCCTGTTTTACACACATCAGTTTTTCAGAGTATTTATCTATGTAATAAATTCAGTTTGGAATAATGATTGAAATTCACTGATAAACTCTTTTCATGATAGACGATGTAATTCCTAAAAATATGTAAACAAACTGTGCCTTGATTGATTTCGGTAATTTTTCTACATTTAAACTTGAAATTTCATTAAATAGATGGAAGTTTATAAACAAAATGAATTCTCAGACTATTGATAAAATTCATTACAGTATTCCAAATTCCCATGCAAAATACGAAGGAATCTCTACGAACAGATACATCATTTTTATCTCTTAAATTATACACCAATCTCTCATTGGTTAAAATTTGATTGACTCACAGGGGTTCTGTGAAATTTATTCTGGCATGATATTGGAACGTGAGTAAAAATGAAATCTTAAAATTTACAGAATAGAATCCACTCTTCATGTTAAAAAAAGTTGTAAGTTTTTTGGGATCAATGGAAGCCCGCGAAGTATTGGATTCATATGATTCAAATATTCTGTCATCACCTGCATTTTTGTATAGAATTGAAAAGTTAGAAATTGAAGCTTCATGACTTTCTTTTATAATTTGTAAATTATTATCTTTAATGAATTCTTAACTTATATCATTTTTAAAGTCTGAGCAAGATTGGTAACTATAGAGGGAGCGACTTCAAAATAAATGACTATAATTTTTAAAACTTTTACTGAAATTTTAGAATTAAGTTTCAGTTACGGAAATTTATATTTTTGAATTCACCATGTCCTTGAGCAGCTGGAGAGCATGACCAATAGACTTTTAACTAGCAGTAGTGTTTTCAAGATTTATAGATGAACTGAAATCTTTATTTTAAAAGGCTTCAATATTTTTTGATTCCAAGTCAGATTAAAAAGATAAAATTGGTATCTGTCAGTTTCGAACAGTTGGTATGGTGCTCAACAAACCAAATTTTTACGTACAGAGTTCGAATAACATTTTGTTTTGAAATTAGCTTTTTTTGCTAATTGTTTTAAAAAGAGTGGTGTTCTAATGTCTGATAAGTTATCACTGATCATCAATAGCACCAAAAAAGATGAAAAATAGTTTCTCATAAACTCAAAAATAAGTAGAAAAAAGTACTTTCAAGAAAATTTAAGAGATTATGAGTAAAAAAATAGTCTTCTACTATTTTTGTCAGAATTTTTAGTCAATCTTGTGTCAAAAAAATTTCTGATTTTTGTTCAAATTTTTTTCATGATAGAAAATAACCCTTGAACCGTTCTTGTGCATATTTTACAAAGTACATACTTGTATATCCTTTTAGTTGAAATTTAAAATTCATGAAGAAATATCATCCAACAAAAAGCTACGATCTAGATGCTATTTTCCTACATGATGAAGGCTCGATATCAGGAATATAGCTGCCAATTCATCGAAAATTTTGATTGGTAACTAGTTGAGGGATACTATATTCTGAGATTAAATTTGAAAAATAGTACAATAAAGTACCTGAGCAACAATTTAGTACAGAAATAGTACCAGCTATCTTTTAAATAGGATTAGATAAACAGATTTTTTTCTTCAGATTATTAAAAATCAGCCAGTCCTTTGTCTAGAGTAAAAATAGACCTAATAGTACTTTTTTGAGGCCCTACTGATAACTATAATTATAATCAAAATAGTAGAAATTTCTTCTTAAACTCTGTATCGATAAAATCTTTTGCAATAGAGTGAAACTTCAAAGTTTTATATTCTGACAGGTGATATCGATGATCAGATAAATAAATCCTACATTTTGCCTGATCTGTTTGTAAGAAAAAGGAGAGAAACGATCTAAATTTTTGAGCAAACATTTTCCAATTTCATCACAATGTGTGAGTAAGGGATTAATTTCATGAGAAATACTCTATGTTTTTCAATATTCCTACGTGCTTATGCCATGTATTTTATCTTTAAGTGTTATCTAATCAGATGTATTCGATATTGCATGTCGTTTGGTATCAAAATCAGAAAATTTTCAAGAGTAATAATTTAATAAACTCAGTGCTGTTAACCACTCACTCGGTAGGAAGTATTAAAGCTCCTGAAAAAAAAATCATAAAAACGATAATTTTGCAAAATCTCACCAAGTAAACCTAATTGACACGAAGATGAGAATTTGCCATTTTTACAAAAAACACGATATTTTTCTCCGAAGAAATTGGATTTGGCCATAGTGATAGCGAAGATATTACTGTTTTAGAGAAAAAGTTAAACTTCCAGATTTTGGATAATTTGCCTTCGTGATGATCGAAAAATTCAAATGGTTCGATTTCCCACAGCATTGAGGAACTTCTGCAGGTGAATTTGAATTCTTCGTTCAATTTTGATCCCAAATATCATCACTTAACTGCTTCGAATCATCGAAATCGATGAAAATTTTGGGTTCAGAAGTTGAAAAAGTGGAAATTCGGTGAATTTTTGAAATTCAACAAACGGCTTAATTTTGGTCAGATTGAATTTTTTTCGGAATTTTTTCGAATATCCATATCTTATTAGCTCATTCCGTTTTGGAATTCAAAAAATAATTTTTTTCTGTGAATCCGGAGAAAAATATTGAGTATTTTATAAAAATGGTAAATTCACATTTTCATGTCAATTAGGCTTATATTATAGGAATTTTACATTCGACACTAGGGTAGGGTTGATATTTTTAAACTCATAGTTGTACTGATTTTCCTGATAGAAATATCAGTTCTAAGCATTATTTTTTGGCCGTTAAATGAATTTCTTAAGTTTAATTTTCAAAAATAGTAATCTTATGGTGGATTTCGTTGTTTTATCATTTCCGTGGGACATTGTGGGTAAATAGGGAATGGCACGCTTTAAAAATATGCAAAAAATCTACTAAATTTTACAGAAAAGTAAGTACTCTCGTGAATTGTTCGGGAAAAATATAATTTCACCTTAGCCTATTCCACACTCTAAATTCAAGTAGATAATAATTTTTGCAAATTCGAGAGTGAAATATTTTAATGTAACAGTGTGATCAAGATTTATTACTCAACAGAGGAGCGAACTAGTTATGTTCAATGAGATTTTTTGAGTATCTCGTGTGAAAGTCGTATTTCTTTATGCCGGTCATATATTTACCGCTTAAAAATTAATTCAATTTAATAATTGAAGATTCAAAAATTAGCTTGTCAACGTCTAATTGCATGAAAGCTTAGCTAAGAACAAGCGAATATTCGAGTGACAAACACACTAGGTCTCTTCAGAATCTATCCCGCTTTCTTATAAAAATACTTTTTTCTCGAATTATTTCAAGATTTAACCCTTCTAGTCCCAGTGTGTCGTATACGGGAAGGTGACTTTCTCAAGCCATAATTCTGACTGAAAGAAACTTGAAATAACACAGTCTAGCAAAAAAAGTAGGTAACGATAAAATTTGGAGGAATGGTATAGTTTGATGTGAAAGTAAAAAATATCAACCAAAAAAATTTTTCAACGTGTAGTTTTCGAGTAATTTGACATTTAGTACGAAAAAAATTGAGTCAAATTTTATCCTATAGAATTTTTATTCCTCAATCAATATTCATAAAAAACATACCATTTTGAAGAGGAGAAAATTGATGTGAATGAACTTAGAAAAAATTTTGAGAAGAATATTTACTCTAATTGTAAATTCTTCCATTGAAATATTTGTAAAATTCATTCGCATCAAATTTTTTCATGAAATGGAACCTTTGAACGTTTCTTCCAGAAACCAGTGCTCTTTTAATAGATCTAAATTCTGCATCATCTGCGGATTATTTGGCTCAAAGAAAAATCCTCTCCTTGAATTATCTGATAAAACAATTGAAAAAGCTTTTGTTAGATATTCTATTAAACTTGAAGTTAAACCCTATACTCCTGACAAGATTTGCAAGTGTTGTCATGCAAAAGTATTTTCAAATAGAAATCTTAAAATAAAACCGAAAAATTGGAGAAACCCTATTAATCATGATGAAAACTGTTTCTTTTGTAACTCCATAAAGATTCCTTTTCAAAAACAAAAACATCATTTATACGTATCATATTCTGATAGCGAACCTATACTACCTAAGCAAGAAGATAAAGAAGAAAGTCAAAATGAATGTAATCTTAAGGATATAATTTTCAAATCGATTAAAAAGTTTAACATACCAAATTAATCCAGTTTTATGGAGACTATTCATTGATAAATCAGTGAACAGTTTGAAATTCGTTTTATTGTCTAATGGGAATAAACTTAAGCCGGTACCAATCGCATATTCAAGATCATGTATTGAAGATTACGAAACCATTAAAGAGATTCTGGAACTAACTAACTATAAGGAATATTTATGGAAAATAATTTCAGATTTTAAAATGTGCAATATATTAAGTGGTTTATCCAGTTCTGGAAATTCAAAGTTTCCATGCCATAGATGTTTGTTTGATTCGAAATCAAATAATTTCAAAAATAACAAATGGCCTAAAAGGAACCAATTGATTGAGGAATATAACCAAATCAGAAGACCTTTGGTAAAAAGCCACCTTTTGTTGCCTCCTCCTTTGCACATAATGCTTGGTTTATTTCAACAAATCTCTAAAAACCTTTCAATCGACGCATTGATGTTTATAAAACGTAAATACCCAAAAGTATCAGAAGTTAAAATCAAAAATGGTATTCTAGTTGGGCCGAAAATAAGGCAATTAATTAAGGATGAAAGATTTTCAAATTTTCTGAATCCATTTGAAAAATGGGCTATTGAAAGCTTCAAGAAATTAATGGGAGGATTTTTTGGAAAGAGAAAGTCTAGAAATTATAAAAGATATATTAAAGAATTTTTATCAATCTATGAGTACTTGGGATGCAATATGACATTAAAAACCCACTATTTGAAATGTCATTTGGACGCATTTCCTAGTGGACCCCTATCAAAAAATTCAGATGAACAGGGCGAGCATTTTCATAAATTGATGAAGAAAATAGAAGAAAGATATTTTGGAAAGAAGGATATCAATATGCTAGCTGATTATTGCTGGCAGATTTCCTAAAAGTATAATTTTTTAAAAATAAAATATTATTTTCAAAAACCTAATATTCTTTTTAAATGGAAACCTGATCAGTTTTAAAACAGAATCCTTCTAAATTTTATTTTTTGCTATGAAAGTAGAAATATTCTTCTCAAAATTTTTTCTAAGTTCATTCACATCAGAAATTGTAAATTTTGAAAAACCGTAAAATTGTATACATTTTCACGAATACACGCCATATAATTAACTTTTTTGGAAATTTAAAAGCAACAAAATAAATTTCAACTATCTCCCTATCTAGGATTGGAAGGAAAATTTTCTAGGCCATCGGTAAAGGACTGAAAAAAGCTTTTGAAATTTTTCATTTTTTTTCAATTTTTGAACAAATTTCACTGTTATTGGAAATATCTTGGAATTTATACGTCGAAGCTCAAAGTGGTCAGGCAAGGGATTGTAGCAAATTTTCTCCTCTTCAAAATGGTATGTTTTTTATGAATATTGATTGAGAAATAAAAATTCTATAGGATAAAATTTGACTCAATTTTTTTCGTACTAAATGTCAAATTACTCGAAAACTACACGTTGAAAAATTTTTTTGGTTGATATTTTTTACTTTCAAATCAAACTATACCATTCCTCCAAATTTTATCGTTACCTACTTTTTTTGCTAGACTGTGTTATTCATTGATCACTTTCCAGAAAGAAGAATTTATATTCTTTTGAATGAGCTATGACTTTTCAAGCTTCAATATTTCATTGAGGAGTTATTACAATTTAAAAATATTAAAATTGCCTAGAAAATATAAAGCCCTTTTTTTTTGAAAACCACTTCCAGAGATCGAAGAGAAAAAAGGAAGAAACTTTAACCATGAAAATGTGAATTCATCTCTTGGCCATATTTGGGCAAATAACTCCTAAGCTAAAAGATTGGTTTTTGAAATAAATTCCTTATCAGCGTATTCTGAAACCCTAGGAGATTTTAAATGTACCTTGAAAAAATTTTCTCTGGGTCTTTAATGGTTAGAGAAATATTCCATCATTGCCGTTAAATTGAGGTTTCAACTAACAAGGGAAATCATTTCATTTTTCATCATAACAAAATCTAATTAGATGAAAGGAAATTACACAAAGAAATCACTCACAACATCTTCAAGATTATTAATCTTTGTATCTAAAAACATGTATTTTTTTGAACTAACACTTGGATTACTGAACGAAAAGTAAGCAAGTTTCTAAAAAAAATCTTTCTTATTAAACTTACATGTGCGGATCAAAATTTTTCCCAGATCCAATGTGTTCTTCATTCCATTTGATCCTTGAATTTCTTATTAATTTGAAGATAAATTAAGAGTTTTCTTCGTAACTTCCTAATAGCAAGGAGACTTCATTTCCCCGGCTAGATAATATCTAGCAGATATACAAATTTCTGATTGGTTCTATCAATTTGGATCATCAAGAGAAGTGAGCAGGGACCTAGTTGGTTTTCAACATAATCATTGCTTTCTTCTAACATATCTGTCTAACGTTGTCTGCCCTCTCTTTACTACTGTAGTTGGTATTTACAGGTAAAGAACTAATTGTTACAATGAGACGTGGTCTGAGATATAAAATCAAAAATATTTCACAACGCCCTAGGAAAATGAACACGCAGAACATCGAAAAAAATTCAAAATGAGTTAAAAAGGAAAATTTTTTCGTCATAGAAATCAAATCATGGTTTAGTCATGAGTCATGACTCAATAGAATATACGGAAGAAGTTAAAAATCATGTTTTTCGTTGGACTTTTTAAATTCTTTCTTTTAGAATTTCTCAAGAGCTCAGTAATACATATCTACTTGAATATATAAATTCGATAAAATTTGAATTATTTATGAAGCAAATGTTTTGTTTCATTATTTAAAAAGCATATTGGAAAATTTTCAAATTGTATCAGAATGCTTTTCTCGAATGTTGCAAAGGAAATATGTTATATATTACACTAAAGTCTACTATTTTTATTCAAGGGACCAATTTACGTATTTACTAGAATATTATATTATTCTTCCCTCCTCCCTTAACTTAACAAGTTATTTATATGTAGTAGTTAGTTGAAAAGAGATTATTTTCATTTTTTTCCTGACTTGAAATCTTACCCGTGTTTATTCATCTTTTTTCACTAAAGTACATGAATGTTTCTGTTGTTTTAAAGGTGGATTTAAATATATATATCCTCATATTTAAATAGAAATATACAAATGATTCAATAAGACATTGAAATTATGATGATTAAAATCAATGAAAATTTCCCGCTCTTTCTGAAATGACTTCTGAATTAGACCACCACCATTCAAGATCATAATCTAGATCGGGATCCTTTCTATTGCTATTTTATCACCTTTAATCCTCTCGTATCCATCGAGACCAAATAGAATCAATAACAATGGTAAAATTCATAGATGCTAGGAATGATGGGCATTAAGTACTCTCTAGTGAAAAAAACCTTCTCATCACTGAAATTAGTCAAATTAGAAATGAACTTTTCATGATTTTTATTTCTGACTCATTTTTTATAAGAAGGATCAATTTTAAATCATCGATTCCTCTAAAAGAAATTCATAAAAATATGATCTTGAATAATAATATAAAATCTAAAGAATGAAAAGAAAAAGAATATATCAAATGAATCATTAATTTAAATTTTTCCTGGATCCATACAAAACAGTAATAGAAAGAAGGAAAGCAATAGATCACGAAATAATAATGATTATTCTCAGTAAAAACAAAGAACTCCAGTCCACCAACCTATTGATTATTTCATGTTTTAATAACTCAGTTGAACTCATCTTTAGAGACCTTTTTCGAAAATGTTCTTATATGAACAGAACACCAAGGCCATGATAAGATATATTATATATCCCAGAAAATTGAAATTTTAGCAAAAATTACAGCTACTACTAACGCAAGCAAATATGACCTCTGCCATTTATTTGAAAGAAGATCAAAGTTCAAACTCGAAATTTAAAATGTGTCCAAAAATTTAAAAATCATCGAGAATAGCTGTATTATAGACTCTAAGTTATTACAGGGTCTTTTATTTGTTAAAAGTTTCTCGTCCCTCGTTAATGTGAATTTGAAGAAGGATTCGACAATGTTTAAGATTAAATAATATCAGCATATTTGATTTCTTTGTCTGATCGTGATTTCAAAAATCAACTTTTGATCATTTTCTCATTTCTCAAATCAGCAAAATTTTTCAACTCAAAGTTCAGAAAATAGAAATTTAAAGTGTCCAAATGTTTGTTGCCATTAAACCTTTCGGTGCCGAGACTATTTCACAATTTTTATAAAAACCAAAATTTAGCTATGAAGATACCAAGTTATTTGGCTAAAAATATTACCAATGCAAGTTAACATTGTGGGCTTCAATTTAAACTTTAATTGATCCAGAAACCTATCAAGTTGGCAGAGTTATGAAGGTTCAAAAAATTGGAAAATGGATATATATTTCCATCGGCACCGAAAGGGTTAATACGCTTTTGAGTGATAATAGGGATAAGCTACGGTAGCCTTTTCCCAAGCTTCCTGTTCAATTATTTGCTTAATTCTTGCTACAAGTTCATTATATTCTGCATAAGATCTTCCCATAAGAAATATAAATGATCCTCTATTAGTTACGACGTTTCTCAGATAATTCTGGTTGCGTGATGATTGAATTACACTGAATTCTCAATAGATGCTAGAATTTCATTTTGGAATTATCATTGCTTTCAATTTTAAAGGAAAATATAGAAGATGATAAGGAATATTTTCTAAATAATCAACTTTTCTTTGTACAAGTAAAAATTATTTCGAGTCGAAATTTCGATTCGACATAATCACGGTTAGTTTGAATCCGGTCAAACACTCTTAAACTTGATGCCCTAAAGACTTTAGGGTGAAATTAATTTTTTCTCCGAGCAACTCACGATTAAATTTAGTACTCGGATCATGTTTTGCATATTTATAAAGCGTGAAAGAAATTCATTAAATGACCAAGATATTCCGGATTTTAGTGAATGCATAGTAAGAATTCATTGAAAATTGTGCGGCGATTTGAAAAATTCTGGACTTTTAAAACTGAATGATGAAGCATTTTCGACACATGCGTCAATACAAAAAAATGCTTAGAATTGATAAATAGTTTTAAAAAATATAGAGTTAGTAATTTCTTCAATAAATAGGGATTCTGCTGACATAACACTATTCAAGGTTTTTGATGTGAAAGAAAAATCAGTATTTTCAAATTGATATTTAACAGGGTATTATTTTTCAAGTATTTTTTCAGGAAATCAAGATAAGATCTTATAATAAAATGCTGATAAAGAATTGTTTTCTTTGACCCTCAAGAATACAATTTCTCGTATTTCACTTGCTCTTATGATATTTTGATCGAGAGAACAAGTCTTGTTTTCTTTATCCATTCAAAAAGGTTATTAAAACAGGGTTGCATTACTGGCTTATTTTCTTCCCCTTGAAGATTATTAATCTCTAGTTTGCAGGGATAATTTTTAATGAACTTTAAAAGGATCAACTTACTAACATGGTTAGAGAGAATTAGCAGTGTTGATATAACCAAACAGTTATAATTATCAAAGGAACGATCATCATTTCTCTGAAGCGAACAAATTTTCTCATTCATGTTAGTCTGTTATTATTGGAAAAGAAGAATTTGACGTTTATCATAGTCATGCTTGTATCTTAATCGTTGAGAGAGAAAAAAGTTTACTAAAATTTTTTTCTGTTGTTTGATCAAATATCATCTCTTTAGCTGGCAAGGATTAGATTAGTGAAGCTATCAATAAATTGTGCATTATGAAGTGGCCTCAAGTTAATTTACCCCTTTATTCAGCTATACTCTTGTTGAATTTGAGAATTTACAAACACTCCCTTTATTCATCAAAGTGTCAAGATTTTTTCGAAAGATTCGTTAGACACACACAAGGAAAACGAAACTGGTCGTTGTTTTCGACCATTTTTATTGCATATGAATTTAGGAATAAGGATGAGCCGAGATAGTTTTCTAAAAATTGAATAACGATAATTGGTTCCTTTGTCTATTGGTACTGAAAAATACAGTTGATTCAACAGAATATTTCACCTCAAAGTCTGAAAAACTCATGCCAGAAAAATTCGAAAAAATAAGATTTTTGTAAAAACTGTATAAATTGAGAATATTTGTCATTCATGGTGAAATCTTGAGATCAATGGAATGATGTGTAAATAATGGATAGCTGTCAAAAGTAAGAACAATGAATTACATGTAGAATGTAGTTGGAAATCTGTGAGACCAAAACTCAACTTAAAAAGCTTGTAGGATCTTTAAGAACATGTTTATCCATATATGAATAGTATTCATTGAATAAATTCAAATTTAAATGTTATTTTCGAATTCCCAATAGATTCAAGGAATATAGTTTCTCATTTTGAGCAAATCCCTACATCAAAGGTGTCGATTTAACAGTAGTATTAAATCAAATAAACATTTATCAAGAAGGAGATAAGGATACTATGATATTCTTCATGATTATTTCATCTGAGTTCAAATACTGTATTTCTTTTTTTCCAATGTAAAATTGAGATTCGTTCCGTGTACACGACAGAGGATGAATTATTTCTCAGGCATGACAGGAGATAACTCCTCTATACAAATAGAAATTCTAAAGATTGATTATTATATAATAGACTAGATTTTTTCCATTGAAGTTTTATTCAAAAGAAACTACAAGTGTTGAACACTTTTCATGTTAGTGTTATGAAAAAAATCACTGATTTACTCAGGACATCCTTCATCGAGGGTCCAGAATCATAATTCATCTTCTATACTCCCTAAAGTAACTCGATTTATCTGGACTAGAA
This sequence comes from Gyrodactylus bullatarudis, assembly GCA_012064415.1. Lineage (NCBI taxonomy): Eukaryota > Metazoa > Platyhelminthes > Monogenea > Gyrodactylidea > Gyrodactylidae > Gyrodactylus > Gyrodactylus bullatarudis. The sequence goes on along the minus strand of SSNU01000256.1, from coordinate 337,860 downwards.
AGAGAAATCATATGAAATCGATTTTGGGCATTCTAAGGTCCATTAACTACATTCAATATAAAATTGATCATGTAGTAAAAATTACATTTGAAATCGGGCGGCAATTTGAAAAATATTATGATTTTTAAAAACAATAGAGAACTGCTCTACATCTTTTAACCCTATTGAGACGATAGGAAAATACTCAACATTCTATTCAATAGGGATTCTTTTGATCCCATTTAAGCAAGTCGATTTTCTATTGAATTTCCCATCTACTATTAAGTAGATGAAAACAAAATTTTACTAATCTTGATTATTTTATCCAAGTTTAGATATCTCTTGGTATTCTTGAGATTATTTTAGCGCGAATTATAAAATAGATTATAGAATATTGTTCAGACCTGCGTAATAACTGAGGATTTCGACTTAGAATAATTTAGGGCGAATCTCACGAAACGATTAAGACATTTAATCTGATCCAGAAATATTATCAGTACTTTAAGTTAAGCTTGAAAATGTCTGAAGAAGTTAGATAAAATAGGTCTATTTTTGCTTAGCTGGAAATTGAATTTAGTGGTCAAGACTCATTTTTTACTATAAACCCTATAAACCTCAATTTCATCTTCTCGTAGTAAAATTCATTGAAAATTTTTTGGCGAAGATTTAAAAAAAGTAATTTTCAAATGAGATTTTGTATATCAAAACTTGCTTCAAAATATTCAAATCAAAAGGATTTTTTCTCAAAATTCTCTACCGAATTAGCAAATATCCGAAAAAAGTTGTAAGAATTCGTATCCCCCTAATATATTAGGTTGTTCAATAAGTAATGGGACTACAACTTGAACAAAAATTTTATTCTCCAAAACTAATATGAACAAATTTGGTACCATTATAAAGATAAGTAATCACGCTATTTGTTTGAACTTATTAGATGTTAATAGAAATGAGTATTCAGAGTATCCATTTACTCTTGGATAAAAATATCCGAGATTCTGTAGACTCATTTCTCTTCAGAACAACTGGAAACCCCATTTCGGAAAAGAGATTTAAAATTAGCAACATGTAGAAATTACAGTGTTTTCAGACAATTAACCTACTAGCAAAGTGTGGTCACTGGTAATTGCTATATCCATATGAACTCTAACTCAATGGAGATTTTCTTCTCACACCTTGATGTTAGAAATTCGGATAAGCAAGTGTCAATAATAATCATAAGAGAGTCAAATAATATTCAACTCACGTTCCGTCCTTATTAGGACTCGTCAGTACACCATAGCCAGGATTCGAACCCAGGTCTTCAACGTTGTGAGGCAACGCTTCTAACCAGTGGGCCAGAACCAGAAATAGGAGATGAATGGGGGTTGTGGCCAATTGGTTAGAAGCGTTGAAGACCTGGGTTCGAATCCTGGCTATGGTGTAGTGACGAGTCCTAATAAGGACGGAACGTGAGTTGAATATTATTTGACTCTCTTATGATTATTATTAGGGCCCCAAAAAAAAGTCCACTAAAATTAGATTATAGGCGCCTACGAAAATAGTCTGCTTCTTTAAAAGCCTAAAGTAGCCTATTATAGTTTTTCCATTAAAATTATACTACTTATAAGTAAATCCAGTCAAGATTCATTGATGATTTTAAGACAGTTTTCAGAAGAATTTTCCATCTTTAGTCAAATTCATCAAAGAACTTTATGCGGTACTTCAGGGCTTTTCTATAATATTTGTGCTTGTCGTGACATTTTAATAATAATTTATTATTGACACTTGCTTATCCGAATTTCTAACATCAAGGTGTGAGAAGAAAATCTCCATCGAGTTAGAGTTCATATGGATATAGCAATTACCAGTGACCACACTTTGCTAGTAGGTTAAAGATTTAAAATTATTTTAGAAGGAACACTGTGATTACATAGGTCTTTACCTTGCGCCGTCTGATAATCCCCATTTCAAATCTCTAGAACCTTTTCCTAAAGTCGAAATTCGCAAATCAAAAGATGTGGCAGAAAATGGATTAAATCCCCTTTCTCAACTCTAAATTTGATGAATTCTTTGCTTATGGAATTAGAAAAGAACAAATTCTTTACGGGACATGTCTTTATTCATCACGAAACTATTTTCACTGATATCCAATTGATCTTTCTCAAGTTTTTTTTCAATGAAATCATTTTTTGTATTCAGTCCCATTACTTATCGCACAAACAGTATTATCATATCATTATGTGTAAACTTGATTGTGATAATATAATCGAGTTTGAAATCTTTAACCTAATCAATGAAGGAATCCCACCCTTGAATTGATAAAGTCTACTACTCATCGTTATATCACGTCTCTTTCGTCTTTCATCTTATTCTCTCTCTCTCTCTGTTTTTACAGTCGGACAAGTAGTAGTATTGTATTGAGAATTATTTAGCTATAAATGAGGGAGTTATGTGTTCATCACGTATTATTATTATTGTTATTATCGACAATTCTTCTTATTCCTCATTGTTATTGTTCCAACGGAGGAATTATTGGAGGATTTCGACCAGTAAATTATATAATCTTTCTCCATCTATATATTCTTATCAACAGACTATTCTCATGATGACTGACAATGAGTAGTACATATACCATTTAAACTATACATGCATACATATATTTTTATGAATAAAACGTATTTAATCTTTTCAGTCTCCATTTGTAGAGGTGAGGAAGGCCAATTCAGTCTTTCTTATTATACTATAATACATTGAGAGAGTGAATAAGGAATTTGCCTCATTAGAACTTTTTGCAAGCTCTAATTGTGTTATAATATCTAATCGTGATTATAATGGGCGATAGAATAAATTAAATTATTAAGCTATGTCGTATGAAATCTGATTTTATTATTTGAACGATAATATTTTCGAACTTCATCAAGAATAATATTTGATTCTGAACTCATAAAGAGGTTTAGAGAAAACAAACAAACATTTTAGTGATATAAGTTTTCTTTCGCTGGGTTAGATATATCACAATACGAATTTTGCAGCACTTCCATTGGTTGAAATGATTTTATACATCGCTTGGGAAACAAGGGGTTGATTTTATTGTATTTGTTGATGCTTCTGATAACTTGCAGCTATATAATTCGACTCACTCTTACCAGTTAAAAAAGAAAAAGAGTTTGGAAATAAAAGTTTTTGAGAAAATTGTGGACGCCAAATTCCCATATTTTCAAAATTTTTATTGATTTAAAAATGAGAAGGCGGTCAAATTGGTTTAATTGACCTTAGGATTGAGAAGGAATCGAGCTTCAATTTCTTAATAAATTTTACTGTTAGAAATTTAGTCAATTTTCGATTTATCAAGTTCCTGGAAACTGAGCGGAAAAACTTATACAGTTGTACCTCTATAAAATTATGTTAATTATCGGATTCCATAGACATAGACATGGGTTTTTCTTTAAGAATGAAGAAAGCTTCCACGAATTTGAGCATATGTAGGTTAGAAAACTGTCCAACCGCGCAATGTTTTTGGCGGAATACAGTTCAAGTATTTACACCTATCAATTTTCTGAGAATAGATATATAATAAAATCCTCTGTATCTAATTATTACTAAAATCTAACCCAGAATATAGGAGTGTTGATATTTTTAAAAATTGAGGTGTACTCTAATGAAGGTTTTGACAATTTCAAGATTAGAAAAGTTTTTGAAATCTATTCTCATTTAGATACACTCCCTTTCACCTGTATCACATCGTAAATAGAAATAGAACGGTAAAAAGAAATGTTAAAATCTCACTTTTTAATTTACCTCATTAATTTTGTTATCATTTCAGGATGAAGTAAACCAAGTTCTTACTATCAATGTATGGATAGAACAGGTAAGTTCTAAATTCAATTCTTGTTCAGAATTTTTTAGCTTTTTTTATAATTTATCAAATGATGAGCTGTATTTATCAGACATCTACTTACAAAGAATATGTGATTTTGGTTGTAAAACGAAAACATAACATATATTATGGGTACATTTACCAATCAGAAAGAGGTTTTAATACACTATTAATGAAAATTACTATTTTTCATGATGAAATAGTCGCCATTCTAAAGGCATTTTTTAGTTAACACTCACTCATTCATATATAGCAAATAGGAATGAAGAAAATTTTGCATTTTACTGAAATTCTATTGGATTATTACATGTTAACCAATCAGATTACTTAAATTTTATAACTTTAATTGGTTCAACAATTCTTCGTATAAAAGGGTTCAATGGGCTCAGAACCATACCCTTAAGTCCAAGAGAATTTATTTTCATGCATTCAATCTTTTGTCTACCAAATGGTTTGTGAATTTATTCTATTTTATTGATTAGTAATCAATGATTACTCGATAAGAGTTATCTTCTTTTTCATTTATGATCCTGAAATTAATAAACTCTCTTCGAATTAGGACTATAAGGGTTAACATCTATATCTGAATTTAGTCATTTCTAGTTGAATTTAGTGGGAAACAGCATTAAATCAGATCATGAATAATTATCAGTATTTAGGGATTTATATTCAGACATTCCTATGAGGAATTGAAGATCCATGCTGAGCAGAGATAATTCAGTCATTCAACATTCAGCAGATGATTTTGAATTTTATACACACAGCAAAAAAAGGGAACATGTATAAACTGAGGAAAATTAATTCTGACATGAATAAATGTTTAAGATATGTATGTATCCCCTGATGGAACTGAATAATCTAATCGATAATACAGTTGGTTATTACAATTTAGAATAATAGTTCATCAAAATCTTTAGATCTTTGTGAACTGCACTACTCAACTTCTACTAGGCTCAAAATTATGAATTTTACGAAAATCTCATTTTTTATCAAGGTCTCAAGATTGTCTGAAAATATTTTGGATATCGAATCATAAAAAGGCACTCTTATCACGGTCCTCCTATAAAAATTGAATAATGAATTTGTTTTACTGAGTCTAATGTTGATTAGAGCACCGCTCAACCAGAAATTTTGGAAAAATCAAACGATTCTAATTGTTTATAGTAGCGTTCTTCAGATTCAGAAATATTCCGAAAATTTCCGAATCCCCAGAATTTTACTTTTGATATAAACAAAAAAATAATTTTTTTGAATAAGCACAAAGTAGAAATTACATTGTTTTTAGACATTAAACCCGCTAGCTAAGTGTGGTCACTGGTTATTACTATATCCTTGTGAATCTAACTTGATGGAGATTGTCTTCTCACACCTAGATGTTAGAGTTCGGATAAGCAAGTGTCAATTACATAAGAGAGTCAAATAATACTCAAATCACGGTGGCAGATGTATACGCGTTTCGTCCTTATTAGGACTCGTCAGTACACCATAGCCTGGATTCGAACCCGGGTCTTCTTAGCTAGTAGGTTTAATGTCTAAAAACAATGTAATTTCTACTTTGTGTCAATACTGGTGGTGTCAATACTATGGGAGTGTTGAGAACCAGAAATAGGAGACGAACGGGGGTTCTGGCCTAGAGGTTAGAGGCGTTGCCTCATAACGTTGAAGACCTTGGTTCGAATCCAGGCTATGGTGTACTGACTAGTCCTAAAAGGGACGAAACGCGTATACATCTGCCACCGTGATTTGAGTATTAATTGACTCTCTTATGGAATTGACACTTGCTTATCCGAACTCTAACATCTAGGTGTGAGAAGACAATCTCCATCAAGTTAGATTCACAAGGATATAGTAATAACCAGTGACCACACTTAGCTAGCGGGTTTAATGTCTAAAAAAATAATTTGTTTTATGGTATAGGAATCCTACACATTTTTAATCAAATAACAATTCTCCTCTAGAGTTAAAATTTATAATGTCTTAGCAAGCTATCTCTCTGAAAGGTTGATATCATTAATTCTTGATCTATTGTTATCAAAGCTTGAAGAATGATAGATAGGTCCAATTAAGATCCTAGGAATCCTTAGAGATGGGTCTTGCGAAGAAGAAGAAGGTATAAGCTCTTGAATTAATACTTGTTTTAATAATTTTACTTTTAGTACCTTTTCGGATTTTTTCAGACGAATTCGAATCTGTATTATCTCAAGAACCCTAGTTTATATAGGTTACTTGAACGAAATTTTCCAGAATAGTCATTTAATCTTCAAGTATTTTAATATTATCACACCAAAAATTCACGTCAAAATACCTTTCCATGCTTCTAGAATAAGTACTTTTCATCAACGATTTATCTCAAATTCCTGACAAATCAGAATTTTAAATGTTTCCAATTTTTCCCGAAACTGTGAAAACAGTCCCTTCTCAATCGATTTTTAAAAATATCCTGATGAAAAAAAATGAGATTATCAAAAAAGTCTAATAATGTGTTCTTACAATGTTGAATTTCATTTCACACAGCAATGGGCAGATGAAAGATTAGTTTGGAATCCGGGTGATTACAACAACCTGAAAACTCTTCGCATACCCAGTGAGAAGTTGTGGCTTCCAGACATTGTCCTCTATAACAGGTGGGTTTTATGAAAATTTTTTTTTCACAATAAATCATATCACATTTCGAATCTAGTGCTGATGATTTTAAAAGTGGATATATGAAGATAAATGCAATGATTGAAAATAACGGTACGATATTTTGGTCACCGCCGGCAAAACTTCGATCAACATGTAAAATTGACATAACGTATTTTCCCTTTGATGATCAGTCATGTGTACTGAAATTCGGATCTTGGGCCTATGATGATAGTCAGGTTATTATAAAAATGATGTAAGTAAATGTACCATACATGTTAAAGACTTGAAAGAAATTTTGCAAAATTAATCTCAAATATTTTAAACATCATTCAATCAAATCTCGCTCCAAAATATCTTTTTATGCAAATTATATTTCAAAAAACAGTTTTTTGGCCCATTAAAAAAGTTTTATATATGGAAGTTCTCATAAATTTTTTAATCTTATTACAAAAGCATAAAAAGATATTTTGGAGCGAAATTTAACCCTTTAAGTCCCAGGCACATTTTTTCCTCAGGAAAAATCTGAAATTTTGTTTACTAACTGTATTTTGTGTTTAGATTAAAGTAGTGAAAGAATTTTTTGACTATCTTTTAAGATGGCGAAGTTATGATACGTGATACAAATAGTCCACTGGGACTCCTGACGTTTGACTACTTGAAAGCAACACACTTATTCATTTGTTTATTACAGATGTTTATTCATTATTTTTATGAAAATTTATGAAACAATTACGTTCTTTAGTCAAAAATAAGTTAACACAACACTTGATACATTCATAAGAGCAGTGATTTTTGTAATTCTGGCATCTTTTATGGGTTGAAACAGCAGATATATGGCCAATTTCATCGAAACGAACGCTTTCATTAGGTAACAAGACTTTGTGGCGCTTTGATGCAGGCTCCTCAAATGACATATCTTCGAGTAGAGGTCTTCCCCTTTTTCTTTCTTCGAAAATTCCTTTCATCATTGCTTGAGTAATATTGAGAAGGAAATTCCTTCTTCGAATTGGGACCAAGGTCATTTCACGACAATGATAGAAATATCACTGTGGGACTTTAAGAGTTAATTTAATGATGCTTAAAATATTTGAGGGTAATTTTATCATGTCGATAGGTGATTTTTAGTCTTTTTTGAAAATTTCGTCATATTAGAATTAGATAATTTTTGCAGGTTTTATTCTAAGAATTAAAATTTATTGAACGAAAGAGAGTTCCTATAATGAAAATTAAAAAAACGGTTGAAATTATCAATTTCCAGTCGATCATAAAAACAACTCTATAACGAGTTAAATTTTTCATAAACGTCCAAGGAACCTCATAAGTTCCTAATTCAAAGTTTCAATGAGAATATATCAAGTCACTAAATATAAATTCCTTAAGGATCATCAGTTAGATTGTTGAATATCTCCAAAAGTCGTTTTAAGCAATCTTTTTTATGTTATTCTCATAGCTACCCGATATTAATTCGCATAGATATAAACTTTGTTACAGATTAAACTGTTATAAATCGGTTATAAAGCGATGTAAACAAATTACACAAAAGATTCTATAGATTTATTTCGCCTCAATACACTGTATCCAGAATTGTTGACTGATAAGGTTGAAGATACAATTTTGGTTATTGTTTATTAACAAGTCTTAACCCTTTCGGTGCCGATGGATATATATAACCATTTTCCAATTTTTTGAACCTTCATAACTCTGCCAACTTGATAGGTTTCTGGATCAATTAAAGTTTAAATTGAAGCCCACAATGTTAACTTGCATTGGTAATATTTTTAGCCAAATAACTTGGTATCTTCATAGCTAAATTTTGGTTTTTATAAAAATTGTGAAATAGTCTCGGCAACGAAAGGGTTAATATGGATGTGACATAATATTTGGCGAGGTTAATTTGATAAGACAAAAGTTACCATCATTATAATTATTTTCTTGTTGAAAATCAAATACTCAAGGAGCTATATTTTTTAATTTGATAGACGACCGCATATTGATCGAAAATTTTACGTCATCAATGGGGAATGGCAGTTGAGCAATGTCACCATAGAGAATCACACTGTAAGTCTTGAACTTTATTCTTAATTAGTAAATTTTGTGATTTCTTTTTATAATTACACTAAGGCCTTGAAAATTCTAAAAATGACTTTTTTATATTTAAGGACTGTATATTCAAACCGCCTGTAAATTTGTCTAAATAATAATCTTTGAGCTATTTCGAAATCATTCCACTATACCTGACTGAGTCAACTCTTTTACTGCTTCTGGTATTAAATAAACAAAATTTTCGGAAAATTACAGGCGGTTTCTATTAGTTTTACGAAATTTCATACCTTTCTATGCTAAAGATAGTTGGCATGAAGATGAGAGATCACTATTTTTTTTAAATACTCAATATTTATCTCTGGATAGTCAGAAACTAGTGAGTAAGTACAAGCTCAATTTTAAGCGAATATGTATTTGAATATTATAAAATTGAGGATGATAAATCCTGTAATAAATGATGTAATTGCACTAAGTATCTAAAATACTTAAAAACAAAAAAAACATACCCCAAAAGGTGCAAAGGGAGTATCTAATCTATAAATCTGTAAAGTTCTATGGTAGACATGGGGAGTTGGTTCAGTAGTGTAATGCTCATGACCCTGGTTCGATTAGAATTGATAATAATCGGCTACTGTATAATAAGGAGTCTCAACAAGGACGAAACGCGTCCATACCTGACATACATGTTTGGAATGTTTCTTTACTAGCTTATAAATTAGATCTTATATCTCTAATGGCCAGATGTGTGACTTCTCCGCATCCAATTAGAGATAATAAAAGGCTTAAGCAGGTCACCAAAACCATAATTATCATAACAACGAGTAGTATGATAGAATTCACAAGAAAAATAATTGAGAAAGAATGTATTTCAGACATGAAAATTAACGTCTATAAAATGCATTTACATTAATTTGAAAAATATTTATTCTTAATTATTTACTCGCGTTCATGTATTTTTTACGAATCAAACTAGTCTTATGAATAACAATAACCCTATACTGAAAGACTCAACAGGTAAACTAATAGATTAAAAGTCTCAAGTTCAATTCTAAATGATAAATTATATGTTTAAAAACAAAGGCAACATTAGCACTACTGCTACTGCTCGTTTAGGAGAATCAAAAATCAAGGAAAATGATTATAATTGCTGCATTGATCAACCAAATTTTAACTATTAGTAACTAAAGGGGAAGTAGATCTCAGGGGAAATCCAAATAAAAAAACACTAAATAGACTCGGAGTATGAAAAAAATAAATGGACTGGAAGTATTCTTTTTCTATTTCATTAAATCGTTATAAAATTATTTTATCACTAAAAGTTTCATATCGTTCATACAGTTTGAAAAGAACAATAAAAACAGATTTGCGTGAATATTAAGGAAATTACTGAAACCCCTAAAAATTATCTTTGTGATTAACCCTATTAATTAATTCTGTGAAGACCAGATGCGATTGTAAATCAAGGATACACTGATAACAAACATGTTTTTTCCTGGCTCCTAATTTTAGACTTTTAGAGAAAAACTTTCACTTGACAATTTTAGAATAGACTATTCCAATCACATTTTTATCCCCACCTTCAGTAAACTTAACTTATTGGTCGAATATATTTGATTGAAAATAAAACTACAATTGATATGAAGTTGGCAATCTATGATTATTACGAAAACTTGAATATATTAAATATTTGTTGGAATTACACTCATGCTGCTCACTTTTACGATTTGAACAAAAAAATTCTGGAAAAAATATTTTTAAGAAAAATTTGGCGCCAAAATCCCATATTTTTGAAGTGAGAGAGTAATCAAGAGTTGATTTTCAGAACCAAAATAAGAAAAGAAAACGGAATATGCTGAATCTGTTCTAATGGGAGTCGAATTTCGATTTTTTAATCATTTTCAATACTTGAATATTAATGAAATTTCGAAAAATGGTGGATCTTTTGAAAATTTGTCGGCGATATTTGGCGTTCTTGTTTTATTGTGATCCTGAAAATCATTTTAAGCATTAAAAACTAAGTTTGAAAAGCGTATTTGCATATACAAATAATAAGAATAATATAATGAAAATAAATTGTAAGTTATAAAGGATGCTGAAAGTGTGAGGAATAAGCGCCTTATTTCAGGCATACTCATTAGGAGTAGATTTTGGATTTTCTTTTTCAGAAATTTAGAGTTTCAATTTTTTCTCATTCAACAACAAAAGTTGATGAGACTACTGTTAAGCAACTTTGACTTTATTAATTCCCTTGAGCTTGAAATTTTGATTTTTAAGCTTTATTCTGATCAAAATTAACAGTAGGCTTGTTTTCAATGAAATCTTTGACTACCACGTGGAAAATTGTGCAAATAAAAATCGAGTATATTTTACCTTGCGTTAAAGTTAGTACAATATTTTCATCACTTTAGTGTCTGAATCTAAAATATCAGTAAGACCGTACGGCATACGTTCTATATATCATTAGAATCGTCTATTCAAGCTTGATCAGAAAATCACCTTAGCTAAAAATCAATAATTTGCAAAATTTTTCTCTTACATGCCAGATATATACTAAAAAAATACAAAGAAAATTAAAATTGATTATTCATTATGCTCGCAACGTTTGCACAACTAACCAATGATATTATAAAACAGAAAATAAATTGATTAGGTTTTTTAGGTATGGCGTATTGGATAGTTTGCCCACCTCAATAATATTAACGAGTTCAAGTAACTGCTCCCTTGAATTTTTTTTGAGAATTTCTACCTTTGTTCTCAGATAACTCTGAGAATAGATTGTAACATTAATAAAATCTTAACTCTTGTCTGAAATATTTATTTTTCTTATAGAGCTTTCAGTATAAATGGGTTGAAAAGTAACACGAAATTTCGTTCTAGGACTTCATAAGCTCACAACTTGAAACCGTCGTTCTAGTCAGAACGTGAGACATCAAAGTTCATATAAAGTTAACATTTTGAAATATTTGAACAGAAATAGTCCTGGTTTCTCTATAGAAAAATAATGTAATCTCAATAAACCATAGATGAGATATCTCTTTGCTTTTGTTCAAAATTAAAAAGAAGAAAAAAGAAAAAATCCAGTACAAGAAGGAGATGTGAGCTAACATGAGAAATTGCAATGCCCTCCTGTCCAAGTTTAATTATAGGTTTCTTTTCCTTATTTTTCACTCTGCTCACCGAAATGAAATTTATGCCCTTTCCAATATTTCTTTCTTTTCAAATGAGAGGAAATATTTTTTTCATATTTTGACCCCATTCAGCAATTGTTGTTTCAGGAAAGAGATAGTTTATGAAGCAAATTTTCAAAAAATGTATTAGTAAAAGTCTCTTCTTAATGTAGCATTGTACATTCATTGTGGAAGCATAGCATTCTAATGATAGAAAAATTTTGAAAATATCTACAGAATCGTTTGTACATCAAGTTCCTTTTGCAGTTCTCTTTTTTAGCGGAAGGAAGACTAAATAAGTTGAGAATCAATTTTCTTGAAGAACATGAACTTTTTCGTTAAAAGAACTGAAGCTAGTTGACATGAAGATGAGAATTTTTTTGTATTTTAAAACGAAATCTCGATATTTTCATCGAGAATTCGAATTTGTTGAAGATTTTCTGGAATCCTACTCATGCTGTCCACTCTTACCATTTGAAGAAAAAAAATCTGAAAAAAATTATTTTTATGAAAAATATGGACATCTTTCAAATTCCCATTTGGCGCCAAAATCCCATTTTTTCGAACTTTGAGCTGAAAATATTTGTTGATTCGAAAGTGGGAGAGGGATCAAAAATTGATTTTCAGGATCAAGATTAGACACGAGAATCAATTCAACTGAATCTTATCCGATGAATAACCTCATTATCGTTTGGGAGCGGAATTTCGTTTTTTTGATAATTTTCACTACTTGAAAATCAATGAAATTTCGATAATTCAAAATCTCTCGAAAATGGGGGGACCGTCGATAACTTGACGGTGCTAGTCAGCTTTCTTGTCTAATCTTGATCCTGAAAATCAATTTTTGATCCCTCTCCCTCTTTCAAATCAACAAATATTTTCAGCTCAAAGTTCGAAAAAATGTGATTTTGGTGCCGAATGGGAATTTGAAAGATGTCCATATTTTTCATAAAAATTTTTTTTTCAGATTTTTTTTCTTCAAATGGTAAAAGTGGGCAGCATGAGTAGGATTCTAGAAAATCTTCAACAAATTCGAATTCTTGATGAATAAATCAAGATTTCTGTAAAAATCATAGATTCCCAACTTCATATCAACCAACTTTAAATTCTCATCTTCATGTCAACTAGCTTTAGGATATTAAGAGAGAAAAAGTAAATTACTGTGGCTTTCTTCTTGTCTTCTAATTTGGGAATGTAAATCTTTTTTCTCAAACAAACAAAAGGATTTCATCAAGGTTTCGTTCGAGTTAAATTCTTGTTGATAGCATCTCTATAACAACAAGTAACAAGTTGCCAATCATTACAATTTTCTCTCTTTTTAGTTAGAGCCTAAGAAATTTGCCTCTCTTCAAGAATATGGGGGTTCTTTCATTAGCTAATTTCTTTTTCACTTTTATAAAAAAATCTTTAAATATTGATTATTGTCACAAAGCACCACTATTTATCAGACTTTCCAAAATTACTAAAATCGTCCATCGATATGATAAATTTAATCTTCAAGTATTATATTTTCAATATTATATATTTCAATATTATCTCACCAAATATATCGCTTCAAAATATCTTTCTGGAATAAAATTGTGATATTTTTAAAATTAAAAACGTTTTATAATGTTTTATATTCATAATTTCAACTTGAATTCACATTATTTCTTACAAAAATGATGACTTGAATCCTGTTGTTTTTATTCTAATAGTTATAATGAAATTTCTCCCATTTTTTTATTACAATTCTGATCAGTTAAAACGTTTTTAATTTGAAAAATTTCACAATTTTGTTCATTTTATTCGAGAAAGATATTTTGATGGGATAATGCCTGAAGTACAAAATTATCATATCAATGGGCGTTTTTCGGAAAAGTCTACTATTTATCTTATTCTCATTTAGAACTTGAATATGTTCAATTTAATATTCGTATACTGTTTTTTTTCTGAAATCTGGATTATAAGGTCTATTTTTACCAAATGCATTAGGGATAGATTTTTCAATTTCAAAAAACGCATTTAATTGCTTCGAATTTTCAAAATTGAGAAAAATCCTTAAATTCAAAAATAGAAAAATTTGGGTATCATCAAAAATCTTCCTGTATAGAAAATTGGCATTGTGGCTCATTAAAGTGAAAATTCAATATTTCTTCTACTTAAGTCTCTTCTCTATCAGTCTTATAATCAAAAGTAGTATGGTATTGAGAAGGATTTATTTTTTTCCATTTCATTACAATCTTGTTCTTTAACATGGTAGTTTCATCAAACATATTCTTCATATTTTTTAATAAATTCTTGGAATTTGTTATAAAGAATCAGCTTCTTTCTCTTCAATGCATAATCACATAGACCTTGAGGTAGGAAGTTCACTTTTCTCTGATTGGTTGAATTCATGTGACAAATCTGATACATTTGATATGTTCATAATATATGATCAATAACCATTGACACGGGTGGGATCAGGAGGTTGATTTCTAGAATAGAATCTTGATGAAAAATTTCACGTTGCTCACGAATTTAAAAGAACTTGAGATTTATTAAATTGAATATATCTAGACTAATGTTATTCTAAAGACTCCTTGATAGTCTTGAGACTCCCTAGTTAGCTAGGGAATCTGGAAACTCGGTTTCTAGAATCCCTACTCGAGTTATTCATTGTTACAGGGAATCTAGAAACTCAAGGAAGTCCTAAGAATCCCTTTTTTTAGGGAATATAGAAACTCGGAGAGTCTTAGGAATCCCTAGGGAATCTAGAACATTGAAAATTAGCTAGATTGATTTGAAAAACTTGTCAATTTTAATTACATGGGTCATGAAAAAAATAAAACGAATGAAAGAACAAATGGGTGGGTACTAATGTTATGATTTCAATTCCTCGCGTTGAAAATTACTAGAGGAACATGATGGTTTCTATAAAATCGGGACGCCAAATGGGAGAATAAATGGTCTTCCTGAGTCATCTGATACCAGTCGAAGAAATTTCATTCAACTAGAGAATGTGCCCGATGAATTTTATTAGTGCAAATGCAAAAGAAATAGCGTTTTATGTAACTCAAGATGTCATTACAGTTTATATTGTGCGAATAGATTTTTCAAATTTTGCATATCAAAATTTTCAGCTATCAATAGCTCGATTTTTTATTCTCAAAAGTTTCTAAATTCCCTAGGGATTCTTAAGACTTTCCGAGTTTCTAGATTTCCTAGCTAACTAGGGAGTCTTAAGACTAACATTAGTTTCCAGATTCAGTGTAACATATATATTTTGAGTGTGTCTACTTTTATTAACGAGTCTCTGATCCTGACACACTACAGTTAGAAGCAGTCGAGTTAGTCAGATGCTGAAATTCAATGATATTTTCAATCAAATATTCGATCAATGAAGGTAGGGATAACGAATAGCCTATTTTAAATTTTATATGTGCAATTACAGCTTTGAGATCATTAAGATTGTCACATTCTCTAATAATCTAAAATGTGGATTTAGTAATTATATTTTGTGGAAGATAATGCTGAGCTTCTTCGAAAATATTTCCTGATGACGAAGGAATCTTCATGAAGAATTAAAAGTCGAGTGAATATTTAATGATTAAGCTTATATATTACACCGGATCTCATCAGACTATTACACCGGCTCGATATTTATATTAAATTTATGAGAATGTGCAAATTCCTCTTATTGATTCAAATAGTTTTTAGGGGGGGGTGAGGGTAGTTAAGTAAGTTAAAAATGTAAAGGTCTCCAGGGTTGATTAAGTTATCGGTAATGGTCTAAATCAGTTACAGCGAAAATCCCCTTTGTCTAATCTATTTTCAGCGTCGAAATGGGCCAATCAAAATGAATCAATGATACTCGTATGTATTCATACCTATATTCAAGTATTAAATAGGAGGGAGAGGTATATTGAATTTTTTGACTTATTTAACCTGTTAATACATTATAAAAACGAATCAATCATATATTAATATTACAATTAATTTCAAACATTATGCAATGAGTCAACATACAATTTAAAATTTTTAATCCCATCAAGACGATAAGTAAACCAATCGAGAAAATTTATCGATATAGAACGATTCTAAATGAGATTCTATTGGGAATTCCATTCAATTAGGATTCTTTTGATCCCATCTAAGATTTTCTATTGAATATTCCATCTACTAGCAAGTACAGTAGATGAAAACATCAAACCTTTATTACAATTAATTCCAATTTAAAACATTATACAATTTCACTTTTTGAATGCCTACACTACCTCTTATTTAATTTTTGAATTTCATTTGTATATTTTAACTAAGGCTGGATTAATTTCTAAAAAGACTTGATAGAGTTCAAAATCAAAATATAAATAAATCAAGCTTGAGAAGTTTTTCAACGAATCAAATTGTAATTGTTGCTGAGGCAGAACCATAGGGTTGATTGCATTGAGATTTAGTTTCAACTACTTGCTCTTTTGATTCACTAATCGGTTTTGCATCAATTATATTTTATTTTCCTCAATTTTATACCATTTTTAAAAATCACGATTGGAATCTCTCTTGGAATTACTTTTAAAAGTTTGAGTTGTTCCCTCTATCAATTCTCATTACATTTCAAATGATTCTCTTGATGAGATAGCAAATTAATCATATTATCAAGTGATGACGGTCATTTTTCTTATTTCAGAAGAATCTGATCAATCATCTTCCCCATTTGGTATCCACACCACAAGGTGTGATAAAAGGGAAGAAAATTTTTCACTTGAATTCAATTCTTCCTTCAATCTTTTTTTTACTCCACTCAATGAGTATGGATAATGATTTGAGAAAAGGGAGAAATTTCCAACAGGAAAAGAGGAAATTTCCTACAGCTAGTTGAATAAAAAATAATAATAAATTCTTCTTCATAACTGCATCATCAACATTGCAATTTTCAAGAGATCTCTCAGATTCATCTGCCTTTCTTCTATTTAGTATTGGTCAGAGATGCCTAATTCCATTTTTTAGAATTTTTTTATGTTTGAATAGCTTTCTTCGGCAAGTGACATCATACGACCACCAGTAGTTGTAAATGTATGATAATGACCCTCGAAGTCCTGGTACCATTTTACCAGACTGCATAAAAATTTGATATAGCCTTGAAAAGTTACAATTATTTTGACATTTTGACCGCAGTCTTTCTAATCAAATTTTACAGGGCAAAAATTTGACGGAAAAATATTTCTACAATTTTTTAAATCCTGAGCATGATTAGAAGAGATGAAAAAACAATTTGAATCTCAAGAATAGCTCGAGGCCTTCAATTCATTTTTTATCGTTGGACCAGCTGATTAATCAAATTAATTTATTTCTCTCTTCTGTATTTTTTCAGTTATTATATTGCGCAAAGAATGCAATGGTTGAAAATTGAAAATAAAAACGTTTCGTGCATTTTGAAATTCGCGCGAAAAATTTTTTTGTCTCGATTTCATCTAACTTAAATAATATTCTACAGTTACCCATATGGAGTTTGCGAACTACAACTAAAAATCATGATACATTCCCATGCATTTGTTAGCGCAGATTTAAAAATTGTAAATTAATTTTCAAATGAGATTTTGTACATCAAAACTTGCTTCAAAATAATTTTCTCAAAATTGAATTTCTATCGAATGAGCAAATAGCCCAAGTTTGTGAAAAATATTTATGAGTAGTTGTATAATGAATACCCCTTTAACCCTTTCGATACCATAGCTGAACGAATAAAATTTCAGGCTTAATTCTCTCACAGAATTACCTAAAATTTTATGATAAAAAACATTTACTAGGACAAAATTTTATGAAAATTTTTTCTTACACATAATTTCATCAGGGTCTGATTTATATTGAAAATCCCATCTACTGGTGAGTAATTTAGAGTGAAACTTAGCCAATGAAGGGATTTATTTGAAAGTTAATTGTTTCAAAGATTCAACTAATGTCAAAAGGATATCTTTTAAATTTCATTCAATCTTATTACAAAATAACCTAGATATTGAAGATCTAAAGTAAAAATGGGGTTGAAAATTGCCCCATTTTCACGAGACTATTGATGGAAGGGCTCATTGATTTCATGCATAAAAAATACCTTGTTTTGGATTAATTATTTAGCTTCTACGGAAATTAATCTTATTATCTCTGAACATTGATAAGTTTAATAATTTCGATCAAAAAGAATCATGAATTAAGGAATTCTACTTCCTTCGGTAAAATTTCAAATATCTATGGGATTCTTATGCCTGGCTAGCAAAAATCTAGCATGATAGCAAACTAAGATAGTTTGTGATATACTATCAAAAAATAATCATGAAAAAATGTCTCAAAATCATTGGAAAAAGTCAGTATAAACATAGAGGTCATATATGACTTCTGGTATAGAAAGGGTTGATGAATAATATTCAATTGTTAAAATTTTCAATACAGTGATTTCTATTTAATCGTACAATTATTTCAGACACAATATCCATGCTGCCCATTTAATTACTCAGATCTGTGTTTCATATTTCGTATGCGTAGAAGGACAGTCTACTATCTATTCAATATAATCTTCCCGTGCTTGTGGTTAACAGTCCTGAGTCTGTTGGGCTTCTGGTTGCCTCCAGATTCTGGGGAGAAAATCACTCTTGGCATTACTGTATTACTTGCCTTTTCAGTTTTTATGCTGCTCATCGCTGAGAATATGCCAGCAACAAGTGAATTTGTACCATTAATTGGTAAGTTGAACTCCTAGAACTTTGAAATTTTAGTATTTCTCTAAAAATAAGTAATATGTTGGTCATATTTAGGGTAACGTGAAATTTTCATCTTCATATTAGTACCAACTTTTCTGATAGAACTAACTAGAACCGGAATTTCTTGGCAATTTAATGAGTTTATCAAGTTATCATTTTGAAAAATAGTAATCTTATCATCAAGAGGATCTTCATGGTTAATTTCATTGTTTTATCATTTCCGTGGGATATTGTGGGAAAAATGGGCAATAACATAACGGAGGATGACTTTCAAAAATATGCAAAACATCGTCTGAGTAATAAATTTTATCAAAAAAGAAAGTACTCTCGTGAGTTGTTCGAAGAAAAGAATTGGTCATTATATTTAGAAACGAAACCTTTTAGATTACCATTATAGAAAGGTCTTCTTAAAAAAGCTCGTATGTTCAATCAAAACTTTGAACCAATCAGATTTCTTCTGAACTTTAGGCAGTGTGATAAAATCAATCAAATCGGAGTTTATAGTAAAAATGTTGAGCTGTAAGCTTGGCTAAGATTTCATTTTACAAACGAGGGAAAATTCTAGATTTATTTACTATTTGTAAATAAACACTTTCATCAAGTTTAAAAGGAAAATCATGTCAAGATTCCTCTTCCTGCTCTCTTGTACCCTCATTTCTGTAAATCGTGATTCAGAAATGTTTAACTTCCCTGAATACTTACGAACTAGATAAGATTTGATTGAAAATTAAACAACTGTTTTATATTTTCTCTAATTCGATGCGGAAAAGTCACACATCTTTCCACACTCAGCGTAGATCTAAAGCTAGTTAATAAAGTTGGGAATGTACTCACAAAATTTTTTGCGACAAATTCTTAGTAAATGGCCAACCCCCCGCCCGTGGTTTATCTGGACACCAAAAAATCGTTTAACATAGGTTTTCTTATTCCTTGTTAAATCATCGAAGAGCATTGGCTAAAGAAAATCAGCCTTTAGATTCACAGACCGCCAAGGACACTTTCGAGCGTTATATTTTGTCTTAAAATAATGTTTGAACTCTTAAAATTATACTATTTGTAATTGAAGCTCAATTTACCATTATCTCATGATTTTGGGATTCTGTCATTTTCCATCAAAATTTTCATTTTGAAAATTCGGGAGTTTCTTTTTCCAACAAATTTAATTATTTAAAAGCATGGTTATTTTTTATTCATAAATTTAAACTATAAATAATCATGTGGTTATCCGCTGGAAAACATCGTTGGATAAGACTTCTAAAATCTAGAGGACTTTAAGTTTCTGAAATAGTTAGAGAAACTGGTATCTCCAAGACAACTATTAATAGAATCTTAACCCACATTGACAGCTCTATCACACATCATTTTAACAAACTATAAGAATCATCCAATGTGTTTCTGGAGAGATGTCATCTTTATTGATGAAGTGACTTTTCAAAATGGAAATTTTAGTAGACGAGAGACCAAAGTTGTGACCTCAGTAAAAGAAATTTTTTAAAAAGAATTTGCCAAATATACTTTTATCTATATCTGCTTAACCCTTTCAGGTCCATGGCCCATATGTGGGCCAAAATATCAAACCTAAAATTTTTTGTAGAAATAAAAATCCTATGAATAAAAGATACACACCATTTAATAACTTTTTTATCAATCTTCCCGAAAAAAGTTGAACCATAA
Organism: Gyrodactylus bullatarudis; assembly: GCA_012064415.1. NCBI lineage: Eukaryota > Metazoa > Platyhelminthes > Monogenea > Gyrodactylidea > Gyrodactylidae > Gyrodactylus > Gyrodactylus bullatarudis. The sequence goes on along the minus strand of SSNU01000256.1, from coordinate 317,806 downwards.
GGTATTTCATTGGGATGGACAAAATTCACAATCCTACAACTACTTGTGTGGTCGCTTGAAAGTAGATAGGAAAAATTTATTGAAAAGTGTCGAAAAAGAATTTTTTATTTAAAGGTTTTCAGATGATTTAAGGTTTTATTATTCATCTATAATTCATTCTGATTCCGAATATGTATTTATATTCAATGTTTGAAGTCATTAAATAGACTCGGACCCTGAAAGGGTTAATACCATGGACATTGGTCCTATGGCTTCTTCGGGGTTCTTTTAGATGAGCAGTGCCTGAAATAAAGGCCTCAAGGCTCAAAGTCACAAGGTCTTAAAATGTATTATTTTGAAAATAAGGTACTAAAATTGTAAATTATCGATTCTCATTGGTCCATGCAATCTACCAATAATATTCAACCCGAATTAACCCTATATATACGAGGATCTATCCGGTTTTAATTTATCTCTTCTCACTTTACAGGACTTTTACCTGTATAATTATAATTATAGCATAGCATTTCATTCATATCAATGATAAAAATCCACATTTTTTGAGGCAGACAGATGATTTTCATTGTCTAAGAATTCAATAAGCTCAAAAATAACCTTGGAGATGGTAATTTGAATAATATTTTTAGATAAATTTCAACATTAATTGATTTTCAATATACTCATTTTTGGTTTACTCATAAGTAGTTTAAGAAAGATTATTTTTGTAAATCCGCCATAAAGTAATCGAAAACTATTTTTCTTGGAATTTTTAAGATCTTGGAAAAAACTTTTTATTATTTTTTGAGGCTCTACTCATTGCTAATTAATTGAAATCATGATGAAGGAGTGAATTAATTTCTTTGTGTTTCTTTAGGAATTTTTCTCACCGTTACCATGGCAATGACTTCACTTTCGATAGTTTTAACAGTTGGTGTTCTCCACATTCATCATACAGGACCGAATCATGCACCTGTACCAAGGAGAGTTAAACGTTTCCTCTTCAACTACGTTGCAAAGTTTCTACGCATGAATATAGAAAACCTTGATGCCAAACTTAAAAGTACAACTCGAACAGACTCACAACAACATCATAAATCCAACCAAGCATTCTCAGCGCCAGCCTATCATCCAGATGGTATATCCCCATTAAGCTATCTTCAACAAAAGCCAACCAGTACCACAAAGTCCACGATCTGCTCTGAGTTGTCGAGTAGAAAACATCGTGGAATATTTAGATTAAATTTCAGCCCGACAAGGAGTCTTCTCAGGCCGACGGTTGGCGGCTCTGATGATTACCAAGAGTATAAAGACACCGATGATGAACGCCAGTCTAGTCCATTACCTCTCTTGAAGAGTTATCACGAGAGTAAACTCAAGGAGATTGCCTCATACACAATGAAAATGAACTATGATGATTTGGACGATGAGGACTCGATCAGAGAAAACTTTAACGACATTTTCATGCCCAACATACAAGTGCTCATTGAGTTGGTCCACAAGACCAGAGAACATTACGACCAGATATCAAGGCACCTCTATCGGTTGATTGAGAAGCAAAAAGAAACTGAAAGAATACAGACTGTTGTCGCAGAATGGAAGATGGTTGCTTATGTTCTCGATAGATTATTGTTTTGGATATTTCTAACGTTAGCTTCAGCAGCTACGATAATCATTTTATGTATAATGCCCCTATTTAAACAGTCATACCCTGTTAATATTGAAAATGTTCATCCAAATTTGGAGGACAATCAAAGTATCATGAAAACCTATAATTAGTTTCTTTCTAGATCATTTCTTTTGAGCATCTCGACCTCCTTTCTCTGCCTCCAATCTAAACCCTTTTGAAAGTGACGTAGTTTTGAAGTAAAATTAAACAACTCAGAAGCATTGTAGGCAATAATAATTTGATTTCTGTTTCAATGTGACAATCATTTGTGAAAATTTTGTAAAAAACCCCTTAGGTATATATAAATATATTGTCAAGCCCATTCCCCCTACTCATATATTTCCACGGGTTAATTTTAATAAAAGAAAACATGTATAGTTGAATGCAGAAAGAAAAAATAAATTGATCTACATAACAATCCAAGAAGTACAATAATTTACCAATATAAATCTATATAGCTCACATTGTTATTACTGATACATATATGTATGTATGAAAGAATAAATTTGAATTATATTCACAAAGAATTTGTTTGACTTCTATAAAACTGTAAAATCAGTTGATATTTTAGACTGGAAACACGGGAGTTATGAGATTTTCTAGAGAGATATAAAAAGTATTTTTTACCTCACCTTAATGATATTTAATATTATTTCTAATTATAATTTTAAATATTTCTCTATATACTCTAAAGTAGGCATGTTAATTAATAATAAAGATACAAAAAATCGGCACTTTGATAAACCAATATGCGGGATTTCTACTGTTGAACACAATAAATAAACAAAATTAAGAATTTAAAAGAAATTCTTGAAAAGGTATACTCACTTTTGAGTCGATCTCAAGTTCCTGAAATTCCTATTTCTCGAACTTGATCTCTATTTGACACTCAATTTCGATTATAATTAGTATTCAAGACAAGAACCAAGGGTACGTAGGGCTTGAGCCTAAAAATTTCGAATTCTTTCAAGTTTCATGTTGACATTTAACTGTACAATAGTACAGTAGTATAATAATTATTCATTACCCCTACAACCTTAACGTGTGAACATATTGTTTTTATTAATTTATTCTATAGTGATATCTTAATGCTAAGTGTATTCTTATTAGCATTTTGAGATGTATGATTTCAGTCCATTTGGCATAAATAATCTTTATTGTTACTGAAAGAATTATTATTTTATCAGGATTAGGATTTCTTCAAAACTAAAAAATAACCCTTATCACGATGATGATTATAAAGAATGGGGAGGAAAGATTCTTGACCTGGAAATATACCATGTTTTAAAAGCATGTATAACCATTTGCCTTTTAGTGTACAATGTACTTCTGTGGAATAGATGAGACTTATCGTATTATTTTATTATCTCTGTTATACATTATTAATAAGAATAATACAAGCAATACAAAATATTTGTGTACTATTGGCTTAGATCATGAATCAGATCAAAGAAAGGGAATTAAATCATGATCAAAGAGGTATGCCATTCGAAAACCCATTACAATTCAATAGAACAAAATCTATCAGAAAAATGTTGAATTCAGTATCTTTTGCTATTGAACAGTCCAATTTGGATTTGTCTAAGTAGTGAACAGCATCTGCAAAAAACATGATTTTGAAAAGTCAAGGGATTGTTCTTGTAAAATAATTTATTCCTTTACATTTTTCTTTAGTTTTGTATGAAATTATTGTGACATCTTTGTGACAACATGTGACCGAGAATGCCCTACTCAAACATGAGCATCTCTCGGCTATACACAAACAAATAAAAAACATTTTTTTGCTATTGTATCATCATCATTAGATAAATTAGTTTTCAAAAAGAGACAATAAAGAGAAACAAGAAAAAAATAATTTTCAAATCATGAATCCGATTACATGGTACATATCAAAAATCAAATGATTGTTAATCAAATTACCAAAATTTGGAAAAAACAAAGTTTTATTGGCTTTTTTTGTTCGTTATAATGAGACCTTGTCACAGTCAATGTAGTAAATGTCCTCTTGGTAGAATCCTTGACAGTTTCCAAAAAAAGGTGAAAGAAAAAATGGAGTAAATTAGTTTACCATCTCTCAACAAAGTGAGTAAACGATATATTTGTTTGTGCAACCTTGAGGGAGTTGTTTTTTTTTCTTCTGATGCAGAAAAATATATGTTTAAATGGATAAGGGATATAAACGAAAAGTGTAGAGATATATATAGGAGGAAAATATGTAAGGATTAGGGATTCTCAAAAGAAGGAACACGGTCATCAATACAGATTTATATGAATAATTCTCCAATATATATATATATATAGTATCCGAATGAAAAATAAATAAAAAAACAAAAAAGTTAGTAAAGGGCAGTACCGTTAGTAACCTCGTATTCACCCTCGTTGTTGGTGCCAGAGGTTCTTTTGGATGGTGGGACAAGGTGAGGTGGCAAGGTGCCAGGCAGTTCTTCACCATTCAACTTCAACTTGATGAGATAACAAGTTAGAGCGAATTCATCTTCATCCAGACAACCATCCTGGTCAACATCGGCCAACATCCAGATTTTGCGAAGGGCAGCATTTGGAAGTCGTGACTTTATCATGTAGTCACGAGCACTGTTTCCACTAATCTTGCCATCCAATGGACTAAGAGTTGGAAAAGTCTAGGTTGAAAAGAAAGAAAAGAATCAATAAATAAATTAGAGCACAACATCTGGTAGTTTATCGATATTAACACTTGTTTTCTTTGTTATAAGATAAAATTTCATCGGTGCATTGAAAAATTAGCCCAGTCACCTACAGGAAGAAAATTAATCACGTAGATCAGTTCTGATAGTTTAGTATTCGGAAACGATGACACGTGACTTTAAATGATAAAAAAACAGAATTTGAAATTTATTTAACCTCGCGAATAATTATTTTAAAAGTGCATCGTTTTACAACATAGGTCACTCGGTGAAGAGACAAATCTTTTGGCTTGATTCTATCCAATTGAGAAAATACCAATTTGATCGGGTTAATAAATTTATAATGATGGTGTTATCTCTCTCCAGTCCAGAAATTGGAAACCTCTACAATGAATGACATTGGAAAAGTATGAGATAAGATTACCTTGTCCAGTCTATACAAGTGATTATTATAGATAAACTTTATGACATTGTTTTATCTTGAGTGTGTGTTCCTTTATCAAAACTATCAAGGATAGACAAAATTTGGATGGATTCTATTGTAAATAAACAGTATATCAAACCTCTAGATACAGTCCTTGTACTTTTGATGAATACAAAAAATTATTTTATTGCAAAAAACTTGAGAAAGATGAATTGAAATAGCTTCGCTATAAATTAGGACAATACTCGTAAAGAAGACGAAACTAATCATTTTATCTGGTATTTTTTAAAAGATTCTAGAGTTTTGAAATGGTGATTATCAGACGGTTCAAGATAAGGACTGAAAAAGGAGATGACCTAGAAGATCAAAGTTCTTCTGCTGAAAAAAAAAATTCTGATCCCTTTTCCGAGGTGTGTAGATATGAATCTACAAAATATCGGATATTTTTATTTGAGAATCTCCGAAAAATTATTCATGCATTTTGAAAGTTTTCTGATCGCACAGTTCCCAATCAAACACAATCTACCAAAATACTCAGAAATATTGATGCTTTTCAATCTAACAAGTTCAGACAAAAATAGTGATTAATTATCTTTCTAATGGTAGCAAATTTGTTTGAATTTATTTCAGTTTTGAAAAAGTAAAAAGGTTGTTTAAATTGGAGTTTCATTACTGGTTCGAATTTGAACCTCATCATATGAATCTTTAGAGCAAGAGGAACCAATCAGATTTCATTCTTTAGAAATTCAAAACTTGGATCAACTCTGTACTTTTTATTTTCTTATTCATTTATGAGTCATTTCTCCAGAAGTAGGGAGATGAAATATGTTTTTGGCTTATGGAAAAAATCTGTTAATTTTAGAAATAAAATCAATATTCATCACATTCATCTTCTATACTGAATCATTTACTATTATTAGTTCTCGGTTTGATCAAAATTGAATTGAAAACTAATTAGAATTAGAATTAAGAGGGATTATTAGTGTATGTGTGTTTACACTTGGTTGGTAGAAGATACAGGGTAGAATCAAATGAAATTTTCGCGCTAAAATCCTCCTTCACAAATGCTTGCCTAGATTTGTAGGTAAACAGTAGTGGATTTAAAAGGATTAAGAGGGAGGAAACAAGTTTGAAGAAGAAAAATTCATATGGATTTGGTTATTATTTGCATGTACAACCTGTAAGATTTCTGTGTGTACTCTAAAAGTTTCTGTTCTCTCTGTGTACTTTACCAACAGAGGTCGTTGTATTGGTGGTTAACAATAGTAGTAATCGTAATGTGGAGTAAAATTTGCTAATACACGTGTAGTTTGAAAGATAGAAATCGAAAAAGGTTAAACTAAAATTCATATTTCTACACGCGCATTGTGTGTGTGATAGAGAGATTTGTATGATTTTCTTTTTCTCTACCCTCTTTTGTCGAATCTTCTTCATGTTGGTGTGAACAAAAATTTGAATTCTCATATTAACTTCTACCGGAATCATGCGTAAATTTGTTTGAGTCGGGTTCAGGTTCATGCCTAGAGTGCATTTGTATAGTTCAAGGGATAGGTTTTGTACAAATAAACAATGTGGTATGTAGCCAAGAATTGAAGAGAGAAACTCAGAAACACTAATATCAAATCTCACGATGAAATGACCAAATTAGACGATAGAGTAATGGATAGAAGAAACGAATTTGGCCATTAATGTCAGATAAAGGATCTAAATTACAAAATTTAACCCAATAATAATAAGTTTTTTGAGGAATTTCTACAGCGGAATGTGAATTTTTTCTCTGGTTTTGGTGCTCATGTTTAAAAGTCTTGAAATTTTCAATGAATTCTTACAACCAAGTCAGTAAAATGGAATTCATTAGTCCATGATGTCCGCCCGGAGAAATGGTCCTCATCGTTGCGACTACCGATTCTTTCTCTTAAAATTCTTTATGCAAGTCGTTATCTCTATTCTCGTGAGTTTTTTGGAGAAAAAAAACTCCATCCCACTCTAGAATGTGTGATGCCTTTTTAGGACTATTATTTCATTTCCTGACAGTTTATAAATCATTATCGGGATGCCAACACACACACATTAATCCATCTTGTTGAAATGAGATGGAATAGTTTTCCATTTGTTGTTTAGATGACTATGATGCATAAATCATTTGCCTCATCATTAATTCGTGGTTGTACTTTTTGCAAAAGTAGTAGTTGGATTATATTATATAGGATCATAACCTTTTTAGATTAACCAGATTGATAAAATTTTATACATGTTGTATCTTTATAATAATAATTATTATTAGAATTCAAGTCTTGTTGCAATGATAATACCACCGCCTTGTTATTTTGAACCTTTCAATGATTGTTCATCTATCCAAAGAAAAGGCATTCATATTACATCATGCATACATATGATGATGATGATGATAATAGTACAAAATATAATAAAAATATATGTGTGTGTGTGTATTTAGAGGTCAGATAGAGGAGATATTTATCATTGATAATAGTACAGTTATTCTTGAAAATTGCAATAATTATGCTAAAGATAATGTTAATTCAAAATTTCCAAAAGTGTAAGCAATGGCTTCCATCTCATCCTCTCTTTTATGAGCCCCCAAGTATACATAGTAATGGTAATGTAGTAAAATTATTTCTTTATTTAAAAAGATGACCTCATTATTCAGAGAGTTGATGCGGATATCGAAGAAATTTTAGGAATTTTTAAACAAGTTAAATTTAGTCCAACCTTTTTCAGAAAGACTGATAAAAAAGCTATTCAATAGTGTGTAAATTTTAGCTATTGGATCTACAGGAATCCTCGGGCCTCAAAGGATTAAAGGAGTCTCAAAAAAAAGGTTCATAATATGATTGGTTATGAGCAGAGCCTCAAAAATAGTAGCTTAAAAATCGCAAAATAGTATATAAACGATAGAATAAACGACTATTTTTAGTATATTATATGATCTACTCAAAAGTAATGGGATTTGAAAATTATTAATTAATCATTTTATTGAAATTTTTTATTAAAAATCTTCATCGGTTTTGAAATTTCTACAAGGTGATACATGCGATCGCATATTACAGTGAATTCATGAGGGTATTGCTTTTTGAACTTTTCAGCTTTTTTGATAAGATAATCGAAAAATGATTCACCACGCTCAATTTTCGATTGTATCGATTAATTTAGCATAATCTGATCGGCCAAGATTTCAAGGACCAATCAGAATTAGGGATTATAACTAAACACGGCATTGGAATTTAAGTTGCTAAAAATAGTTATTTAAAAGTTGAAATAGTATAAGAATAAAAAGTAGTATAAAAATAGTTAATTTTAGCAGGTTATAACTTCGGAACCCTGGGTACTATGCAACTTTAGAACCATTTATTATCATTTTTAAAGCCATACAACTTCCTGTGCAATTTAGTAAAAATAGTCGTTTTTAAGGCTCTGGTTATGAGTGTAATTTTTCAACATTTTTAGATCAAAGAAGAAAAAAAAAAGTCTGAATGATTATTATTGTACTGAACTAGAAAGAGAACATAAAGTAAAATGATGGATTCGCAAGTGAAAAAGTTCAGATACACTGTGGTACATAAAATAAAGACCAAACGTACGGACAGTGTCCAGTGAAAAAATAAATGGTTTGTACATTAAACATCAATTGTTACGTATTTTTCATTAATATCAATTCGTTTTTATAGACAATCGAAAGTAGCTATCAAAAAGTACTTTATAAAAACAAATGGGCGTATCTTGACAGAAACAACTCACCTTGTCTGCCTCTTCGCGGTCCTTGTCGACAACCCAGCCAGAGTCGTATTTGCCACGGTTAACTCCCTCGCCAGCACTAAAACCGAATGGAGTATCACTCGAATCGAATGCACCGCCCTTGGAAATTGGCTCATAAATAGATTCACCACTAAGCTGTTCCTTTAAATTGAAAAAGGTAATTTTGAATAATAATAATTTGAACTGAAAAATGGATGATTCCAGAGAATTTGCATTGTGTCTAGATCAGAGTGGGCTATTCAATGTTATGGTGCCATTCTGTTCATAAAACAAAATGTGGGCAATAAATTAAAATATCCAGACAGACAGTTTAAGTTTCAAACAAGTTTATCCTCACGGGAGAGCTACTCGTTTTTCCTTTCTATTCAGAGATGGGATTAGCTTACTTTTGGAATTAATTGCATAAGATTGGCAATATCATTGCTGAGCATGTCATCGACAACCTTGAGGAGACGCTGATTGAGCGTTTGAAAGTTGCTAAAGTCCTGTGACTGGAGAATTTCCTGCATTCTCTCGATCTTTGGGAAGTCACCCAAGCTAATTTGATGGGTTGTGGAGATTTGTTCGTAAATCTTGGGCAAGCGCATGATTAACTCGCGTTTCTTGGCCTCCTTTCCAATAAGAGACGGCATTTCACTCTTGAGCGTAGATATTATATAAGAATGAACCTATAGAATAGAATTATTTCATTAGAAACAAAAAAACTACTGTAATTTTTTTTTCGAAGTTTACAACTAATGATTATTCCATGTTATCAATAAAAACATGATGTGTTTATCTCTACATTATTATTTCAAAAGGTCAATCGAATGTATTTGTGCAAAAATGTCTGTGAGGAAATTGTATGACATCAACTAAAGAAAAAAACCATCGTTTAATTCGGAAATAAATTCCATTAGTTTGATGAAAATAGACTAGGCTTGTCTTCATTTCGGAATGATAAACAAAGTGGAATCTAGACATGCCTCGATCACACGCAAATTTATTTGTCTATAATAAAATTTCGAATTCGTTGCAATTAACCCAATGGTTTTAAATTGTTGACAATGAATGTAAATTCTCCATCGAAAGAACAGGAAATTAATTAGCACTTATCAGAGAAAAATTACTAGCTTTATATATGCTAAAAAGACAAACGAATATACATAATTTATTTGAAATGAGTCATTTGATATCTATAGATATATATATACATAGACACAAAAAGGAATTATAAACAGGCTTTACCTCAAGAAGAATTTATTCAAAACTATCAAAAGATAATAAACAAAAACTAAAATGTAGTTGATTTCTCTCAATCAAGATGCATTACCAGAGTGAATAAGCATATATCATAAAAGTATGATAATATATGGATGAATAGAAGAATAAATTCGAAATTTTAATCTTCTCTTTTTCTCCTTGATCGGATTAGGAGAGAGCACAATTGAAAGATTGAAAAGAGGATCTAAAAGGCATAATTTGACAGCTCTTCAATAAATATCCCAATGAGTCATTGTATTAATAAGTGAAATCTTTTTAAAAGCAATTACATTACATACAGGCTTCTAAATTAGAATGTTCGCAAAAGAAAAGATCAGGTTTTTTCACATGACACTTGTGACTAGCGAAGAAGAGAGAAAAGTCTAATCGTTTTTTGAAAAGATCAGAACAACAATAGTTTTGATCGAATGATTTTTTTCAATTCAAGAGTTATTATATAGCTTTTGAAAGGAGACTTTGTTTTAGGCACTAAAAATCATCAGAGTCAAAAGTTTAAATGACCTTGAATCTGATACTGAACAGACTCTTTTGACATTTTCAAAGAAGATTGCTGAAAATTGAAAATATCCACGGATTCAGTGCAAGACTTATGATGAGATTCCCAATCAGAATGTCTATGAAATTAGAGAAAAGTTTATCTAAATGAGTTGGATTATAAGCAAAGGCACACTCTGTGTATATGAAAAGAAGAACGGTTCATTAAGAGAGAAAAAAGACCAGACTTGAGAGTGCAACTTAATGAATGTTTCCGGACAGAGATCCAAGTGTATTATTATCATTACAGAATAGCAAACAATCGATCTAAGAGAGAAATGAACGAATCAATTTCTTAATCGCTTTTACTACATAATTATCTGAATGATTTGAATGAATGAAAAATGACATAGTAATCAAGACTGATATTCCTTCATGTGGCGGTATTTTGGATCGAAAATAATTTGATTTTGTATGATTTTTTTGATTCAAAGTTTCTTCCCAATTACTTTTCAAATTTGCTACAAAAAATGAAAAAGTATTCTCGAGATCCAAATGGTGAAATCTTCATTTATATTAGCAGAGTTTAAAATGTTAACTTGATTGAAGAGAGAAATTTTTGACATTTGATAAATATATATATCATAATCATTAGGGTGAGAGATAATTTTTAACTTTTCGAGTTTATGCTTTCATTTGATAGAAAATAAGACAAGATGAAAAAAATCCTATTAAACCTTATGTTTTAAATTTTATTTAGATATGCATAATTTCAATTGAAGAAGTCAAATTTTCAAATTCGCGTCACCATTTTCAATGAAATTTATTAAGAGAAATGATTTTTAAAAATTTTTCTCGTCAAATTAATATTAAATATATTCTGAATACATCCTGAAAATATCCGGTCAATTTAGGAAAAATTAACAATTTATTTTAGTTTTTGAAAACTACGATTACGGAGCTTAAAGAATCTATTGGAAGTACTAGATAGAAATTGTTCGGGTAAAAAAATATTTGTCTTTCTCTAATAATCATAAAAGAATAACTAACCTTAGCGAGGCGAGCTCTGCGAATGAGATCATTCAACTTTCTCAGGGCTGCATTACAGGGAAGAAGGCGAAGATCTTGAAATAGATCATTTTCCTCTAATTCGAATAATCTCCTATTGGTATCGTATTGAAGGGGTCTATCCCAAAAGGTACCAATGTAGACACGTGCCACTTCCGGGGTGTAGAGGATCTTGCCAAGACTCCACATTAAAGCGCCATACACTCTCATCAATTGTTGCGAATCGACCATGTCTGCCTTATTGAGGACAATGCGAATCTTTTCTTCGTTCCCCTAAGAAGGATTTATAAAGTTACCCAGGGCAAATTAAATATTTATTTTTCTTAAATTTGTTTATATATGTACAGTATTATTATATAGAAGGGCACTCTTGGGAGATAAAATTATAAAAAAAATTTAGTATTGACGTTGAAATAATAATAAAAATACATTTTGTATACATGGATGGGAAAATTATAGTTATCAGTTACTCAATTGGCCAATAAATTATCAAGTGAATATAAGTTTGTAATTTCAAATGATGATGAATCTCTATATACAAAAGGGGAGACTGTTGTCACAATTGAAAGAGGATGAATTTATCCAATATGCACACAAACTGTCTTAAATGAGTAAAAAAAGAAACAAATTTCATTGTATTGACTTGAGGTAATTGGAACAAAAATCATCTTGCAAGAGTCATTCAACATTTTTGCTTCAATACGATAAATTATTATCGCCATGAATATAATGATGGGGGGTAAGAGAGGAGATGTCGAATAAATCTTTAGACTTTGGCATACTTTAGACATGTCAGCATGCATGCAATGATGTGTTTTTGCTCAATTATTCAGGTAATACAATGATAAGCCTAAAATAATGGGTATTTTTGTGGTTTAACGTCACTTGATTAGCATGAGGATGCAAGAGACTAACCTTTTCCTTCAAGAAAGCAGTATGAAAATGATAATATGAACAATGTATATATAAAATAGGTTGTTGTTAATGATGAGAAGATTCATAAGGTTATTAACATGATTCGAATGAAAAATTTATGAATTAACCAAGAGGAAATTAATGCCTGTTTAGGATATGACAAGAAATGAGTTACCTTCAAGACTTCTATGACACGTTTGAATTCATCCGAAATGTCCAATTTATGAGCATCAAATAAGAGAACTATACGATCTACACGTTCAGCGAACCATTCGATAACTCCAGCAAAATCATAGCCACGATCAAGGCGTTGTTTCTCACCACTAAGGATACCTGGTGTATCGATCATTGTGACACTTTCAAGGACACTGTTTGGTAGATGAGAGCATTGGAATCTGTTCAAGAATGCATTTCCAAACTTTGCAAGAGGACGATATTGTTTCTTAGAGTCGACAACGAGTGCATTTCCTGGTATAACACCCTGTCTTTCATCATGCATGATTGCCATAAATCTGTCTGTGGTTGGCTCAGGACCAATGTGCATTCCTGGAAACTTTTCATTGAGCAGATAATTGATGAAGGTTGTTTTACCGGTAGAGTATTGACCGATTAAAAGAACCATGGGCTTTGAGTCGAAATCAGCATATTCCAAAGGTGGAGAATGAAAATCATGGAATTTATAAGCTTTTTCTAGAGGAAGAAGCTTTTTTTCGTACAGTTCCCATAACTCTTGAACCACATTCTTATATGTTTCGTTTTGTGTGGTTTTAGAGGAGCTAGCAAACAACTTTACCATTTGAAATCGTTAAAATTGTAGCATAAAGCCTGAAGATAATTGTTTGTGTATTTAAACAAAACCCTGATTACTGAAATCACTTATTGGTTTCAACAAAATTGTGGCGTATTTTTAAATTTGAATCCAAAAATTATCATAATTTTCATAGAATTTTAGTTCTGAAAATCTAATTGATGTTTAGTAATAATAAGATGTTTAATTATGACTTTGAGAATTCACTCCAGCTAAAATTCATATTTTTTAAACCACAACCATGCCGATAACAATAATTAATTCCATTTGTGAAATTTTCAAGGATCAAAGGTCATGAATAATCTGATGAATGGAAAAATCTTCCGAGATAATATCACAGTACTTATTACAACTTTTATTGAACCTTTTTCAGAACTTATTGATTTCTCTAATCTGAGATTATTTTAATAATATTATATTATTCTCATTCAAGCGTAATAAAAATTCTAACATACGAACCCTCAAGTTATAATGGATTCAGATAAATTAACTAATTATCAAGAACAATCCAAATCACTTATCTGCAATCTGTTATTCGTGAAATTTACAGGCTCAAGTGTCATATAAGGTTACAATGGATAACCTTTGAATAGACTGTGGTTGTTAGAAACAAAAAAAAACAACTTGTTATTCAATTAAGCTTGTACCTTTCTCAAAATATCCAAAGTTAAATTCAAGTTTTAGTTTCTTTGAAAATCATTTATTGGTTTCATTCAAAATGTTTGATCGATTCAAGTAAACATTTGGATCTCATGTGGTACTTTCATTGCTCCGAATCAATCATTTATGGACCTATAATAAAATATTTTTTTCTCATATTAATGATTCAAATAAAATTGATGACCTAATTCAGATTGAAATGAAAAAAAATTCTTACAAAAAGGTAGGAATCCTGCAATTTTCTGAAATGAAAAATAATTATTATTAGAATTCCGTGCGTTAAAGATTCTTCTAAAGAATCATTAATGTAACGAGACACACCTCATAGCCTCGGATTTCGGTAGATATGAAATTTTTGTTTCTTCTTTTTTCACCAGCCAATTTTCAATGTTTGTCAACTTTTCGTAAATTTCGTTATAGACTTTTTCTTGTTCACCAGTTGGCTTTGGTGGAAATTGTTGAGTCAAAACTGGCTCCTTACGTGGCTCCTCAACTTGAACATGACTATTCAGGGTGAGAACGAGCTCATCTAAGAAGTTTGAGTAGACTGCATGCAATCGTTCCATGACGGATTCGGGCAGGATGACTCTTTCCTTCCTGAGTCTCTCCTCAATGTAATCTAGCATATCCAAATTATGTTCGATTTTCTTTTTGTTCATTATGGATTTCACTTTAAATGAAATTTTCATTAATTTTACAATTATTTACAAGAAAGTCCTTCGTAATTCTTCAATTCATACAACATTGGGAGATAGGTTGGTCCCTGAGAGAGATGATTGAAAGTAAACTGCCACCAATTTGTACAACAAAACAAAAATAACTCTGCTGCGAAATAAAATTTGAATTGTTTTAATCAATTGGGATAGTTTCTTTTGAGAATCTCAGTAGTTCCACTCATTGAGTTCTATACTCATTAATTTGTCAGAAAATTTAACAGTTTAAGGTCTGCTTAAGTTTGTTTATTCCACACTTAGTAGAAACCAAAAACTATGCAAAAAATAATCACACTTCTACTTTCAAGTACGCCGATGATTTATCCATATAAATGTCATCTGAAATATTTTTCAAAATCATATGAATAGCTTTCTCATTGTATTTTTCTGAATGTTTTAATATATAAATATATACATATAGAGAATATTCACATGTTTAGAAAAATTTTGTCAATGCTGAGCCCTAAACACACTTGTGAGCATAACGGAAATGAAATATTATTTGAGCTTTTACCTGGAACAAGGACTCTAGATAGATTAGTTTCTTGATTTAAAGCAAAATCTTTTCCTACTCAACCCCTATGAAAGCCTAGAGTAAATCAAAGTCCAAAATTTTTATCAAAGGTGAAATAAATCTACTTTGAAATTAGGCGAATTTCTCATCCTTTCTATCTTCTCACTAGAAAACACCAGTTAAAAACTTTTGTATACTCATACGCTTGGACCATAAAAAAATGTAGCCATCTGAATGAAGCTATGATAATCTGAAGGTTTCTTGAAATCAAGCTCCCTTTTACTGTTTGAAGTAAAAAATTCTTTTAATGAATCTTATATAAATGATTGAAAAAAATTCATATTATTCTTACAATTCAGTCCTTTGGATTGTTCTCATTTTTTATAAATTTTAATTTTATTTTTGAAAATTTTTATAAATCCGCAATACCTATACTATACTAGTCTTGGATTATTTTGAAATGCTTTGTGAGTTTCTTTGGTATTAGTCACGGCGGGATCCATTACTAATTAGTAACCTGTAACATTCAGCGACATGGGCTAATCCATTACCATCTAAGACGTTCCTTTGGAATATATTACTTATAAAATCTTATTACGAGGAAGACATTTTAGACCTAAATGTGTAAAGATTAGCTGTTTACGTAATACGTAAATAGTAGCCTGGTTGCAAAATTACAATGTACATGCCTGTCCACAATCCCATGCATCAAGTGAATGCTTAATATGTGAAAGCTGAATTGGATGTCGTTAATAAACTATAAAATGTCCAAGGACAGGGCAGTAAGGCAGAGATCTACTCTTAGTGTTCATAGACTAGAATAAATATTTCTTACTATGATTAAGTCTTCTCTTGCTAGTCCAGATAGACTGAGTTATTTTGAGGATATGATTCCGCAAGGATCAGCTCTGATAGTTATTGCAGACAAAGTCTCAGTCGCAAGCACCTCAGCAGTCAAAGACTCTGAGGATAATATTATCGATGGAAAGACCTTCGATACTACACAAATGTGTGTTTATATTTCGTATTGGAATTGAATTTGGCTTGTTGAAATTTAATCTGTCTCTGACATGCTCGTCTTCTTGCAACCAAGATTTTATGATGTAGATCTTTAAACGAAATGATATCGAATTATTCATAGGTAGACCCTGTTTTGCTTTTCAAACTCAAACTTTAGCTATTGTACTTTATTTTATTGAAAATCACGTGAGTTAAGTTTAAATTCTCCTATCGACTAGGATTTATATCAAAAAAGATTTTCAAGACGTTTTTCAATTTGCCTGTGTGTCTGTGTGGCGTGTACAAACGAAAGGAATTATGAACTTTATGAGCAATCACTATGATAGATTGATAAATCCTAGGGTATTTTGGATAGACTACTATTAATAGTATTTAGAGACTAGAAGTTAAACTTAAACTTTCCTTGGTCTAAACATGGAAAGATAACTGCAAGAATGAACAAATACTATTTGTTTTATTTTCATATTATGCACTAGATGAGAGAAAGAGGAAAATTATTTAGGCCATAATGGCGAGAAAAAAAACTAAGAGGTCACGTGAAAATGTGTGGAGAAAAACCAGAGACAACTTTGCGAATATTCCATTAAGTAAAATTTTCCTTTCAAAGTAAGTTGTTGACATGACAAAATCTAACGAACAGAACTTAGATTATAAAACTGTACATTTAGAGGTTCCTTCCTTAGGGAGTTCGACCATAGCACAATGACAGTAAATATTATCGCGGCCTACAATGTGAGTTATTTGTTTTTTTTTGAATTTTGTGTCATTCAAAATTTTATCATAAAGGAAATAGTAGTCGAAAAAATACACTCTCAGTTTGAAATTTTTTATTGATTTTATTCTTGAGGCATGCTTTAATAAGAGGACTAATGACAAGACGATTTTAAGTAAAAATTATTAAAAAACTTTACTTAAAAGAAGACATATGAATTATATGTAATATATTTAATTAATTCAGACCCTCCAGAAAATAGATAGAGTTGATGTGTTTGCGATTTCCATTGTCGACATGAGAATTTGCTATTTTTACAAAAAGCTCAAATCGTGAGATGAGTCAATAAAAATGTTGAGATGAATCCCTTTTCACTTAATGTTGTTAATTTTTCCCAAATCAAGCGGATTTTCCCCGGGTGTGTTCAAAATATATTTAACCCTTAAAGTCTCAGAGAATTTTTTTTCATAACTCGCATTCAATCTTTTGTCCATCCTATGATTTGTGAATACGCTGATTAGGAATCTACAGTTGTTTCAACGCAATTATTTTTGGTTCATAAGTTATCGATCGATAAATGGATCATTTTTTAATCCAAAAACAGGTTATCTCTGTAGCTTCAGCAGATATAGAGTACAAGCGAATGCATATTTGAATTCTAGAGGTATGATTTCTCGATAAAAGTTCTATGACCCTGGGAAGTAGGTTTTTAGAAAAACGTTTAAAAAAAAATTAATTTTTTGAAAAAATCAATTCTCTTTAAATTAGTATACCGCGAGTTTGACGAATGATACAGCCAAGATCTTTGCGTTCTCCAGAAGATTAATAAACTTCCTATCGAATTGGGGGTAAACGAAGTATTTTCTGAGGCTTAGATAAGTTGCTAAAATGATGTGTAATAGAAATAACCCAGGGGGACTTTAAGGGTTAAAACTAATATGACGAGAAAATTAGAAAATTTGGCATATTCAATTAAAAATATTCATTAGAGGTAGATAAAAAAGACTTTTAAGAAAAAACAACGCGGGTCTTTAGCTCGTAGTCTTTTTAATCGATTCTGCTTGATTTCAAATCAGAATATCGAATCCTGATTCTATAATCTTTCAATTTCGAAACTATCCAAATTAAATTTAAATGATTTTTCCAAAAATAGGCTAATTAAATAAAGTAAACAATATTTTGTTTAAATCTATCAGAGTGTTATCTTTGAACATTTGGTACCAATTCAAAAATAAAGTTTCATAAATCCTAATCATCTCCTACCCCAATAAATATACAGGTGAAGTACCCGTTTTCTGTCCCACTCTGCCCAAATCGTTTTTTGCATCTCGTTTATATACCTAAACCATGATTTTTCTCAACCAATGAGAGTACAGGGAACATTCAACCAATGAAATTCAAGCACATTGAATTTTTGATTTTTAAGTAGGATTCCTGTTGTGTTTCACATAAATAGCCTTAAATAACATTTTTTCGAAAATATTTTTATGTAAAATATTTAGTTATATAAAGAATTATCGTTTGGTATGCTTTTCAGAATTCTAGCTTCAGAAATAAGAAAGTTAAGAAAATCCACGTTTTGAACTATAAAATTTTTTTTTCTTTGAAATTATACATTTATTAAATTCAAAAGAAAATCATTATTATAAATAAATTATCACATAATTCCCCCGTCATTGGGAAATCTGCAGTGTTGGCTCATAAATAAAGCTAATTGATATGAAGTTGGGAATCTATGATTTTTACAGAAATCTCGATATTTTCATCCAAAATTCAAATATGTTGAAGATTTTTTGGAATCCTACTCATGTCCCACTTTGACCAGTTGAAGAAAAAAATTCTGAAAAAAAATCATTGTTATGAAAATATCGTCATTTTTCAAATTCCCATTTGGCGCCAAAATCCCATTTTTTCGAACGTTGAACTGAAAGTTTTTATTGATTTGAAAGTTGGAGGTTGATCAAAAGGGGTTTTTCAGGATCAGGAATAGACAAGAAAGCTGACCAGCACTGTCAAGTAACCGATAGTTAACCCATTTTCGAGAGATTTTGAATTATCAAAATTTCATTGATTTTCAACTAGTGAAAATGATCAAAAAATTGAAATTCAGCTATCAAACGATAATAAGGCTATGCATCAGATAAGATTCAGTTGAATTGATTTTCTCGTCTAATCCTGATCCTGAAAAGCCCCTTTTGATCAACCTCCAACTTTCAAATCAATAAAAACTTTCAGTTCAAAGTTCGAAAAAATGGGATTTTGGCGCCAAATGGGAATTTGAAAAATGACGATATTTTCATAACAATGATTTTTTTCAGAATTTTTTTCTTCAACTGGTCAAAGTGGGCAACATGAATAGGATTCCAAAAAATCTTCAACATATTCGATGAAAATATCGAGATTTCTGTAAAAATCAATGATTCCCAACTTCATATCAACTAACTTTACTACTTTTAAAACTTTTTCTATTTTTGAAGACTAATAATCAGTTATTAATCTTTTTAAACAAAATTATCATACATTTATGGAATTCTCTGATTGTTTAATCAAAATTAACTTTTGAGTTAATGTAGATAAGGTCAGGCAGGGATGCTGCAATTACCTTTAGGTAAGTAATTTTCATTGATTTCAGAATTGAAGCTATCAAATCTATTTGCATAACATCTTCATGTCCCTTTGTTCCACCAATAGAACACACCACTTTCTTTGGCAATGTATTTTGAACGGAAAAAGGATTTTTTGCATCCCTCGTTAGAAAAAACTTATTTAGAACGTTTCTATGAAAACCTGATATCTCTAATGGTTTAGAAGATAACTAGTTTCAGAGCCAAAAAATGCCAATCTTAACCTCTATTATCTTTTAAATGATAAGTCGGTTTCCAAAAAAAAAGAATTCAGACTCAGCGTAGTTATTTTGTTTTGGCTACAAATATTTTAGTTTTCTGATCAACCAAATAATTTGGGACTAAAATAATATCGGATAAAATTTTAGAATTTTTTAAGCGATGTATGAATATATTTTAAAACCTTTTATTATTGAAATGTAGAAGGAAGAATAGAAATGATTTTGTTCAAAATCATCTGTGTCTCGTTATCCGAAATGCAGAAAACATCAATTTTAATTCTTGTATCTATATAACTCACGTAGAATTTTGTCCGACGACTGATTGATGATTTTCTGGACCGCAGTCTTACTTTTTGTGAGCAACCAAAAAATCTCATTCATGCCATCGAAGACATCTGTCAAGAGGCCTGGCCTCATGTCGACTCCCGACGACATCGGTATAGGATAAGGGCTTATCTCAAAGCTTGTCGAAGAAATCGTAGAAAGAACAATGGAGAAATACGTATGAAGGAAGTCTCTCTGACCAGTTTCACAAATAGAGAACGAAATATTTTGTATGTAGCATTTAAAAGGACCGAGGAACGTTTGAAACAATTGCACAGGGTATTAATTATAAAAAGTTAAAGATATCTCGTTCATCACAAAGTCGGTTGGGAATCTACGAATTTTACGGAAATCTCGATTATTTCACCGAGAATTCGGATATGTTGAAGAATTTTCGGATTCCTTCTAATGTTGCCGACTATGACTATTTGAAGAAAAAAATTCTGAGAAAAAAATCATTTTTATGAAAAATATGGTCATTTTTCAAATCCCCATTTAGTGCCAAAATCCCATTTTTTCGAACTCTGAACAGAAAGTTTTTATTGATTTGAAAGTTGGAAGATGATCGAAAGAGTTTTTTCAAGATCAGGATTAAACAATTTCCCCATTTTGATTTAACGAAATTTCCTTGATTCTAATTAAAAAATCGATTTTCAGCTCTCAAACGATAATCAGGTTATGGATCAGATCAGATTCAGTTGAATTGATCTTTTTGTCTAATCCTGATCTTGAAAAAACTTTTTTGATCATCTTCCAACTTTCAAATCAATAAAAAAATTTCAGTTCAGAGTTCGAAAAAATGGGATTTTGGCGCAAAATGGGGATTTGAAAAATGATTTTTTTCTCAGAATTTTTTTCTTCACTTGGTAAAAGTGGGCGACATTAGCAGGATTCCGAAAATTCTTCAACATATCCGAATTCTCGGTGAAATAATCGAGATTTCCGTAAAATTCGTAGATTCCCAACTTCATATCAATCAGTTTTATTTCTCACAAAATTACTATCAATACAGATTGCTGGCCGCGATAAGAGGAACCCATTGGAAAAGTTTATTGCCCAATGTGAAGATTATATGATTGAATTCAAGGGTGTTAGGGATCCGATCCAGAGCCCGATAATAAATCAAATTAATGACACTACAAGGTTCTTATTAAATCCTTCCAATATTGCCAATGAGGATGTCATGAGAGAGCTCTCAATGCTGAATTCTAATCATGAGAACAAAAGCCTTTCGCCATCATCAATGACTTTTAATAATAATTTGGCCGGGAATAGTGAAAAGTTGTTGTTCCTCATGTTGCAATTAATGTCAGCCCAAAATTCATGACATGATAACTTTATAATTATTATTATCTTGATATGATTCTAACACTAATAATCATTCGATTCATTTATCATTTACCCATGTTGACAAAAAACCAGTATTGTTATTATACTTAAGGAAGAAATTTGTATTTTTCTACTAAACGTGTATTGGATATATAATATATATGCTCAATGAGTATTGCTCATGCAATATGATACACTGTCCATATTATTATTTTTTAGAAAAAAGGCCGAAAATATCTAAACTATATTAATGAATAGTGAAGCACCTATACTTACTAAGTTTAACTAGAAATATTTCGTTCTAGGTGCTTAGGTTGTATATCCCACAGGAACATCTTATTTGGTAATGGATTAGCCCATGTCGCTGGATATTACAGCTTAATGATGTATCCCACCGAGACTGGTACGAAAGAAACTTACAAAGCATTTAGAAATAATTTAAGTATACATATATGGTAGACATATACGCGCGTTTCGTCCTTTTTCTGGACTCATCAGTATGCCACAACCTGGGATTTGAACCTCGGACCTGTAGAGGTACTTGTTCGTCGTTTTCACTCATTACAGATTTCATCAGACTTTAATTAAACACAGAGTGAGAAAATCTTTATTGAGACCAAATGTATAATTGGAGTTTTGGAATTAAAAGTAAATACAAAAGCTATTCAAAATAATTACAAATAGATTTACCCAAGTGTATCTGGTTTTCAATATAATAATAATATGATCTCTTGAGGGATTAAGAGGGATTAAACTCTTTAGGTTTTCTATTAAACATAATACAGTTAATAACATACATGATGGCTCACGGGATGAATATATTTCCTACCAAAATTATACTTATACCTCTCTGCTCCTCTTCAGGTGACCAATAATATGCATGAAAACCAACAACCAATAAAATTTGAGTATTTTCCTAACCAATTTTTCCTCCACTTCTCACCAACTCTAAGGCTAAGCTATGCAGGAAAAAATTTTAAGTAACATGAATTTTATTCATTCATTAAAATCAAATTTATCATGATCATCAATCTTTTCTTTCAATTTTAATAATTGTCTGATTCATCAAATTATTCCAGACTTCTATGGCATTTTATATATCTCTATAACCAAGATATGCAAGAAAGTATTTCCAGTTAACATGCATTATATTAATTCATCAAATGTATCGACAATATTTCTTTTTAAAATTTAAGCCAACTTTTAGTTTCAGCAAATTGAGTACCGTTTGTTCTATGAGATTTTGGATTTATCACTAGATTCATCAGATTATTTCTATTGATGGATAATTTCATTTTCCATTTGAAAATCTTCAATTACAATGTAATACCAAGCTAAAAACGATGAACATTTATGTTTAGTTAGAAGAATACTCATTTTCGAAAGATAAACACTATAATTTACATCTCCCTCTTATTCACTCTTCCTCATGAATTAATTATTACCGAACAAAATGTGATAAAAACAATCTGTATAACAAAATGGGTCTATAATTATCTTTTTCGTGTTATTACATGCTATGCTAGGTGGGTCTCATCATTTCACACAAAATGCCAATACTCTATATAGAGGGGTCACACGTTTAACATTATAAACATCCCTTGACTTTAGATTTTATCATTAAATAGAAGGCGACTCGATTTTTAGATCAATGTGTGATTTTTAATAACATTAAAATCATGTACAATGAGTTATACTCATTGACTATTCTAATAAGCAAGCAAAGTAGACCTTCTTTTTATGATTAGAATAAAAAGACTGAAAGAGACACATTGAACACTCCTTCACTGTTCCCTAACTTGTATAAATCATTATTTCAATAAATGAATATGAAAGTTTCAATTTCAAAAAAATAAATGCCTTTGCTAGAGAAGCCAAGAATAATTTTATGAATGAGACAATTAAAAATTGCATCAGATGGATAAATTCGTGTAAAATTTAGATGAAGGAAATCTGATTTTAATCAATCGAGAAATGAATATAAAAATTTATAAAACACCATAGAACGAATGGTCTACTCAATTAATTTGAAACTAAAACTTGTCCAAAATTGTAAAATTCCAATCAAGTATCGGATATACTTAAAAAATTGAGAAAGAAAAGATTGATTATCATGATAAATTTGATTTTAATGAATGAATAAAATTCATGTTACTTAAAATTTTTTCCTGCATAGCTTAGCCTTAGAGTTGGTGAGAAGTGGAGGAAAAATTGGTTAGGAAAATACTCAAATTCTATTGGTTGTTGGTTTTCATGCATATTATTGGTCACCTGAAGAGGAGCAGAGAGGTATAAATATAATTTTGGTAGGAAATATATTCATCTCGTGAGCCATCATGTGTGTAATTAACTGTAATTGAATATAACATACATAGGTATCAGTTTCCACTCTGAATTAATTTTGATTTTTGAATTATGTTAAATGAAATAAACATAAATAAATAATATGTAATATGTTTGAGAATTTACAATTGTTCTTTTTATGTACATAGAAATTAGTCTTTTCGTAAATAAGCATTAAGTTCTTTTTTATTCAAATGTTCATGAATTAAAAACGTTTTAAAAATCATTTTCAAGTTTGAGGAGAATAATTATAAAAATATGTCAAGTTCAACATTAAATGTATAAAAATGTTCTTTTCATCTTTATATTTTATGATTCTTCAATAAGTATTCTTTTCATGGTATTTTTAAGTTATTAATTGATTATTAAAGTTTATGTTAAAAAAAAAAATTGTTTGAATCTACCCGCGAACTTTGAATGTCTCGCCTAAAGATGGACTTATCACTATTCCAATTTCATATTTTGAAGATATTTTAGCCGAATTAGATCTACTTCGCAAACTGCAAGTCGCTTCTCATAAGCAGGATCAATCTACTTTCAACAACCGAAGAAACTTCTATGCCCAAGTCGCCCGAATCAACTATTTATCAAATACTATTCAATCCAGAACCAGAAATCTCATTGGTGTCTCCCAAGCAAATCCAACTCCCCCGAATAAATACAGCCTGATCATCCATGGAATCAACAAACCTTGTTTCAACATCAACACCATTTCCAAATTTATTCAAGAACTCTTTCCTAAGCGTAAACTTTCAATTACTTTCCACAACGCCAACTCAAACTCTGACAATCATTATTACAAAATCCCATCAAATAGTCATATTCCTAATCAAATCCTTAGTCTGATTTATAATGAATTTTCTCCGAAGGGGATAATAATCACACCCTCTATACCGGCTGACAAACGAAAACCACCAAAAGCAAGTATAACTCAACCTCAATGTGAAAACCCTACTTCTAACACTGTTGCCTTAAATGATCAAAACTCTAAATTGATTCAATCATTAAACCCTCAAACATTCCATCCACATCGTCATTCACTTTCCTTCACCCATCATCTAGTACCAGCAATAATAAATCCACTACTATAAACCAACAATCCAAGAGACCTCGAGTTTCCCTACCTAACATAATTTCGAAAAGTAACACTCATGTCAACTCTGTAAATAACAGTGATCATAAGGAGGAGCTGTTTTTTCCTTCCGCCTCTGCTAAACTTTTCCCCAAGGGAAAAATTTAATCAAGTCAATCACACCATTACTCTATGGAACATCAGATCTATTTTAACATCCATGTACTATCTCAAACAGCTCGCAACGAAATATAAACCCAGCCTTATCCTTATTACTGAATCATGGCTAAAACCGTGTCTTAAATCTGATGACATCAATATCTCAAACTATAATATTGTGCGTTCTGATCGCACTTTCTCCAAGGGAGGAGGCGTTTTAGCATACATATCAACTGATTTCACTTTTAACCTTGTCTCAGCTACTGACCGACCAGAAATTTTAATATTCAATATTTTTGAATCCAAACTCAATTTCAATGCCTCTATAATACTCATTTACAACCCTCCACCGGCGAGTCGCATATCTGAACTTAACATAGTCAATTGCATTCAATCACACTCGAATCAACTCCTCGCCAATATTATCCTCTGTGGTGATCTTAATAAGCCAGATTACTGCCCAAACATGATTGATTTCGATTCTCCTATTTTTGATTATGCCTCCTCTACTAACCTCTTCCAAAAAGCTGATCGTCCCTCGAGAAAATATGCGTATTTAGACCTCCTCTTCACTAACCTGACTGGATTAAACTGTACTCACTCTCTGAAATACCCAACGTCAGATCACCTGCCTCTAATCTTCTCATTGGGCCCACAAAACAATCGGTATCAATCCCACTCGCTACACCTGATTACATCTTTCTCTCATTTTAGACAACTTTATCTCTCACTCGACGAATATTTATTCAATGATGGTTTCAATACCAATTTCTTCCATTTCCTAATAGTTAGAGCTGCAAGAGTCTCCAAGAATTCCACTAATGCCTCTCCCCATATCTCTCAACTGCTATTTGAAAACTCAATCAAGGACGATCTTAAAACCCAACCCTCGAAAGCCTGGAAAAAACTAAAATATTTAGCCAATAATGGAGAAACTTCATCCACTCCAAAGGATATCTCAGCCGATTCACTTAGCTCATTTTTCGAATCAGTATTTCCCCGTAATCCAGATGTTAATTTCCTTCCAACACAGTCATTTACGATGCCATCCATTTCAAGAGAATTACTTATTGACTTACTCCTTAATTCTAACTCCGAGAAGCGCAAAGATACTTTCCACAACTCAAATGAGCTTCTCCTCTCCTTACCAAACAGTTTTTTTTGAAAAACTCGCATCCTTCATGTCTTCGGCGCTTTCATACAATTTCATCCCACATGAATGGACATGTGTCAAAATAACGCCTTTACCAAAGATTTTCAACTCACAAACTGAATCTGATTACAAACCCATATCGAATCTCCCAATCTTCCTCGGCCTCGTTGATTCAATATGCAACCATCTGTTAACTCAACATATAAAAATTAACACCATGGACCCTACTCAACATGGGCTTATCAGAAACAGAAGTACCTCAACCAACCTTGTGTCTTTTTTTAACAAAATTGACGAGCTGCAACACAGAAGGATCCCATCTGTTGCCATTTTCCTTGATATCGCCAAAGCTTTTGACAAGCTTCCTTTCAATATCATACAAGACGCCCTCATAACCTCCGACATCAATCCGTTTGTAATAAATTGGATATCTAATTTCCTCTCCTCAAGAACCCAGAAGGTACACTTTAACGGGCAAATCTCTCACTCTGTAAATATTTCCTCTGGGGTCCCCCAGGGCTCAGTCATTGGTCCCCTGCTATTTAATTTAGTTTTCGCAAGCGTCAAGCCTTCCTCACCTAATATCTTCTACTATAAGTATGCAGATGGCCTTAAAATCCTTATTCCAAATTTCTCTAACGACATTATTCGCCAAGAACTTACTCACCTTGAAATATCATTGGCACGAATTGGCCTTAAAATCAACTCCGCCAAAACTGAATTTATGGTCATGAAGACTGTAAAGCCCATAGTGGAACTAGACCCTGACTTCTCTCACCTCATTGTTGATAAAATTAAAGACCTCGGACTTATGTATGACCATAAAATCTCAATAAGGCTTCATGTGAACGAACTCCTGAAAACTTTAAGATACTCAACATATCTAATTACAAGATTCATCACTAGTTCTGAACTCAAAGTCAAGGTTTACAAAACTTTCATACTCTCAAAATTTGACTATGCAGCTGCCCTTATTCTTGGTTTAACCATTGGTTCGACAAGAAAGATCGAAAGAATACAAAATAGATTCCTCACCTCATGCTATGGTCCAATCAGCTACAGAAATTGCCTTAATTTTTCCTCAATGTACCCTATCTGGCTCAGAAGGATCTCCAGCTCTCTCACACTCTATAACTCATATAGAGAACAAGACGATAACATCTCTCCTCATAACGCCAGAAACCAAAGAAAATACTCGATTCTCCTCGGAAACATCCTCTGTCTCCAGGCCAGATTCAAACTTTCCTTGGATTCAATCCCTTCCACAACCGTCAAATCCACCTGTACATTTCTCCAGAGACTCATCCCAGAGGACGAAGACCTCTTCAGAAACTATTTTTCTTAATTGTACATACTTATCTATATTTTATTATCAGTTTAATGAACAAAAATTTCTATTCCAAATGTTCATGGGAATAGTTATAATTTGGGAAATAACTTTTAGGGAAAATGAATTGGGTAAAAAATAGATAAGTTCACCATAATGATTGTTCATCATTTGTGAGTGGGATCCCACAGACCTCTCGCATTGTAGACCAATGCTCAATCCGCTCGTCCAACATCCCATGCAACTCAGATTACTTCTATATGAATGTCTAAACTATTTAGTAACTATTAGGCTAGGGTATAATTTTAAACCTGATATTAGGAGCAACTTTTCTGATAGAACTATAAATTCTAAGCATTATTTTGTATTGAAGCATGTGTTAAAAATGATTCTCCACCATGTCATTCGTTTTTAAAAATTCAAAATTTTTCAAATCGACGGTCAATTTTCAATGAAGTTTTACTCCGCAATCCCTAAAATTCGGAATATCTTGGCGATTTAATGGGTTTCTTAATTTTCATCTTCAAAAATAGTAATCTTGTCATCAAAAGGGGCTTCATGATTAATTTCGTTATTTTATCATGTCCGTGGAATATTGTGGGAAAAAGGGAGAATGACTTTTACGCTTTAAAATTATGCAAAACATGATCTGAGTACTAAATTTTATCAGAAAAGTTTGCCCTCTCGTGAGTTGTTCGAAGAAAAAAAATTTTCACCCTAGCCTAGTAACTATCAATACTAAAAAGAGGCAATTAAAAAATAACATAAATTTATAAATTAGAGTATTCAAGTAGTATGATGAAACAGTACACTGTACAATCAAACCATAGATTTTCTACGATTCATCAATCAGAAGGCGAGAATTTAAAATTATTGTGATCATCCTATTTTTAAGAAGATTGTTATAGAATTGTAAATATATATCTTGAAATTAAATATGTGTTTTATTTAAATATAGATAAACAACCATTTTTATGGAAGAAGTCGGGTTCGAATGTACCGAACGAAAAGACCGGGAGAGTCAATTCAAATCCTAACAAGTACATACAAGTGACCAATAACGAAGAAACTCAAACCAATAATTCATAAATAATAAAGTTACTGAAATAGATGATCATTGTTGTTATTACTTCAAATATAACAAAGATTAACCCTGTCTCATATAAAAAGGAGATTTTGTAAGCCTTGGTGGCATGATGACTAGAGTTTCGATCAAGCCTTTTTCACACCTAAACTAAAGAGAAAAAAAATTTGTTCAAGCAAAGTTAGTTAGCATCGAAAATTACTCTTAACTAAATTGATGAATATGAATTTGGGAATCTACAAATTTTACGAAAACCTCGATTTTTTCATCAAAAATATGTTGAAATCCGACTCATGTTGCCCACTTTTACGATTTGTAGAATAAAAATTCTAAGAAAAATTTCTTTTGAAGAGACCCGGCGAAATATAACGTTAATCACTAAAATATACGCTCGTTTTCTCAAACCTTCCTTATGAGTTTAGAAACCAACAATGATATTCTTGATGAAGTTCGAAAGTATTATAGTTCAAAAAAAATTTTTTTTTTATTTTTCGATTTGCCGCAAAAATCCTATTTTTTGAACTTAGAACTTTTCAATTGATTTCAAAGTGAGAGTGTGATCAAAAAGTTGATTTTCAGTATCAAAATAAGACAAGAAAGCAGAATTCACTGTGTTCAAATGCATAACTTGATTATCATTTGAGAGTCGAATTTCGAGTTTTTGATCATCTTCACTACTTGAAAATTAATAAAATTTCAAAAAATCGACCATTTTCAATTTGTCGGCGATATTTGGCTTTCTTGTTTATTGTGATTCTGAAAATGATCTTTTGATCAGATCACTCTCACTTTGAAATCAATGAAACTTTTCAGTTTAAAGCTCGAAAAATAGGATATGGGCGCCAAAACGAAATTTGAAAAATTTAATTATTATTTAAGTTGTCGAGTGTGTTATTTTTACATTTGAAATCTACTTTCTAATAGTTATGTTTCCCGTGAATCTTATCATAAATTTTATCCAGCGGAGTAAATTCTAAAATCACATTTTAATTTTCCAGTTCAGAATGCTTAAATTTAGGTTCATAAAGATTCCTGGGTTAAAGTTCAGTTTAGGAACGCAGGTTTTTAAATATGATTTAATCCTGTAATTACTAACAAGTAGCTTCTAGAATTCACTATTAAGAGTTTCGAACTGAATAACATTCAGCTTAGCTGCACCCCATATAGCCTCTATTCGGTTCGTGTGGAAACCTGATGCGTTGACGAATCTGTATTTGTGACAAACAGTTTCATTTTTTTCCTTCTTGAGAAAGCCGGGCATATGACTCGAACTCATCAGATACTGTGGTTGAGCCTGGCAATATTCTTTTCTTGATAATTTCTCCAATCAACAACGACTGAACTTATATACATGAAGGTCTCGCATAAGAACCTCTTCTGAATCGGTCTTGAAGCATACAGCAATAATAATAGTAAGTATCTCCCAAATCTTGAGTTGTGATTTGCTGAAGAAAGTTCCTGAAGTATATGAGGAAAGGAAAACTAACCATCTCTAATCGAAACTTTGGCTCGACATGGTGAACAATGCCATATCTACTTATCAACTTACTTGGCTGATTTGATTATTGTCATCATACTTCAACAAAAATGTCTTTTTGAGGCTGGGATTAATCCCAAACGCTGACAAAGTTCAACAACGACGACTGGATCTTGTCGATAGATCAATCCAGTCGATAAATGTTTGTCGCAAGATTTATATCTGTTATATCCATGAATAAATTTTTTTAAATGTGCCGATAAAAACAAATTAAGTATCTAAAATAAGAGCTAATTTTAAATAAAGATTCAATTTTGAACAATTTTATTATTGTTTAACTCTTAATAATGGATTCTCGAAGCTACTTGTTAGTAATTACAGGATTAAATCATATTTAAAAAATTGCGTTCCTAAACTGAACTTTAACCGATTCCTGTCATGGAGTAACGGAGCCTTGAATAGATAGGTATTTTATTTGAAAAAAACAATATTATAATATTCTTGTGATAATAATAACAGGATTTGAATAATTCTTTTTTTGTTCGCGACCGAGTATTTTTATACATTTCATGGTCTAGGGCAAAAATCATGATTTTAAAATTGTTCCGTGTTAGTTTTGTAAAAAAAGCATGATGATAAGAAGTTGAATAATGTCAAATTGTGTACAAAAATTGGATTCCTACGAGTTTGTTAGCAGATAAATTTGAAAAATTAAACATTTAAAAAATCTTGATTTGGTTTTTGTAAAATTTGCTTTCATTTCTTGTCAAAAGGTGGAAGATGTCTTGTGAAGAATTGGGGATGTGTGGTTTTTTTCTTCTTCATCTCATCTTTTGATAAAATCTCTCGAATGACTTTAGAATTGAAAAAATTTCAAAAAAACAATGAAATGCAATTCTTGAAAGGTGTCAGGTATCGGATTAAACATCGTCGGAAATAAGGAAATTGGTGCAAGATTCTTCCTCTCCTGGTAGTTTCTCGCCTTCCCGATTGATGGGGGGGGAGGTGTGCTCCTCCTCATCAGAGTAACTGACCAATTGAAAGGCTTCAGGACTGTCGGCTATGTCTAATGAATCATTATGCGATTTTTCCATAGGTTTTGGAGAGGCCTCCTCAAAGGGATCAGAAAAGTTGAGCTCAGGAATTGGACTAATGTGTAATCTTTCTGCCGTTTTGCTATCACAGGGTTTTGACTCTGAGTCGGTATTTTTTGACAATTCTATTGGGGAACTAGATGCTATTTGCTCTAAAGCATTAACGCTTGCTGTAGAAAGATTCTCTTCATTGACCGGAACGGGGAGAGGAGATGAATCTTTCTCAGCTGGACTGGATAATGAATTGTTGTACGTCTCGGTCTTGTTGTCTTCTGTTGGCAGATTCGAGATTTCTTTATCAGGAGTGGTAACTTGAACAATAATTTCAGAAGCATTATCATTAGATTCTGGCGGAGAAGATGATGCGATTTCGGTTGTTTTCTGATGAGGAGATAGAGGACTCTTGATCGAGACGAGGATTTCAATATCATCACTGAAAATTCTATCTACGTCTCGATCCTCACTCAATACATTGGACTCGTTTGGAGCTTCTTGAACAATACTCGACTTTTCCGAGATTACAGATTCTTTCTTTTCAGAATCATTCTCTTCCAAGAGATTTGAACCATTTTCTACTTCTGCAGAGATGTTATCTTTGAGACTTTCTGTGCTATCATTAGAATCTTTATCAGGTATTGTATTATCTGGAACTATGGATTCCCCTGACGCTTGGTTGGTGGTTTCCAGTATGGACACTGTATTAGGATTGTTGGGGTCAATAATATCTTGAGATGGCGGTTCGCTTGGCTTTAGGCTTGTTTCTTTTACAAAAACTTGGTCCTTTTCCTCTTCCTCGACTAGGGGCAAGGAACAAGTTTTAATATCAATATGTGATGTTGAGACTTCGGCAAAAGATTGATATTCAGATGATTCGAAAATCTCAAATCTATTCGAACATTTTTCCACAGTAAAGCTCTCAATGACAACTTGATTGATTTGCTGGTCGATTAATTGAATTTGTGCGATAGCATTTACTTCTATGGATAAATGAGAGGACTGATCTATTTCGAGATTGAGCTGGTTAATTGGTAGATGCTCGTGAAGCTGAACACTTGACTGATCTGAGGTTTTTTCTTCTTCCTCGATCAAGAGAATCTTTTTGGGTTTTGCACTTTTCATGCGTTTTCTGCGGCTACCACTGGTAGATTCAGAGGAGGTATCTTCAGGAGCCTTTTCCAACTCTTTAGGGACTTTTTCATTTGCTTTATCCAGTAAGGCTTGTTTGTTAAGGCTTTCTATAACGAGTTCAGATTTGTCTTCAACCTGTTGGTCGGGGTGGTTACTGACAGCTGAGTTTTTTCTTGATCTTGTAATTTTCTCAGAAACTGACTCATTCGCCACTTGAGACTCAGGAGAATTTTTACTTGCTTTCCTCGGAGATTTAACAGTTTTGTTATCATCCATATTGGACTCTAGTAAGTTAATAGTCACAGAAGCTTTACTTGTTTCTTCTAGGTGATGATTTTCTTCCAAAGTCTGATTTATTGAATTCTTATATGATCTTTGAGAACTTTCAGGAATCGCTTCTTCGATTTGTACGGGCAAATCACTGACAGGAGCCACTACTGCAGCAACTTCTGATGGTTCTTGCTGCAGATTGTTTTTAGTTGAAGGAATAGATTTTTTGGAATTCTTTGTAGATGTTTGAGACTTTTCAACTACTTGAACATCTTCAATATCTTGAGTTTTGTTCATGTCAACATTAATATCTGGTTTATTATGAGGAGAAGTCGATGAATTTTCAGAGGATCTCCGACCTGTTTCAAGTACTTGTTCCATCTCCTCGACTGGATACAGTCTGGATGAAACCTGATCTGGTGTTTCTTTATTCAATTTATCTAAAGACTGTTTTTTAGCATATTTCTTTCGAGTTCTTTCGAATTCTCTCGTCTCTTCAGCTTCTGGTAAAGGATGTTTCTTTGAGGCATTATTAGATTTTCCATTAGTTTCAATAACTTGAGATATTTTCTCATCTTGTGTTAGATCATTGACTGTGGTTGGTCTCTTTGTAACTGTGTTAGACTTTCGTGGTTTCCTACGAAGAATATTCAGGGACCCAGTACTTGATTTGAGTCTTTTTGGTAATTTTGGCTTCAACTTGAGACGTTGTAGGATATGGGAAAGAGACATTTTGTTTATCTGAAAAATATATATATTTTAATAAGTTATAAGGCACATTCGCAAAGTTTCAGACAGTTACTTTAACTTTGAAAGGCTTTGTTTCATCAGAAATAGCAGACGATTCTTGAGTGTCTAGTTTAAGATTGGTGTCATCCTGATCTTCTTCGTCTAATCTCGGCATTATTGGATAGAAAACAAGCTCGATTTCCTTGTCTTTTGAGAGTATTTCAGTAGAAGTTTTATCATGGACAATTCCAGTTCGTAAGGAAGAATTTTCCGAATGTTTAAGGAAGCAATAAGACTAAAAATTGATTTTATATTAAATCTAATCATTTATGAATGAAATGATGGTAGACCAACCTTTTGAAGAACTTTCAAATAACCTGGTTCAATTTCATCAAGGATAATTTGATCGGGGCTATTCTCCGACTTGGTGATAATTTTTTCGCAGATGTAGACAAATGGATTGATCTGATCAGCAAAATCATGATCTGAGCAGGATATTTCAAAGGGACGACCAACTCGATACGAAGGTGGACTGAGGACAACACAGCGACCTCTGACATACTCTATTGGTAGGATGATCTTGTTGGCTTCATCATAGATTACCTCTTGCGAATGCCATTTGTGGGTAGCATCTTGAGAGATATGACCCAAATGATAAGGACGCAGGAAGGCACCTCCCTCTAACCAGCCTTGACCACTGTAAATGATTATAATTAGAATATGATAATTTAATCTTAGACTTAATTAATGTATAAACTTTTGAAATTAAAAAAAAATCAAATTTACTTTAGATAAGCTTGCTAAATCAGAAAAATAGAAAAGTTACACACAGAGTAGAGAGTGGCCAGAATGGAATTTAAAATGATTTAATTTATACAAGAATAAATGATGAGATAAATCGAGCAAGTTGAAAAAGACTCACTCTCGCGTTTTCCAGAGGCGATAAACCCGAATGATTATATTTTCAGCAAGCGTTTTACTTTCCCAGCCAAGATTTTTTCCCGCTAATTTGGATTTGAAAATTTCAATATCATCTTTGAGGGAAAAATCGGAATCCTTCAATATGTTCCACAAGAGTTTGGGGATAAAAACATAATCGTCAGTGCGCAGTTGTAAAGATGACTGATCAATATCTTTTATATTCACGATTAAATCACCAATCGGGACTTGACGTAATGACCAATAATCAAATTGTACATCGGAGATGGAACTAGTTCGGTTTTCTTGAAAGACAAGATTTAAATCATTTTCCATCATGGCAACAGCAAGATTTTGGGGATAATCCTAAAAAATGAATGATTAATGTTACAATTTATTGGGAATAAAGAAATTTTTTTGTTAAAGACTCACGAGAATGAGATCATCAATCTTGAGACAGTTTGTACAGATATAGGGTGACTCTGAGTCCATGACATGGGAAGAACCCTTTTTGGGATGAGCTGTATTCTCAGCTAGACCAATCGTCATTGCAGCCTCGAGAGCATCTCGACATCTCAGTGTCAGCTCATCTTTATCATTGACTTTTTGATTTTTTATGATGACACTCTCCTTAGATTTCACTACATCTTGGCTAATATTGGGATGGATTTTACAATTAATTGCCCACCATAAGCAGGGTAAATGTTGCCAGGAGGCGCAGAGGTCACATTGAACCATTAGATGGCCACCTTCAACACGAAATCCACATAGACACTTGATTACTTCACAGCCTTTTTCAAATTGACGTTTTTCCAGCTTTTTCTTATTGGTATTTCCAAAGAGAATTGGAGTGGTCAAGAGGCTATTGCCAACCTTGGACAAGGTGTTTCCGGTAGAGGCACAGAGCATACTTTTTGCAGATTCATTGCCCTGACTAGAGAGTTTAGTTAGGAAGGATTTCTACAAAAGAGTGCAATAATTGGATAAAGTAAAGTGGCATGATTTTGAAGAGAATTTCTATTCTTTTATTGAGAAAACTTACTCTTAAATTATAATAGGAAGTACGCATGAGAACTAGTTGGCGACCAAGCCAACTTTTCCGACCAGCAAAAGCTTCCCAGGTTATCAACATGGTCTCCAGACATTGATCGATAATAGGAAGGATCTGGGACAAGTCCTTTGTATTAATGGGAATTTCATTGACACGATATTGATAATTTGTTGTCAGAACATCTTGAATTGTAAATAGATCAAGTAACTTTTCAATTGATAAAGGGCTATTCTCTGGTATTGGACATTGGGAAAAAAATCTATGAAGTTCAGCATACTTTCGATAGGGAGGCAACTTGATAACTGGGGAAAATAGACGATATGAAGGATCTTCTGGGACAGGTATATTGAGAAGATCAGTTATAAGAGGATATATAGGGGAATTCACATAGTTGTCCATTTTCTTCATCAACATGGGTCTTCTAAAATGAATAATAATAATGTCCATATTGGCTTCAAACAGGTTCAGTAGTTAAATATGAATGAACTTACGAGGTAAGGGAAGAATCTCTAAACATTGAATAAGGATTCATGACAGAACTCTTGGGACATTTATCCGGACTACTACCACTTGTAATGGAAGAAGAGGAATTAATTTCGGCTGATTTAGTGGATTTGAGCTTATTAGAATAATGCTTTCTAAAGATTGAATGACTCTTGCGTAACAAGACTGGATTCTTAAGTTGGACAAGAATCTTGTTAAGATCTTCCAGTTCTGGTGGGATTTGTTGAGATAATTTCCCCGCGTCGTCTCCTTGATTGTCCATGGAAGCTTCTGTAATTCAAAATTTTAATTTATAATCTTGATACTGCTATCAAAGTTCAAACTAATCTTACTTGAATAAAGAGATGGCCTTTTCGAGGTAGTAGAAGGGGACTTTTGATTTTCCTTGACTTCATCCGGATCTTCATCGCCATCCTTGGCTTTGTCCGATAAGGAATCTGATTCAGGAATTTCCGAAGCCTTGAGTGAGTTCAGTGAGCCAGATACTATGTTGGCATAACCGACTTGAGCAGCCTAACAAATGAATCAGGTTAATTTTTTTGTCAACCAATCCAAGCAGAATTGGAATATGCTACAAAATTGTAAAATAAAAAACAACATGCCATAAATTGCTCACCTTTTTGGGCTAAATTTGTAAATAGTTCATCAATAAAATGAGTTACAATACAATAAACTTGATTTGTCAAAACCTCAAAGCATCGAAATAATAATGTATAAATATGACTCACTTCTCGCTTGGGTCTACCAGGCTTTGAAATTTTTGTGGGCTCATCATGATTTATGATTCCTTTAGAGGGACGACCTAAGGATGAATTATTATGATTAATTTATAGATGAGACAAGAAGGGGATATTAAAATTACCTCGTTTCCTTTTGGAATTGTTCTCTGCGACCTTGGTCGGGCTCAAATCTTCCTCCTCATTATCTGAGGGATTGTTATCTGAGAAATTTGATTTTTCATCCAAGGATTTGGTATAGGTTTCCATAGACTCGGCATGTGTTGTGTTATCCTCGTGTTCTGAGAAGACGTCAATTGTATCATTACCATTGCTATGTTGTTGAGTCTTGTAACGCTTTCTCGGGGGCAAGGTCATTGAGTTGACAGTTAGTTGAGAATTCTTTTTGCCAACAGCAACAGATTGAGCTTCTTCAATATGACCCATAGGATCATTGAAAGTATCCGACTGAGGTGTCTTTCTAGCAGAATTGGCCAGAGCTTTTCGACTTAAAGCTGCGCTGGCTAAGGCAGTCCCTCGAGATCTTGTTGTCTTGCCTTTTGAAGGAGATGTTTTTGACAGCTGAACACTGTTATGGCTTATCTCACTTATTGGAGATGGGATACTCAGCGGAGTCTTGCGATGAGGCAAACTTTTTGCATCGTCTCCAGCATCACTTTCGTTTGCCCGGTTGTGAGCTGAATTTCCAGAGGCTAAAGACGTACGCCTAGTCCTGCATGCAGCTGTGTCACTGTTATCACTGCTAACCTGTAAATCTAAAGTCTGCTTGAGACTCTCCTCATTCTTGACAACGTAACCAGTTGTTAGACCTTTCTCTTCAGCAGCAACTAAACTGGCCCAAGTGACAAGCCCTTTGAGTTCTCTTTGGACAGATTTTTTTCCGACTTCAGAGTTGTTATTATTTGATTTGACCCGTACCTTCTTACTTCTTAGGGAATCTGTCTCGGAAGCAACTGAACTAGAGGCGTTCGACATTTCAGGTGTTGACTGATGACTATCGGAAAACTTGGAATGAGCCATTGACGAAGGAATAGATGTCCCTTTAGATGGGGGACTATTCAAGGAGCTAACATTGAGTAATATGGGAGTGTTCATATGACTATTAGAGTTATTTAGTGTAATGTTAATCAGGGTATCAATGTTGTTGAGGTAACGGTTGACACGATGATGGGACAATTTTGCAAAACGATCTAATGGCTTTGCTCGACTACTATGATATTCACTATTTACAATAATACTTGGACGCAATTGGGCAGGATCTATTTCATTGACATTATCAGGTATATTGAAGAGTTTCAGCAATCCGTCATCGTTTGGCAGTACAAGAGGACACCACGAGGGATTGTTTGGAGGTTTTTTGATGGCCTTATTTTTCAAAACTTTCTTTTTACGTCCTCGCTGGGGGGACATTAGTTTAGCAGTTCGCAAAATAGGAATGAATCTTTTTATTCGCTTAATTCCATGATCAATAGAACAATTTTTGTCCAAGAGATCTGTCAAATCTTCCATGGTTGAAATGAATTTGTCATCAAGAACAATGCGACTTTTTCGACTCTGCTTCAAAAATGCTCTAAAATCTTTCCGAGATAATCGTTTACGACCATTACTAGGAGGAGAGGAGTCTGCCAAAGATTCATTATTCCTATGATCATCAGTAGAAGATTTCCCCTCTTGATCCAAACATGTGTCTTCTAAGATCTCGTGTACATTTTTGGAATTAACTTTGGAAAACTGCTTCTTGACATTCAATGGACGAGTTGAACGAGCTTTGCCTCTTCGTGATTTCATAACATATATTCAAAAGACAGCGAGTAAATATAACTGTATCACTGTTCAGATTAATTAAATTAATTAATATAGTATGATTAAATTATCTTGTGGGAAAATTTATATTTTCTACAATTGTATAAAATAATCAGGCTGTGATTTTATCCTGATTTTTCATCCATTCATCGATTCGCGCAATTCTTAACGCTTAAACAAATAATTGTTATCAATTTTTACATTGTTTAATACTGTGCGATTATTCAAAAAAATGATTCGACCTAAAAATATCTCTCTTTACAAATCCTTAGGCCCATCTCTGCATAAGTTAGAAGCTTTAAATGAAATTAAACAAAAGCACAAAGAATTTACTATCGCTAACTTAATTCCTAGGCCTGAGAAAATAGAAATCAGATATGATGG
Source organism: Gyrodactylus bullatarudis (assembly GCA_012064415.1). Lineage (NCBI taxonomy): Eukaryota > Metazoa > Platyhelminthes > Monogenea > Gyrodactylidea > Gyrodactylidae > Gyrodactylus > Gyrodactylus bullatarudis. The sequence continues at coordinate 279,422 of SSNU01000256.1, read as the reverse complement.
TCGTTTTGGTAGCAACTTAAAATTCAACATGAATCGTTATATATCTACTCCTTATGATGTCAGTTCTCATGTATCGGAACTAATTCTAAATAAATCTCCCATGGCTCTATTCAATAAAAAACCATACTCAATGCATACTCCGTTGGAAGAGGATGGTGAAGTGGATTTTTGCTTCTTCAAAGACATTGACATTAATCCTACTGATTTGAATAATGCTTACTGGTTCAGTTCCGCGCTTTTCGTTGGATCAGTTTTAGAAATAGTATTCAAAAAAGATATGGATCCGATTTTAGAAGATATTCCTGATAGTATCCCTCAAGATCTTCACTTTAATGTCAAATTAAGCGTAAAAGAAAAAATGGATAACCCTGCCAAACTCATTTCCCAACTAAACAAGATTATCATGATCAAGAAAACTGAGAATGTAGACTTTAGATCCTTAAGCTTCATTAAAACACTGAGAGACAAGACTATCAGCCCAGATGAAATCATAACTACTTTTGGAGAAAATTTCTTTTGGATTCATAAAAAGAAGCCAGTTATATCGAATTCAAAGTTTATTGGAAATATTCAAATTACTGGAATCAAATTGGAGTCTGAAGACAAAGATAGATTCCTCTACAATTTCAGAGCAGTAAGTATACCCAAAGAGTTTGAGACTCATCACACAGTCGTTGAGAAAATCATGAAAGTTTCTAGATCTTCAAGTTAGCTTCAAAAATGTACAGATTTCTAAAATAATAATTTCTATATATTTTCAAATTCATCTAATTTTTCTTGTGCCAATTGAGTTTCTCGCCTATAAACTTAGTCGACAGGTAAGCTTGAAAATCAATTTTACGATTCTGATTGTCCACAGGAATGTCTAGCAAGTTTTCTTTGATAGCGAGATAATAAAGAGATTGTCTTAAATTACTCATTGCAGTATTATACAATAACGGATTTAGACTAGGATAAGATTCATGCAATATTCTATCTTCATCTATGAATTCATTAGCGAATATGTATTGTCTGCACTGATTGATTCTGGTATTTCTATTTAATTTGTACTCTTCAATCTTTTCTCGCGGATTGGAAATAATATCACCATGACCTGGCAAAAATGTCACTTTATCGATGTTTTCTAAACTTTCATACAGTTCTAGCGACTGGAAGTAATCAAAAATGTTAGAAACCGTGGTGCTTCCATGTCCCAGAATATTATCTCCGCAAAAGACATACTCAAGTATATCCTTACGGAAAAGAAGAAAACTCGAATGATCTTCTGTGTGCCCAGGACTATGAAGAACTTCCAAGGTTATATCATCAATGTGTATTTTCTGGCCATTTTCTAAATGTTTATAATTGATACCGGTATCTTTGCCAGGAATCTTATGAGCATTTACGTTAAAATAGCTCGTAATCTTATCACTACATCCTACATGATCATCATGTCGATGAGTCAGGAGAAGATTTTCTATTTTGAGTTCATTCCGAGGAAAATGACTCAAAAGCGCATCAAAATAATCTTTAGCTATTTCTCCGCTTGACGTTGTGTCAATGAGAATTTTGTAACTATTTTCATACCCAATAAGATAACTGTTTGTTCCCTGCAAAGTGACAGGACTTGGATTGAGACCTAGTATTCTAGTGATAAATGGGCAAATTTTAGTGAATTGTTTCAAATTTGTCAACATTTGTAACAAAATAAACAAAAGATTTGAACAACAAATACTTGTTAATATAGACCCATTTTTCAAAGGATTCATTTAAAATTATTAATGACTCCAATTTTTATTCTTGTATTTCTAGCTTTCTGCCAGGGTCTTTATGAAGATCAAGTGGGAAAAATTGATTGGTTAGTGATTATAATTATTGCATTAGGATACAAAAGTACATTGGTAAAGTTGATAAAAGTACATTCCACTCAAAATACCTTGTATCAATATCTAAGGGAAACATTCTATCTTCAATCGATATCAACGATGGAAAATTGTGTACGTTTCTCAATTTTTATTTTCAGTATGGCGTCATTCATATGAAGACCACAATAAAATCATGGATTTATGTTTAACCAAGAAAAGTAAGATGAACATTATCTCACTGATTTAGTGGCAATCACTTTGAGTTCATTCGGAGGTATAATTAGGACTTGGGACATTAAAACAGGCTCTATTATTTACGAAACTTCTGTTTCCGAGGAACATATTCACAATGGAACTTTAAATTGCCTTGATGAAAGCGTTCTGTTCACCCATGCTAAAGGAAGTGGTATCTTGAACGTTGAAAATGATGAATTCAACCTAAAAAAGTTCAACACGTACATTTAATTTAATTCTATACATTTTAGAGGCTTCAAAAGTGTTAGTAGTCACTTTACTGATAAATTCTCAAAACCCGTTCTCATTGGAATCACAACTAACGGAGAATGTTCAGTCTTTGAAAATGACAAAATCACGCCAGCTAAAAATGAATGTCAATATTCAAAGCACTATAAAGAGTTTGCATTCAAAATTGAAAATAAATCCCTCAAAATTCTCGATTCTATCAAAAAGACAGAGCTCTCTTATTCAATTGAAGGTGTACGTTTATCCATATTCGTGAAAATTTCCATTTTTCTTGTCAAAATTAATTGCATCATTTTTTAGGACTCCAAAGAATTGGGTGAATTATCTCAGGACAGTCTATCCTTAGTAACAAGTGATTCCATAAAGCTGTACAGTTACAAAAATAAACTCAACCTTTTCGGTTCAACTCCAAAATCGGATTTTCATCGAATTTTCAATTATGATGGCAATGAATATCTCCTCTCACTTGATCATGATGTGAAAAAGTCATTTAAAAACACCAAGTTATCTCTATACTCTTTGAGTATGGACAAGGTTGAGAAAATTTCCGAGACTGAATCTCACATTGCCGGTCACCATGGTGTCATTCAGGATATTCTTCCCCTTGTCGACGAGAGTACATTCGGTCGCGTTGAGGACATCCTAAAAGTTTTCATTCGCTGTTCTGATTATTCGATTGCCGTGTACAACGCAAAGGGTAAAAAGATTTGGATTCGAGAGGAAGCCTTGGGCCATGTTGTTGGTACTGAATTTGCTGATTTGCCTGTCTCTGAACTGCAAGCTTTCATTGAAGATGAATTTGAAGCCAATGGTGAGTGTTTTTATTAACTCACAATGCACTATTTTCTTTTACAATGATGTATATAATGGGCTAGTTCGAATTACAGATTATCATTATTAATAATAATTTATTATATTATCTATGCTGTTGTACATTGTAGTTTGAGATGAAGTATGGAAACGCTTGATTCTTATTTTGGATATTTGAAGCTCATTGGTGGTTATCTCCAAGTATCACAATACCATACAGAGGACGAAAATAAGGAACATTTTTTCGACACTCTCTTCCAATGTTGAAATGATTATTTGTTTTTATTGAAATATTCATCATCTTAAATTTAATTCTATTACGAAAAAAGGATGGGATTATCATGAAAATAGTGTTGCATTTCAAACAGTATCTGATACAGTTACATCCTTGAAGAATGCTTGACCTTCTCTAATTGCTTGATGTAAATTAACATGTCTTTGAGAATTTCAAACTAAAGCTAAAAAATTGAAGATGAGAATTCCCTATTTTAACTGGAAACTCAATATTTTTAGGGTCCCATTATAAAATGACCTGATAAATTGGTAGATAAAAAAAATTTCGGCATTTAATCGCTTCAATTTTATAAAATCAATGAAAATTTTGATGTCAAAGTTTAAATCCGGAACACTTTCGAAATTCAAAAATTAGCCTTATTTTGGGTAGATTAAAGCGTTATTATTATTATTTATTATTATCTAGCCAACATTTTTGACATGTTCCTGAGAAGAATCAAGGCCCAATATCACCAATCGCTTGTTAGTTTCTTTATAAATCAAATATTGTTTTGAAATTTCATTTCAATTTGGATTCTTTAGGTCTTCATAAGAAGTTGCTTTGGCAGTTTACTCGACAATAGTAACCAGGCCCATCATCTGCACCAGGAGAACTCAAACACCAAAGACTTTATTAGTTATCCTAAAGAGGTTGAAGATTTGAATTTGAGTCGAGAAAACTTTAATCTCAACAAAATTCTCATTCTCGTCACTGAGAATGGTAAAGTAAGTAGATTCGCCCAAGTTAACTCTTTGATTCATCTTCCAAATTTTTTTGGGAAAAATAAGGAGAAATTTTAAATTTCAAGCTGGCGCAATTTTTTTTGCAATCATTTAAAAAAACAGTTGATTGCAAGGTATTAGAGGAATCAAACCTTATATTTCAGGATCGTCAGTAGACAAGGAAAATAAATCAAAATCCCCGTCATTTTGACTTGGTCTTTGACCAACCTAATTTATCGATTTCTAAGCAGTAAAAATGGCAAGTAAACTTTCTCACGTAAATGGAGTCTTTTCTAAAATCTCTACGACCATTTTTGGTCTTCTTTTTTTGGTGATCATAAAAAATAAGGCTTGATTCCTCTCACACCTTGAAATCAACAAAAATTTCAACTTTAAGTTTAAAAAATGAAAAAATCGTGCAGTTTAAAATTTCTCCTAATTTTTCCGAAAAAAATCTTTTTGAATTCCTTTTTTCAGTGAAAGTGAAGCTCTTGAATCGGTTGCCAGAAAATCTTTGGAAAATTTTAGTATCTTGATGAAAAAATGAGATAAATTGCTCTTTATCGGTCCAATTATACCAATCGCTTTAGAGTAGTCCTTATTTATGCCAAATGAATAAACAAGAAAACCAGAAAATGGGTTTCTTAATTTAATGGATGGATTCGAAACTAAGGATTGATGCAGTAATTGACGTTTTATCTCGCATATGAAAAAAATATTACTCCAAACTCTGAATGTCATTAGAACTAAAATGAGTTGTCTATTTTATGGTTGAGCAAATTTCAACATTTACCTGTCTATATTCAGCCAATCTGTAATCTCAGAAAATCTTTAATTATAACGTGAAAGCTTGACTTGAAAACTAATAAGAATGATTAATTCTGACTTGATGATACCCTGTTGTGAAAGAATCAATAAACCTTACTTGTCATCATTTCTCATTAGGATTAGTGTGATTTTCTGGCAATTGAAGAGGCTCAATTCATTGAATCATCCTCCTCATTACTCTTAATCCATGCAAACATTTTTAGGTATTCGGATTAAAATCTCAAACTGGAAGTTTAGTATGGACCTTTAGAATTCCCAATGCCTCACCCCTGTCAGGTTACGGAGAGACTAGAATCTTTAACCAGCGTACCAGCTCTCATCATACCATTCCACCCATTACAACTATTTTAATGTACCATAATGTTGAAAAGAACAAAATTTTGGTATCCTTCAATCCAATCACTGGCCGACCATTTGACCTAGAAAAGACGGGTAAACCTCAAGGACCTATCGAGGAATCAATACCATTTTATCTACTACCCTTTAAACCAATACAAATCATGCTCTATCCGGGAATGGTTCTCTCTGCTGATGAAGATCAATCGAATTCCGATATTCCATTCAAGGATACTCAATATGTTAGACCCCTGGTTATTCTCTCAGATGATCTCAAAGTATGTAAAATTGCATTTTTCAAAAAATATTTTCTCACAAAAAAATGCATATTCAAATGTATATAAGAAGTTATGCTCAATAGTATCTCTCAAATTTCAACTTTTTAGCAAAAGTGAAAAATTCAACTCTCTTTTTCAAGCTGTTAGAATTGGCGCAGGCTGAAATTTATCAATCTACAGTGAAAACTAGGCATTCATTAAAAACCCTTTATATATTTTCATCCAAAATATTTCATCCAATCAGAGTAAAGAAAACTAAAAAAAAAGAATTTTTGGCCCTTCATTTCTATCCAGAATTCAGTATAGAAATAGAACCAATCTTTTGATATTCATAATTTCTCTTGATTTCCCTCAGGTTTACATTTATCCAAGTAAAACTTCAAACATTCTCAAAAATTCTCACATGGTTCATGGGCCCCTTTTCTTCAATACTATTGAACGAGAAACAAGTCAAATTGTCGGATATCGTGTGTTCATGTCAAAAATCTTTAACGGACCTATTGGTAAATTTTATGAGGCCAAAATGATTTGGAATCTCAACTTGAACTCTCCCACAAGTCCACAGGTGATTGTCTCTACTTCAGCTAAAATCCCCCAAGGTAATTAATAAAATAATATTGCCTCATTACGATAACTCATCGCCATCTTTCTCATTGAAAATTATAGAAATTTGAACTATTGATGATTAGGTCGAAGGCGGTTACAAGATAGCATTTTTCTGAAAAAATTGCAGGATTTTTATTGGACCGATCGATAATCCTCAGACCAGGCCTTATTACGAGATTGAGAACCTTTAGAAACAGCCTGAATCAGATAATAATAATAGCATTTTGACCGCTCTAATGATTAGTAATCAATAGAGCCACAAAAAAATACTATTTAATTAAAGGCTAAATATCGAGTGTAAAGTATATATCGCATAGACCAAGTGTTTACTAAATAATTTCGGTCTCAATTAACAAAATTTTTTTCCCTGCTAATTCGTTCTGGAAATTACAAGACTCATTTCTTTCATGCTATTCAACCTTTGAGATTCTGTACTAAATTTAGTGATTTCCCTTTTCAGTACGAATTAGGAGAGTAATTCCTGCTAATTTATATTTGAATACGAGTTAACAGTTCATTCAGAATTACATTTATACACAGAGATTTAAGATATTTTCCATGAATAATTTCAGAAAAAGTCCATTCTATCGGAAGGGTGTTGGCTGATCGTTCGGTATTGTACAAATATTTGAATCCAAATTTAATAGCTGTGATAACAAAATCCAAGGATATTTCAAATGGTCTTATCCCTGCTCAGAATCCCAACAGTAACATAACTGTCTACATTATTGACTCTGTGGTTGGAAGTATCCTTCATTCAGCCAGTCATCAAAAATGTGGAGATCCATTGTCAGTTCTGATATCTGAGAATTGGGTTATTGTAAGTCTTTCTTTCAAATCATTCAAGGGATAACTATAGCAAATACAAATAACAATATCGTATTTACTCTAGGCTCTCTAATCTGCCCAAATATGAATTTATTAACCAATGTAACACTAGAGTTGACATAAAAGATGAAAATTTACCAAAAAACTCCATGTTTTTCCCCGGATAGTTAGTAACAGAATCATTTTTGAATTCTATATTGAAACGAGCTTTTAAAAAGCTTTTCGAATTTAGACACAAAATTTTTCCAAACTTCTCTGGCCATATTTAAAATTTTTGTCCAATTTTGATCCCAAATATCAGTTTTTATTCGCTTCAAATTTTCGAAATCGATAAAAAATTTTCAGATTAAACGTTCAAAAAGTAGAAACTTGAGTGCATTTTCGAAATCCAAAGAAATGATCTATTTGTTTTTATTCCTGACAAATAATATTGACTATAATTGTGATAAGAGTAATACAGTTGTAAACTCTCATCTTTATATCATAACTCTGGCTTTATTCACTGAAAGATTCCTCCCTCAAGGTTTTAATAATCTTTTTACTTTCAGTATTCCTTCTATAATCATAAAACTCTCCGAACTGAAATAGTTCTTCTAGAGTTATTCGAGCAAAAGAGTCGCAACGATCAATTGGATACATGGGCCCTATTCCTACGAGCACTAACCCATACCCAGGGCAATAGAGAGAATCAAACCTTGAATAATATCAATAGAGAAACTTCACCCGAGGCAAGTAATAATAAGCAACAGAATCTTGTTGAGAAAATTGAAGACTACGACAATACCGATTTGTTCACATTCAGCTCTATTTATCGAGATACTAGTGGGAGAAAGTTTTCAGAGGACGGAAAATCATCTGAACCTATCCAATCCCTTATACCAGTTGTCTCCTCAAAGGCTTACTTATTATCTGGACTCCTTATGAATGATTCGTTCGCGGTAACTCTCACTGAAAAGGGAATTACCTCCAAGAGTGTTTTGAGTAATTCTATTTCATAATTATTATACCATTTATCTCATAGTCTCTAGAATCACGCTTGGGATCTTGTTATTCGTAACATGATTAAAATTATTTAAATTAACATTAACTTTGTGAATCTTGAACCTTATTTTTCCTAAAGGCATATTCATTGGTTCTTTTCACAAGTTACAAATAGACTCAAATATCATAGTTTATCTGTATCAGTAGAAACATTCATTTCTCATAGGATTTAGAAGAATATTCAGTAATAAAGCTTTTATTTTACCAGTTCTCGTCACACTCTTACACCGGCTGAGAATCTAAAGCATTCCTCAGGGAGGAGGGGTACGGTTTGACAAAGATCAATTATTTTGGCATAGAATGAGTAACTTATCCGCTACATCTTTTTCTTTTGACCCCTCGTTTCTTAATTACACAATTTTTTCGATTCAGTAATGATTACAATTTGGATTTCAATTCGATTAACAATTTCCTTTGACTTTTCTTGATTTACCTTCTCATCCTGTAATTGTTATTGGACATCAAGTTTGTATCTTTTCAAAACTAATTTCAGACTGAGAAGTCGGTGTAAGATTCTGACAAGAACTGCTAAGCTTTATTACTCAATATTCACCCTTCTTCTAAATCCTCTAAGAAATGAAAATTTTCCAAGATTCTCAGCACAATTTCCCATCTAAATAATAATATACTTTGCTCTTGGGTAATATTGCAAAGGAGCATACTTACGATCAGAACGCTTCTGAATGATTCAAAGTTCTCATCTTGGAAAGAAATTGTATTGAATTTTCAAAAATTACAATTTCAAAACTAAAAATATAGGCCGCAAAATAATGTCCAAGATTCAATTAACTGACTCTCAAATGACCTTGAGATGAGTGTATGAACATGGAATTTTGATTAATTATGCATTTTTCTTCCTCCAGTGTCAATGAAGAATGGTGGCCTTATAGAAATTCCCTTATCATGGCTGGATCCTAGTATAAACATGGAAATGTCGCCCGAAGCCATTTCCGATGTCTACCAACCAGAGATTCCATTGACAACTCTCAATTACATAAACTACAATCAGACCCTGTTTGGTGTGAAAAAGGTCAAGACGGCACCCTCTGGTCTAGAGAGTACTTCACTCGTCTTCTCCTATGGGCTCGGTTAGTTTACAATTAAGAATATGTTGTATTTTTCTCACCTAAAAATTATTTCAGACTTATTCCACACAAGGATAGCTCCTTCAAAGACATTTGACCTTCTTAAGGAGGACTTTGATTATTTTTTCATTTCCGCGGTAACCTTGGGAATGCTCGTTGGCAGTTTGATCACGTACCGGCTAGCATCTCGTAAGATTGCTATGAAGGCTTGGGCGTAGTTACGAGCTAAATTTTTGTGTCGTATTAATAATTGTCATGTTGTATATTTCATGTTCAAAATGCGCTGGAATACTCTAATTTCCCAACTCACAAAAGTACCACTATTATTTGCTATTCCTTTTTTGTACACAATTTTTGATATTTACTCAATCTCCAGTAATAAACAAAAACTGGATATTCAAAGGAAGGAATTTGAAAATATCTTAAATAAATTATATTTAAATTAGAAATAACTTTTTACAAATTGTCTACAGATAGAGATGATAGATTAGTACCCCTTGAGAATGTTCAACCACCCCAGTAGACCGAGGACATATGCTCCGATAGTAACGGTTGTATTGAGGTACCTTCTTTTCGATCTACTATGCGATTTGACTGCAGAAATAATCTCTGGTAATCCATGTAGATTGCACAGTGAGTGAATAGCAATGGAGGAGGCCAGGTTACCTGTCATTAATAGGACGTAGGAGGAATAGTAGCCAAAGATGAAAGTATAGCCCATTTGAATGATGGATCCGAGGAGAGCATTTTTCAATGGTACATGATCAAGATAATCTTCGAACAGATGATGCAAATGAGCAAATGCAAAAATGATTCCGTTAACGAGACAGATGTCAGTGCTTGAGTTGAAATATTTCTGGGCCTGATAGATGAGAGCAGCTCGGAAGACAAACTCTTCATGGAAAGGTGCAGCAATAATATTTCTGAAACCTCGTAGTGTGAAGAGATAGGAGATGAATTGCCGACAAGTTCTCATGTTGATAGAACGTTCGTAAAAGATCATATGAAACCATTGGCCAAAGTAGAGAATCTCAGTTGACAATATACCGTAGAGGATTGAACTTAATAAGCCACGACATGTGATAAAGATACGAGACCATTTAAAGTTTTCGAAACGTTGACAGACCTCCTGCCAACTTTTACAATTCGATAGTTCCAAGATGTGACAAACAACGAGCAATGATCCGAATGTAGCTCCAAGGATGCGGAACTTAATGTTTAGAGATTCTTGACGCCTCTTGATACCTCCAAAAATATAAATTGATCCAAGGAAAATGGAAGAATAGAGTAACGCAATCAGAGCAAAGTCGGACCCGATCATAATCGGAGAAAGAACAAAATAATGCCTTTTACAAAGAAGATTTTTTAAACAAACTAAAAAAGGTTTATTTCATTTGTTCAAAATAATAAATTGAAAAATTTTCAAAAGTTCATACTCTAGTAACATCATGAAATAAGGGTCAATTAGTTAATTCTTTTGGGTTTATTCCGGTTTTGGCAATGAATCACCTTCATCAAATGATAGTATTTTGATAGAAACGCTTTCTGTGTTCTCTACTGATAAGGAATCATTTGAATTGTCTCTTTTCTCAAATAAAACACTTGTTAATGTAGATTGATCTTCGTTAACGAGCGTTTTGTCATTATTAACAGGGTTATCTTCATCTGTTATAAGAATATCCTTATTTTCCTGGTTAAGTTCTCTGAGATATTTGGATAAATCGTGATCAGAAACAGTTGATCTAGGCGTTGAATTTTCCTTATCAACTTGAATAGTTTTCTCGTCTCCCTTGATCGTTTTTTTCTGGTCTATGAAAAACTCTGATAGATCATGATCTGATATTGATGTCTTATCCTTTGTCTGGTCTCTAGCATCTTTTCCTTTTAATACTTTTGTTTCATCAATTCCTTTCTTATTTTCTAGTTCTTAAGGTAGGATAATTATGAACAAGAATTTTGGAGTCAAATGTAATTTTCACTTACTATCCATCTCTTTTTGATCCAATTCTAGTAGTCTTAGGGTTTCTCTGACAATATCTTCATCTTCTGGTGTCAATTCTTGATCTAAATCTTGTATTAATCTAATTACTCTTGAAGATATCTTGGAAAATAAAACCTACTTGTTCTCTCTTGTATTCCAATTATGGGTGAAATGTTCATTTCTTCCACAGACTTGGTCTGTTTCTCTGGTGTTTGATCTCTAATTTGAATTTGGTCCAGTATCGGACTCTTTGACCTTATTGAAACTCTCTCCCTGGGACTTGCATCGTGGGGAATCTCAATGAGAGACTTCAAGGTACCTGAATCGGTCTTAGACATGGATTCATCATCATTTTCTACCTTGATTGTATCCAAATTAATACTGGCTAATTTATCGAATACATATAATTTGATAATTTAATTTGTTGAGCTGACGATTGAAAAATAAACCTACAAATCTCCTTTTCCAAATCAGATTCGATTTGAATCATTTTATCAATTCTACAAATCTCTTTTGGCCTGTCAATTTCTCCCTCACTCTGGTCACTTCGAATTCGTTCATTTAAACGAGACAATTTACATCGTTGTATTTCCTCTCGTTTTGCCTGGAGCATTTCCTTGAGGACTTTGCGATCATCTTTGCCAAGTTTTTTGTACTCTTTCAAGAGAGTTTGCTTGAGAATCATGGCATTATAGATTGGTTCGCAGCTAGGCAACTGAAGATGCTGAATATTTGAGGCTTCGTCAAACTTGATGAGAAGGTTCACCTCTCCCAGGGAAATTGTTAAATCAGTTGCTGTAGTTGAAGGATTCGTATTAACCTAAAACATATTAAAAAGGTCAGATTACACATTGACAAGAATTGAGACTAGCTTACATCAGTAATATCTGTCGACTGAGAAATTCCAACATCTGTATTGTTTGCTAGAATTTGTTCATTAATTTTGTTCCAGTCATATTCATTTACTTCTCCTTCGGAACGCCTGCGAACTAACCATTCTCCGTCAGATAAATTTGAGGAATCTATCAAAAAACCATGAAATGGTAATGCATTCTCGGGAAGATCTATTCCTCTTTTGCAATTAACTCACTCTCACCATCATTAAATTCATTCTGAAGGGGAGAGGAGGTTGTAATAAAGTCATGTGAGATACTCTGATCTAATACATTCTCACACCTGGAAGGACCAGGGATCGGGACATTTTCAGTTCTAAATTATAATGTATGTTATTTAAGGAATATTGAAAAGATAAAAAAAACACTTTACTCAATAGTAGGCTGAACAGGTTCCGGTACCAAATTTCTCTTGGTCTGAGAGTCGATAACTCTAAGGAGTTCATCACGATTCATCAGTGCTTGTCGTGATCTGACCATTTTATCCAGAATACTCTTCATTTTATCTTCCATTTCAGGGGTATTTCTTGGAATTTCCCTCGAAGGTTTCGATTTGACAGGATTATTTTTCAACTTTTTAAACTGCACACTATCCTTTTTATCAGGCTTTTTTAACGGAACATTCTGATCAAATGTCAATGGTGTTCTAACTTCACTAGCCCTAAACGGGTTAAAAGAAATCTTTTTCGATTCAATATTTTTTGCAAATTTAATCTCTTTAACTATTTTGCTTTCCCTAAGAGGTATAACGCGGGCTTGAAGGTTACTTTTATTGTTAGCTTGCAGAGACTTTTTCGGAATCTCTTCGTCTAATAATGAGTCCAAGTATTGACGTTGGAAATATTTTTGAAATAAAACAGCCTTTCGATCAGACCAAATGTCGCTAAAGTTAAATTCATCTTGAATAGACATTTAAATGTCAGGATTTGAACTAAACTCACTCATGATTACGTAATTTAGCCTGACTTTTGTAATACTGATAAACTGACGGATTATCGAAAAATTGCTCGACATTCTCTTTGATTTGATGATAAACAGAAATTTCTTCATTAACTTGTGCTTCTGTGGTGACAAGAAAATCGAATTTCTTATCCTTTGTAATCCTTTGGGGTTCATTCGGCTCAAAATCTAGATCACTAGAATAGGATTTCTCGAGAACCTCGGACTGTGGTTCAAAATTATTGGCTTTACAACATCTTGATTTGGTTTTGTGAAAGTGCAAAGGTTTATCCACATTTGAATATATATCGTATACGATGTTGTTTACATTTGAGTAGTGTTGGTTTGAAATGGATTGATCAGTGAGTTTTTTTATCTCCTGCAGTTGAAGGTATAGATTGTCCACTTCACTTTTGAGCTCTTCACTCTTGAAATCATCTGATATACCAGAGTCACATCTCAAACTTAGATTCGCATATTTTGATGGCTCATATTCATTGAGATAGTTCATTGAGAGAAGAGACTTGTTGATAAACAAAATTAAATTAACGCAATATTTTAAATAGCATTTTTTTAAACATTAGAATTTCAAAATTTTTCACTAATTGTTTTACTACCAATTTAATTTGAATTTTAGTCCAAAATTTGGATAGTCCAAAAACTGCTTTAATCTTCCATGTTTTGTAGGACCAATTACAAAGAAATTTTTGTTGAAGACGTTCCCAATGTTTCTTCGTCAAACAAGAGTACTGAGATCGATTCAATAAAACTTATTAGTGATTTGACTGTTTATCCAGAATATAAAACATCAGATAGTAATTTTTCATTTGTACGTTATTTCTCTAACTCTTAGAGAGATTATGGTCTATGGAAAGATGAATTCCTATCTAACCTGGATATAAAAACAAATTCAGATGTAAATTCTAATGAGTTTTTGGATGTTTTTATAACAACTCCTCTTATTCCTACTAAAATTGAAATTTTTGAGACTTTTATGCCCGGTAGTCTTGTCAAGATATCGGCATGTTATCATCAGGATGATCCCCTAACTCCGATAAATACCAGAAGCATACGATGGCGTACTATCTGGAAGAAAACAGCTGACAAAACAGTATTGAAATTTAAATCTATTCGAGAAATCAATAAGGCTTTGAATAAATTACTTGTTTACAACCACCTATGCGGCAACAAATTTGACATTGACGATTCTTATCTGACACCAGAACTGAAGGCGATCCTTCGGCCGGAAGCAAGAGTTTTTCAGCCTCAGCTTGTGAGTTTCTATTAGCTTTATTCTTAGAGCAACGTTCCTCCAATTCCTGTTGATTTATTTCGCTTTGAATTCAACACAAAATTATCCCTTGATCAATATCAAATAGATGCAATAAGAATATCTGGCTTTAGGAACAAATTCTTCGAAAAGTCATCTATCAATTGGGTCCGAAGAATTCTTTCTCTGCCGGCCCCAACAACGGAAGAGGACTTGAATGATGAAAAATGCATCATCGAATCTATCCTGCCAAAGAACTACATTGAATTTATACCAGAAGTACCACTTTTTGCGAAACTTAGACGAAGTGTGAGTAATTTAAAATATCAACTCGCATTGTATTATATAACTTTCAGGTCGTGGCATTTAAAATTGATTTTCCAACTTTTTTATACAGAAAATAATCAATAACTAGGATTCTAACAAGTACTACGTTTGATCTATCCTAAAAAATCTAGACCGAACGTTGACTGATTAGTGTAATGGGAATTATTTTGAATAAAATTTTAAAAAATCACTCAAACGAAGATAAAAAATCAATAAAATTGTAACACAAAAATGCACAATAAATTTGTGAAAATAGATTCAAATCATTCTCAGATCTTTTATACTTAATTTTGGGTTCATGTTTTAATAGAAAAGTTAGTAATTTTAGGTATTATTCAAAGGTCGCAAAGCATTGAATTCAGAACCAAAGTCTGAGCAAGTATTGAACTACAACTACTTATTTTTAGAAGAGAAGCTTTATTGAATTCAATCCGAGGAGGAACAACTATGAAATTTCATAAATATCTAATCTTCATGTACTTGGGTAAAATATTCTGAGCTTGGAAAAATAGGTATTAATACAGATTAAACGATAGATTGACCTATTGTATTTGACCATATATATTGGTATATTCCATTCTAAATGAATATTTCTCTACCCCAGATATCAATGGTGATCATATTCCCGTTGTTTTTGGAAATACCTCTCGAATATCATTTATTATACTTCATCTGACACCTATTGTTTTTGTATTTACCCCAGTATTTAATTAATTTGATTTATTTCCCCTAGAATTCAATTGATTCTAACCAGAGTGACCTGCCCAAAAGTGAACTATCCCTACTCAATGTAGAGCTTCCCTGTTCTCTAAATCCAGTTGAGTACAACATGAATGAGTACCTGATTGATCGATTTGCCAATTTGGAAATTCCCTTTTCTCCCACCGAGTCCAGTAAAGAGTTGAGTTTACACTGGAAAAGTGTCAACTACTTTGGAAAGTCATTCAAAGACCTGCCTGTAAGTTAACCCTTTCTGCCAAACTAGGCTAACCCCTTCCGAAAGTCGATATTAGCAAACCATATTTTTTTAGATCAGAATTTTACGAGGATCATGAATATACTAATTATTTTTGTCGTAGCGACTTATTAACAGATTAGCCTCTTTTGAGATTTGAATTCCGCGCCTTAAATTTTTTGTCATAATTGCTTTTTTGTGAGAGATGAAATTCCTAGGTAAAGTTAATGTTTTATTAAATCTGAATAATATCCCTCAGAAAAATACTTTATTTTCAAATGGAAATTAAAAACGTTCTCAATTTTCGAATATTGTTTTTTTCAGAGAAGATGAATTTTTCAGCACTTAAAACTATCTCTAAAAAATATGGTTTGCTCAATCAAATCAACAATTTTTTTATCGAAGAGGCTAGCCTAATGTATACTGTAGTATATCAAACTAATTCTTGTAAAATAATATAGAAAGATTTTTTTAAAAAATTTTTTAAACTCAAATATGCACGATTAACATTTTTATAAAAGAATTTTATACCCTAGTACGAAGTAAACCTGAGAATATTCTCGTATTTGGACTTGCAGAGTTTATGCAGAGCTGCCTCAGTTTCCAAGCAAGTTTTGTCTTCTTAAATGTCCATAAGATGAGGGTAAAATGATAATTTTCTTCTTGTTTCATCAGGCTATTCTACGACTTGTCCAATGATGCTTTGGCTTCTCAAACCTCGATTGACTTGAAACCATTTTGGGTGTCAGTCAAGGCCAAGTCCTTGATAAGTCTTAGTTTTAAGCTCAATCGTGGTCTGTTATATGAGAGGCCGCCAAACATTGACTATCAGATTAAGGAAACTCTCAAGAATTCTCGGATATCAGAATGGAACAAGCGCATGCAAGAGACACAAATATCAAAGGATAGGAATAGCCCCGAGGATATGACGGAAGAAAGTGATTTATTCGGCCGACCGTTACCTCTTGAAAGTGCTCTTAGATTACAACGAAAATTCTCCAATAGAAAGCGTTCAGTTTCCACCAGTTTTCAAGACGATCTTATCCGAACAACACAGGTGAAAAAGAATAAAAGGTAAAGTTGAAAAATCAATTTTGGTATAATTCAATACAATCCAGCCAAAATTAATACAAAAGAATTTTTATTTCAATTTGATAAAAATAGTCTAAAATTTTATTCCTAGAAAAAATATGGGTTCATTATGTACGAATAAAAAAACATTTTGGTCCCTCTAAACATTTCACTAGCGATTGACTTTTTACATGTCTTTCTCAGTAGTTGCAAGAGCTTGTCAATATATGTTTACTACAGTTTTATCAGAAAGTAGAGTTCCTGGAAGTATATAACTCAGGAAATATGTCGGCCATCTCTTGACTCAAAGTCTAAGTTTAATGAATATTCAAAATGATGTAAGCTGCCAGAAAGAAACTAATGAAATTAAAAAAAAATCCATTCACAGAGATCGAGGAATAAAAGAAAAATAAATAAATATTTGAAAAATTAGTCAAACCTTGAGATAGACAAATTTTGCCATTTTTAAGGGTCTAAAGATTTCTCATTTAGTATCCAAATGCGTATACCCATAAGTACGGCAACCAAATTAATAGATCCATAGATTAATACAGATATTAAACCTGAAAATGTTATTTAAAAATTCTCCTGATCGCTCGGTTTAAAAGTTGAGTTTGCCTTTTTTGAATTTACATCTTGGAAAGCCCTCTCTGCATTAAATTAATAAAGCATCTCCTTCACAATCTCAGAAATAATCAAAAATTTATAAAATAATGAAATTATACGCTAGGATTAGCACTCAAAATACGACTCCGATAAAAATATCCAAGGTTGCTAAGTTGAAAATCATCATGATATTGTGCATTCAATGGTCTATTAACTGAAGCTCAAAACGAGGACTTTCAAAACTTAATTTATCAGAATCCTAGCTAAAAATTAAACACTAACTGCTCAAGCTTATTGGAAATTCCCAAAGCTCGAGAAAATCTTGAGCAAAACGGTCCAAACAAATATTTGAAAGATGACCAATTAGATTGCAGAGATTCTAAATATTTAAATTTAATCATCCTTGACCAATGATAATAGTAAATTTTTATCATTTGTAAAGAGTTTTTGATTGGTTACAGAAAATGGTTTTGATGAAAATAGTGCGTATCTATACCAGGCAAAGTCCGATAGATCACCGGTAAGACATTAAATTTAAGCGAAAATTTTCATTTGCCTTTTCTCCAAAAATTTACCTGAAAAAATGCCTTCTTCAATTCAAAAAACTGTCTTTTCTGGTTGTCTTACTTATAAGTAATTAAACTAATTAGAAAATAATTGATAAATCTTGATAAGCGAATCTGAATACTGACGTTATTTTCTTTTTCAGAGAAAAATTCTATCCTTCTCTTAGTGAACAGTCGAAATTCTATAGGAAAATGAAGTCGGATGAATATTCCGGGCAACGTTTGCGGAGACTCAACTTATCCTGGTGCGGCAGTTACAATAAAGTAATTCCTCTCTACCTCTTGGACAAATTCCTGTCTCATTGGGATTTTAATGTATAAATTTTAACTTTCCAGATTAGTCCGATGATATTCTCACTCTTCCTACAAAATGCCTGTCAGAATTTAACGTGTCTACGAGTTTCATGCTGTCTCTTCATTGACGATGAATGTCTCATGCATATTGTTAATCATTGTCGGAAACTCGAAGGTAAATTTCTCTTATTCTCATAATAAAATGATATACTAAAACTGGGGTCAGAATAGGTTTTCTTGGTCACTTAAAAGAGAAGAATAAGAAATCAAGAGGCAAAACAAGAAAAAATTCTTCTCCCAATTAAAGCTAAGAACATAATAGAATTTCAAACAAACGATTTTTTCAGAATTTGAATTTGCACACCAATTCAAGGTATTTTCTTAAAGATACCAACAACAATCCACTGCCAGATGACAAAAATTTGCATGAAACTTGTCATTAACAAACATTCAATCGAGTTTTATCAATTTTTCTGAAACTGTAATAATACCTTATTCACAACCCTAACTAAAAGTCTGAAATATAAAGTGAATCTATAAGTTTAACACAATTTATTTTATAAATCATTCAATAGAAATTTTCCATCCTCACCAATTAACCACTGATTATTAAATAGTTTTGAAACAAAAAATTTCTATTCTTTAATTTTAATCATTTTTTTATATCTCCGAAAACTTTACTTTCCCCCCTGGTAGGATGAAAATAAATAATTTTTAAAATCACATTTTGAAATGACCACGTAACTTGTTTTACTATAAAATATCAATCTGAAAAAATTGCTATCTTTTCAAGTTAAAAAACTCGAATTTTCATAAAACTTATCGAAATCAAACCATATTCCAATTATTCAAATATCACAAAGGAACGTGACCCAAAATTGAGTGATTTTACTTTTTCATGAAATTTCTATGGCCAGATTCCAATTTTTCATCCAACATTGATCCCAATTTTCAGTGTTAAATCATTTCTATCAGCTTAAAAGTTCTGACTTTATTCCAAAAAATATTGTGCTGAGGGGTTCGGTTTGTCTTGTTGAATCATTCTCGCTCTGGATACAAACATAAGATCCGATCTATTCTTTCCAAGAAGAAGTTTTTAGTTTACATTTGCTCATATGATTCCGTATCTTTACAAATAGGAAGACCATTATAGACCGGAATCATTACAGCAAATGTGATCTTGAACTTTCTTCTTGGTAAGTCGAATGATCTGATTGGTTCCATTATGACCCAGAACAAATTATTTTTTATTACCATCTAAAATCTCCTCCAATTTGAATTTCATTTCAGAATTGGATCTTTCCTCGTGTACTGAGATAAAGCCAGAGGGTTTTCTCATCCTTGGCCGGCTCTTCAATTTGAAATGGCTCTCCCTGTATCGTTGTAACATTCTAAAGGAAGCTCTTGAAAATTTGGCCAACTTATCACAAAACCTTCTCTACATTGACCTTGGAGATTGCCTAGAGAGTCATCAAGAGTACTCCGATGACTCATCAGATGTCTACGAATGGCTGTTGACTCTTACTCGAAATAACGCGTGAGTATCCCCCATCCCCCCTCAACATGATTGACTAGCAATTTCTTGCTTCTCCTTTCAACGGAAATTATGATATTATTTATCTTTTACAGAAATATTAAATCAATCAATTTATCCCATTGGAAGTATCTGAATCCAATGGCACCATTCATCATTTGTACGAATGCTCATCAATTAGAAGAGATATGCCTAGACTTTTGTGAGAAATGCGACAGTCCCGGCCTCATTCGACACATTGCTTTCAGATGTTATGCGCTGAAAAAGCTGTCTCTACAAAATTTCAAGTAGGCTATACACGTTTACGTTTATTATTGTCCTTTGCTGCCATTTATTATACTAATTTTTACAACTTTTCAGGGCATTTACTCATTTTCTAGAGAAAAAAATCATTTCAACAAATTTTTACTACGATAATTATAATTGATAAAACTAAGAATTTTAACTGTTCTGATTATTCAAAACCCCTTCTCTAAATATCCTGATCATTTTCTGAAAATTTTGATCCGTTTAAAAATAAAAATTTTGACTGATCTTCTATTTTTTAGGGATTTTGACTTTTCGAAATTTCATCAAGTTTCAAATAGTTTGAAAGACCGAGAAATATTCATTTCATCTGAGTAGTAGGGCGAGTTAATTTTTTTCCGAACAATGTTTCGGCTGCAATGCCAAACTGCTAGATCTAACAAGAAAAATGCCATTCGTGAAATTCGAAATTTTTCTGATACCCCAAAATCTCATTTTCCCAAACACCTTCAATATATCCCAAATAAATCGGAATTTTTACTAGAATATGCAGTGCTGATTAGAAATACATTTCTATTTAAAATTGTATTCTAACGGCTCAAAATTTGAATTTAAATCTATTTTAGTAGAAAAATTCATTGAAAATAGATGGCGGCATTTTCAATTGCGATTTGGACATCCAAACAAAATTTAAAATACAGGGTTAAATAGCAACTTTTTACGTTGAAAAAAATTTTTTTTAATGAGCTGTGCACACCTGGATGTTAAAAATTTGCCTCTCTCTACTGAGCAGCATAAGATTTCATATTGTAATTAGCTCTTCATGTCCCATTGTTCCCCTCAGTGGAACACAACACTTTCTTGAGCGATTATCTGAACTGAAAAATGCTTAAAATACATTTTCACCCCTCATTAGAAATTAAATTTGTTAAACTAAAAAATTATGTATTATTTATAAAGATAGCTTTCCACTGAGGCCAGCCAGAGTTACTTCAAGAAGGGTGATTTTTGAAAATTTTGTCAAAAATTCAGAACGTTTTTTTGGAAACCTATTTGCTGATACCTTAGGAAAAACAAAATAACTTTTTATCGTAAAACAATAGCCGTAGATCTCAAATATGCAATCGCCTACTCGATATATCTTATAGTTTAGAAGATGACTATTTATAGAGCCAAGAAGGAATTGAGATTAGGAATCAGCGTAATTATTTTGCTTTGGTTTCCAATTTTCTCATTTGTGTGACGAAAAAATAATAATTTGGGACATGAAGGGTTAGATTTTAAAATGTTACACCTAGTTTTCTTATTTTTCTATCAAATCTCAGATGCATGGATGAATCAGATTTGTTGGCCCTTGTCGAATCAGCCCAGGATACTCTCGAGTACGTTGACCTAACCCGTAATCCAGTTATTACCGATGAAATTTTGGTCAGTTTTGTTGCCCAATGTAAAAATCTCATCTTCATCAATGTTTCTCTTTGTGAAAAAATAACTCCTCAGAGAATCTTTGATTTACGCTCCTTGTATCCGTTCTGCTTTGTCCAATGCAACTTTCCCAACATTCTGATGAATAGGAACATTGACCCTATGGACGAGGAATATTCCGCGAACCTTCTTCTACCCAGCATTCCGCAGAGACTAGCCTTGTTGCCGTTTTAAACTTCGCCCATTGATATTATTATTCCTATTCAATTGCAATTTCTTTCTTTTCTTTTTCAAATAAATTGATTTATTCATGTATAAAAAAGGTGTTCACATTGGACTAAACTTTGGAAAAGCTTTAATTTGCGAAAGGAATTTATGAAAAACTAGCTGATCCGAATCGTACATTCGTACGTATATCTTTTGTGCATGAGGTGATATACCTTTTACAGACGAAAATAAGACGTTACTAAATACAAAAATTCAAACCATGTATAGGGCTTATATTCCAAGCCTGAGACAGAATATTTTACAGACCCTTTTTTCAAATTTATCAAATCCTTTTATTTAGATTAGTATTTGATAAAGAATTATGTGAAAATCCCCTCTAACCTATAGAATTCATCGATTGATACATGAAGCTTTATTTATTTTTCATTCACATTTATTTGAAGAATGCCAAAGGTAGCAAAATCTTAGAAACATACCCCGGTGAAGCCATCTAAACCTAATATCAAGCAATGTACTAGGAGACCAAGATAGTACAGATGAATGTATTGTTAGGACCTTCGACAGGGATAGTAGGAAAAGTTCGCGTAGCAATTCTTAAAGGTAGAAACCAAGAAGTTCTTGACAATTTTATTGAAGATAATATTGAACACTAATCAGATATTTTCTATACATTTTATCACATTAATTCTGGTTGTCTATCTTCCATCAACCATTTAAGGGCCAGTTCTCAATTTTTATCTTGATTTAATCCCATCACATGAATACTATGCATTGAATAGACTGAACCTTAACCGAACCATAAACTAAGTATAATTTGGGTATAGGCAGTTTTGTACTAAATAATAGGCTCGAATAGACCATACACTATATAGTGTATATATGTTACCGTGAGTTTGGGAAATCAGTGAGTGTTGGTAATTCACTAGTGTATGTTGGTAATCAGTGTATCTTTAGTGAATCTAGCTAATAAGCCCTTATTACCCAAACTCACTGAGAAAGTCAGTGAGTTCATCAACTCAACCAATTGATTAAAAATAATGAGAAAAAATGAATAATTTATTTATTGCCACAAGGAAGAGAATGATGGCATCTAGAGTTACATAAAACTTGATTCTTTTTACATTTACAGGTGAGTGTTTTACAATTTCTAATACAATTACATTTGAATATTCCTTGTCCATTTCCAAGGGAAAATTTGGCATTTATCTCTCTTAATGAACACTCATTTTCTTTGACACTAGAGATGTCGTAAAATTTTTCAGAAACCACATCTAATTGATTAGCTGCTACCAATTTATTCAGGGTACCATAAATAGTTCCAACTTTGTAAAGACCATTTTGTTCGTTACTTTCAGTTATTACACCAATTATAGATTTAAAATCGCCCCTTCCTCTATCAACGTCAGGAATTTGAATGCTGCAGTTGTCTCCTACCTTGAAAGTATGAATTTTCTTCTCTGAATTTGCCAACATCTTTCTTTCCTGCAGTTTGAGATTTTCCAAACAAGTTTTACGAGCACTGTTAATTTTAACTTCAAATTCATCGAAATAATCATCAAGATTAATTTCTTCAAAATCGTCCGCATCACCCAAGTTTTCCTCTTGTATCGGGGATTCAAGGGCAGTTTGATCTGTCTTCATTCTTCTTCCAAAGACAGCTTCATATGGACTCATCTTTATTCCTGCATGTAATGAGTTGTTTTTAGCCATCTGCACATCAAGAATTCCATCAGACCAGTTGTTTGTATTATTATCAGCCATCCAGGCCGCAAGCATGTTTTGAATATCTCTATTTGCCCTTTCAACACTCCCCTGGCTTTGTGAGTGTCTTGGGGATCCATGAACAATCTTCATATTTGGCCAAAATACTTTTAGAGAATCTATGACCTTATTGACGAACTCTCGTCCATTATCACTCTGAAGGATGTCAGGGGAGCCAAAAGTTGAAAAAATTCTTTTTAGAACCTCAGCGACGCTCTCAGCCTTCTTATTCCTGAGTGGATAAATATTCACGAATTTAGTCAAATGGTCTTGGTAAACAAGAATGAATTTATAATCCCCATCAGGATTCGATTGAAAATCGATCAAATCAACTTGTGCTCTTGAGTTGAAATTTTCAGAAATGATTGGCTTTACGACTAATTTCTTATTGCGGGAACCTTTTGACTTTTGACAAGTGATACACAGATTCAAAAACTTCTGGATTTGAGAGTATGTAATATTCTTCCATTTCACCCTTATATCGTAGACCATCCGATCTCGGCCACCGTGTCCAGTTTTAAGATGGGCCTCATAAAGAATATCGAAAACGTCTTCTTGAGCAGCATATCTGATTACCTTGTTTGAATCGAGACTTCTTGGTTCAATAAGAAATCTCTTTCCCTCTTCTTCTAAATAGTCGTACTTCTTAAGAAGCTTAAAATCCTGTGGAACTTTGGAGCATGAGTTGCTTTTGAGAAGCAATATCCGGTCGATCATGGTGTCTATTTCTAATTTTGACAATAGAGATGATAATTTGGTAGATTTTATTTCTTCTAGATATTTTTCGAATTTTAATCGCCATTCTTTGACGTCCATTTTTAAACCGATTATGTTTCGATTGAAGTAAATTCATGGAAAAAGTGACAATACCCTTAAGAAAGCCAATGGGAATCAAAATATAAAAAGGTGTATGAAATTTGTATTTGTAGTATAAATAGAATTTCGTATTCAGGGCTTGAACTTATTGAATCATCTTTGCATTTTAAAAATTTTTCTTTGAAAATCAATCCCTCAGACAAACACTTCCTACAATTCACTGACCTTCTCAGTGAGTTTGGGTAATAAGGGCTTATTAGCTAGATTCACTAAAGATACACTGATTACCAACATACACTAGTGAATTACCAACACTCACTGATTTCCCAAACTCACGGTAACATATATATGATCCCCCACTTTTAAGAGCTCAAATGAATCTGATTGGTTACGCGCAATAGGAGTGCTAGGCTCAATTTTTCGCTGAACCTGAAACGAACTGCTACCGAAAATTCATTATTCAAACAGTCCTCTCATTCATATCTTAATCTCGATTGGGTTGGGAGAACGTAGGTAATTCATTAAATACATGAAAGAAATGAGCTTTCCTTAATTCTGACTATGCATTTAACCAATAAGAGTGAAGCAAAATTTCCCATATATACAAGGAGAACAATTGGGTTTTATTTCATCTATACTCACTTTACGCCACTTTTACCTACAATACACAATTAAATAAATACAGAGTTAATAATCAAAACTTATGACTGCAGTTACAAGTGAAGCACCAAATTTGAAGATACTTAAGGAAAGAGGTAAGATCAATTCCATAATTCCTTATTTGCATTAAGAAACAATCGCATTCCCAAACCAACCAATAAGAGGATACACTTTTGTTAATTAATTTAATATATAAATCAAGCCGGTGTAAGAGTCTGATGAGATCCGGCGAAATAAAAGCTTTATCACTAATTACTCGTCTTATCTTCAAATCCTCAAAATGAGTTCCGACTCACCAACAAATTCAAATGTTTTCGAAGAAGCTCGTCATTACCTACTCCAGCTAAAAGTTAAAGGATAAAAATTCAGCGATCTCTTATATGAGTAAGTTCCTTCATAATTCAAGTAGATGCAAAAAGGAATCGGGATAAACAGATGAAGGACCGTGAAATGAGTAAGCTCCCGATGGACTCTGATGAGCAAAATCAATTTGATATGGATCTACTTCAGGTCATTGTGATGGGAAATCATCTTTTAACCTTGGTCGAGGAGGACGCCCGGAAAAAGTTCTTCTCGAAATACCTATTCAAGCACAATATCAAGAGTGCTGCAACTTTCAAGACAACTAAACTGAGAGAACTCTACAATAGTTATCATGATACCATAAAAGTAATTAATTAAATAATCCTTCATTCAATACAGACTCAAATGATGAAATCCGACCTGAGAGACTGTGATGTTTCCTGTTTCATATCCGATGGGTAGCGCACCTTGGATAAGGATATATTTTTTTCCATAACAATGCAATATATCGATCGAGAATTCAAGTTGAAGAGTTTCCTAACAAGCTATGAGTACTTTCAGGACAAAGGTGATAAAGAGAACACGGAACCCTCTGCTAGTCATATGATTGAAAGTTTTGTAAAAGGCTATGAAATTGAAACTAGAGTTTTGACATTTGTTACAAAACATGAGGAAGGAGTTACAGGCATCAATGGATTTATGAATTTTGATCGTTCCCTATATTTTGTTGATCGTCACCTCAAAAACTGCCTAGAGATTGCATTCAAGGATATAACTCTCCAAGCGATTCTTAAAAAATAACGAACCTTGTAGATAAGATAAACAGCTCTTCTGTAGCTAGAGATACTTTGTTCCATGTATGTCACGAAAATCAAATTTCTTGTCTGAACAATTCAGAGAAGTCATATTTTGACCTATTCGGCAGTATGCTCAATGTTAAAAAGGTTTTATTACTCATCAGCAAATATGAGAACCTAAGAGAATTTGTATTCGATCAAGATGAAGTTGAAGCCATTCAGGAAATCTATTCAACACTATCAAAAGTTGAGAAAATTTGTAAAACTGTGTCCATCGAAAATTCGATTTCAATATCAAAAGTTGTCGAATGCATTGATATATTAATAGGAGGAACAGAAATAGCGAACAAGGATTCCTCCAACAGGATCAGTAGAATATTTTTCGCAAACTTTTTATCACAACTGAACGAACAGTTTTTCAAGAGAAAACAAGACGATAAAATAAAAGCAGAAGTAAACTTTTCTCACTTGTTCAAGCTAGCAAATGTTGAAGAAATCGAGGATGATTTAGATACGTTGTCAAATGTCAACCAAATGCCTCACCTTTATGAGATTTATAGAAAGTCTAGAAAAGTTCTCAAGACTAATCAGGGTATATTTGATGAGATAATGGCATACGACCAGATGGGAGAAGAACAGCTTGAATATGACAATGTCCTATCCTTTTGTAGGGCCAATCAGGAAAAGTTCCCACTATTATCAAAGACTTCTAGAAATATTCTTTGTGTCCCTGTTACTTCTTCTGGCTTAGACAGGGTATTCAGGATTGCTGAGCAAATTGTCACGAAGCAAAGGAGCCAACTTACAGAAGAACAAATAATGATGATGATTTTTATCAACTGCAATGACCCAATAAAAGCTTGAGAGAATAAATAGATCTATTTTTATAAGGATTTTATCAAAAACTACATATAGGGGTAGGGAATCTGTCAAAAACCTACATGTATATTTACAAAATTTAAATGGTCTATTCCGGTATTTTATCACTTCCTACATGACTAGTTATCACTTTTAAAATGGTGTGTTCATTCATTACATAATCTACATATAAATTTCATTATCTACATATCCCATGGTCTTAATATACTACATAGATTTATCAAATTCTACATGTTGATTGGTTGATTGGGAGAATGCTTCAATAAGCTGAGAATTTTTAAGTAATTTTTGAAATAATCTTCCAAACGTCTTCCTTGATGAAAAATGCATGCGATCATATGCTGACAAGGGAATCCGTTCGAAAATGGAAGATTACACGAACAAACTTTTTTCTTCATATCAACAATTTTGAAGATGATTGTAGTGCTGGTTTTTGCAACTCTAAAAATGTCGTTATTATTAGTTGTAAAAACTGACAAATGTCGACCTTCGTTTACTATTGGTTCGATTTTTTTCAAAAAGTAACTTGGGAATATATTCGTGTTCTTCTGATAATCACTCAACTTTTGTCTGCAATTTTCATAGGTTTTAACAACAAACTGGTAAATTAATTTAATTTTCGTAAATTAAGAAGAGAAGCATTCATGGACTCAGCGATGTTCGATGTAAGATTACCGAATCTACTTCTAGAAATTGCACATTCGGCCCAATTTCGTACTGGGATATCTTTTAAACTTCTATAAGCTGTCTGATAACTGATATCAAATCCTTCTTGGCTTTTCATAAAATTTATACAGTATTTTAGTCTTAAACCAGGTACATTTTCTTTGATTATCTTCATTCTATCTGAAATAACTTTTATTTTAAGCCTAAAGTTTTTCTTAAAACAAGCTTATGAATTTTTCTTACTTACAATTATGCGATAGTTGGGCGGTCGCATAGAAATATCTATCTTTTCGTTTATTAAAGCGAATATTGAACGAAAATTTTTGATCAGTACACATTACGCTGTAAAATACTGCTGTGGAATTTTTAACTTTATATGGAAGTTTAATGCTTATAAAATTAGCATCTAATTCATCTTTGATTTCAGCTTTAGATGAGTATCTAGAGTTCATTAGGTTTCAAATAATGGCTGGTAAAAGGGTGCATCTAATTAACAGTTAGCCCTCGAAAAAATTAACCAATCAACGTGTAGAATTTGATAAATCTATGTAGTACATTAAGACCATGGGATATGTAGATTATGTAATGAATGAACACACCATTTTAAAAGTGATAACTAGTCAAGTAGGAAGTGATAAAATACCGGAATAGACCATTTAAATTTTGTAAATATACATGTAGGTTTTGACAGATTCCCTACCCCTATCCCATTTTTATATCATTCTCTTCTTTAATATTCATTATATAATAAATAAACAGTTCAAAATCAAAAGTATAAATTTTTTAATATGAATACACGAATATTTTTCAAACTTTTACATCAAGCTTCGAAATATTACGCGTTGACAGGCTAGAAAAATTAACCAATCATTTAATTGAGCGTATTTTATGTGTAAATCCAACGATCGTTTATTTTTCTAAAAAGATAGATTTTTTATAGCTGATGATAGGACCTGATTGCAGAGGGCAGCGTATGGATTCATTGATACCAACTGTTTGGCAGCAAATTTGTTGCCCATTTTGGCTGATATCCTATGAATTGAAGTTATATTAATAGAAACCTTATCTATCATTCTTCAATTTCATATAAAACCTTATTCTCTTGTTTATCAACCAATGAGAATTCAACAAGAAAATAAATTTTAAAATTGAATTTGATTGGTTAACAAAAGAAAAAAAATTTAAGAAAGTGCTTACGTGAAATCGCTCCTAGCCTCATCTTCATCACCATGTTTAAATTTTATTATTCCTCTCTGACAATACGCCATACCCAGGGAAGATGAGTTGCATTTACTCTGATTCTCAATCATGAGATTCAAATTCTGTAAGGCTTCTATAGTGTTAAAATATTTTTTTTAAAACTTAAAACTTTTTAAAATTGAGGTCACCTCAAACAAAATTTTTCTGCTTGTGAAAAGAAAACAAGGTGGGACAGATTAGTTATCAAGTGAGAGGTCTGATTAGTTTTAACGAATATTATCAATGTTTTTTAAGATTAATTCTGTAGCATAAAGTGTAGTTAGAGGATATTACTATGTCTTAAGGGCTCTAAATTGAATGAATAATATTCATTGAAGTATTCTCACATCTAATTTTTATTGTAGTACTATTATAATACATTTTTTAAACAATAAAATCTTGATGACTTGGTCGATTTCTATTGGTGGAAAATTTATATCAGGGTTAAAGAGTACTGGAAACTCTATTTGCACCTAATTAATGAGAATTTATTAATTTTACAAATTTTTTAATCCAGATCGTGAGACCCACTTTCACCAGATGAAGAAAAATTTTGTAAAAATTATAAATTCGCAACTTCATATTAACTAGTCTTTGTAAACATACCTGTTTCATCTCCCAATAGTAGCTGTACTTGACTTATGTTGTTTAGAATTGAAAAATAGTTTGGATATTGATCTCTGATCTCCAAGAAGAGCCGGCACGATTCCCTGAGGTGTCCGGAATCTGCCAATTCGATTGCTTTAATCTCTCGCCTTAATTTTTCCAAAATTATAATATTTTTTATATTTATTAAAGTTTAATCATGCGATGATATTCTTCTACGAATCCTACTTCTACATACAGAAGAAAATAAATGAATACTAGAAAATTTTGAGTTTTGAAAAATGACGATAGCGTTACATCTGAATTTCATCTCTCTAGATCTTTCAACTGTGAAGTCCCATAAATAGATCAGACGTCAACATGTCGATCAAATTCAGCATATTTTCTACTTAAATTAAAAGACTAGGGACAAGACAGCATAGTAGTTAATAAGAATGCTTGAATGAATTTTATGAACATGGAAACATTCTACTCAATGATATTTTCCAGTTTTGTAGAAACTTTATCGCTGATTTGAGATATGTGCTTCTTGAAAGATTCTACGATAGAGTTTTCGAGTTATTCAGTAAAAACGGAAAAACTTGAGTTGAAGATTAATTTCATTGATGGATTACTACGACTGTTATCTCTACTCTGATTTTTAGGTGTTAAAAAATACAGTTAATTACACACATGATGGCTCACGGGTCCCCTGAGCGAGGAGCAGAAAGGTATAAATATAAATTTGCTAGGAAAAATATTCATCCCGTGAGCCATCATGTGTGTAATTAACTGAATAGATTTGTCGATAAAAATATTTTTTACAGAAGCATAATTTTCGAAAGGTTATTTTACTCGTTTGATACTTCAAGGACTACTGTATCCTAATTGAGGTAGATATCTTTCCTACAAGGTGCTTAAATAGGCATAAAATTGAGGTGAAGTTGAGGATTTTCGAACTAAATAGGTAAATATTTAGCTCAGAAACTAGAAAAGTCAAGGGAAAGTTTCCTTTTACTCTTTGGTTAAGAATTTATTCCTTAACAAGATGATGTCATTTTTCTCTTTCTATCTCATTCATGTTTTTCTCTATTGTAGAAACCTTTAAGAAGCCCATTTCTGAAATCAGCAAAAAATGTAAAAGTTACACGTTTAAAAAAAGACCATCTGATTCAGGATAGAATTCTCTACAATTTACATTTCGTATTTATTCTTCTATCTTTCAAAAGTTGATTTCAAACCATAAATCTTTTAACTTTAACTGGAAATTTTGTACGGTTTTAGAATCAGCTCATAACGAATAGGCACGAACTATTAAATCTCAAAGGACGAATTTAACCTGATCACGAATTCGTATTCTACGGATATGGTTTTAGGTTTTTCTATTTTCTCTTCGATCTCTGGTTTTTCAAAAAATCGTTCTTTTTATTTTCTAGGGAATTTGAATATTTTTTCAAATTGTTATAACTTTCCAATAAACTATTGTAACTAGATAAGTCATAGTTCATTCGAGAGAAAATTAGTTCTTCTTTCCGAAAAGTGGACAAAGAAATTATTTTTAGCTTCTTTTAGACATATATGACCCTTTTGGGACTTGAAGGGTTAATTTTAACAATATTTGACAAGCATAAGTAAAGGTAATCTATAGAATGTAGCCTCGGAAATGGAAGAATAAAACTCACAATTTGATTTCAGAAATAGTCTGATGATCCTTGCATGTTCGAATGAACTCATCTTGAACCTTGATAAAGTTCTCGTCAATTATATCCTCAGTCTCGGGATCA
Source organism: Gyrodactylus bullatarudis (assembly GCA_012064415.1). Lineage (NCBI taxonomy): Eukaryota > Metazoa > Platyhelminthes > Monogenea > Gyrodactylidea > Gyrodactylidae > Gyrodactylus > Gyrodactylus bullatarudis. Next base: position 248,462 of record SSNU01000256.1, on the reverse strand, counting down.
TCAGCGTTAAAGATTTTCTTCAGGACAATTTCATCGTTTGATGATAGTCTTGCCTAGATATTTAGCACATGAACTGAGAGATGTACTTACCATCTTGTCTTTCTTTCTTTTGTTTCAATTATAATTGATGTGAAAATTAATTTTATACGACTTCTAAAAGCTCTTTTGCTCTGTCAATCAGAGCGAGTTCTTTGAAAGATGAAAAAAAACAGACAAATAAAAGTTAAGATTAGGAGTGGCCACACTTTTTAGAGAAAGATTAAAACTATAAACTGATGAGAACATCAGACATTAAACTTGATTTGCTAACAAGTTTTTTTATGCAGCTTTGAGATTAAATGTGGAACTGCTAAACTGCTTTTATTGATTGATAAGAGTGGGTCCCTCCAGAATACCAAGATACATTCGATAAATTTTTTTCTAACATTGTTCCGGTAGCTTTTGAGGATTTTAATACAAAAAAGGGGGAACACTTTAGACAAGAATAAACAAATTGCTCAAAAATTACATGTTTTTTTTGGGGCCCAAATTGGGGGTTGAATCGACCATTAAAAAATTCATATGCAAAACTTATAAAATTACGTGGGCTCATGATTGTTACATCAACAAAGAGCTGAAAAATTACCTATCCTCTCCGAATGCTTCAAATATGTATCATAAGCCTGCACAGAATTTTATTCGAATTTTAAGCGAAATTTGATTACATAAAATTCAAATATTTTATCAAGTTTTAACCTTTGAAGTCTTATAACTCCTGAAATAATGATCTGATCGGTTAGAATTTTTGGTATGTTGGAAATTTTTGAGGGGAATCAAGAAAAAAATATTGAAATTAGTATAAATTGTATTTGAGATCAGTGCAAAATTCTGAGCAACATAAAAAAGTGCTAAAAGCTACTAGGAACAGTGTAGACTTACGAGACCAAATTAAAGGGATCCAGCCTATTGGTTAATGAATACTCAACGCTCATTGGATTTCTGATTTTCTGAATTCAATTCAGTATTACATCAGTGATGAACTGACAAGACATTTTTGAAATTATTGATCAATGATAAGACCTTAAATGATCCGAGAAATGTAAGTGAGATAAGCACTGCATCATGAAAATAGTTTATTATAGTAATAGTTTATGGATAGTAATAGAAGTATTTTTTGAATGATGAAAAATTTTTTTGAATAATCAGAATTTCACATTATAACAAGGAACACAGTCTCAATTTTCTCTTCTTCTTCTTCCCTTACACACAATGTAATAATATTATTAATATTCCTAAATATTTGCCAAGGTTACTTTTCATTCGTGTCTCAGTGTGTATTGGTCAGTGTAGACCTAGAATGTGGTAAACATAGCCTAGGATGAATAAGACCATTGGCTGCCATGCAATAACATAACGAATCCAGTCAAGATAATTTCCATAGAGAATATGAGGTTTCTCCCAGCTAACCAAAAAGAGGCATGAGATGAATAATGATAAAAACAATTTCATAAGAAAACAAACTTACGGATTTGTGAAGGTATTCTTCAAGTCAACTTTTTCCTTGCAATAGGGACATATATCCTTCTTGCCGATGATGCACCAGCCTCGAATGCAAAAATCATGGAAACTACACGTGGGAAATATACAAATATAAGTATATTATAGATATGCTTCAGGTAATCAAGAAACCAAGAGAGACTAGTTTCTAGCAGTAACAAGCAAAAAAATAATGGACTTACACATGGGAACAATTAAGTTTAAAGAGTTTATTCTGAGAATTAGCGTCGTTAAAACTGAGAATTTTATCACCTAAATATTCACTTTGAAGGGGATGTGTGCATAAACAACAAACGTTTGGATCAAGATTTCGCATTGGTATCCCGTCTGGGGAATAATATCCAATCTTGGAGGCCATTTTTTCAGTAGAGAACTCTGCCAAATCTCTAGATACGACACCAAAATAAATTCCATAGAGAAGCATGTTTGATGCAGCGATTACAAGTATTTCTGGGCCCCCAATAAACATTGTTATCAGGAGAAGAATATATCCAAAGCAACCAAAGAAATAAGTGACATTGTGGGCTAAAAGAAACCATTTATAGACTAATTTTGGGGTCGATGGAAGAATAATTTTTCTGGTAGCCCTAAAAATTATAAAGGAAGAGGCAGATATGAAAATAAAATAGAAAAATAAAAATCTGATAAACATCATTCTGATGGAAAGTAATAATGGAACTAGAATAAGAAAGAGCAAAGTGACTGAATGATATGTTTTGGGACTTTTCTTTCGCCAAAAGAATAATAAAATTTGGGATATAACAAGAAAGGCAATTGCCAAAACAAACATTTCCATATGCATTGCTTCATGGCCACGATGCTCCTGTTCAAGTTTGAGTTCTATGAACCGGGAGCGTTGGTCGCTATCCATACCAGTGAGGTCATAGGTCTAAAATCATTAACTAGTAATTACATGGTTTCCTATCTTAATTTGATCCCCTTCAAAACTCATTCTAGTTTGAAAATTTCATTAAACTTAACAAAATCACTAGACTATAATCATGGATTGTTTAAAATTATAATACTGTTGAAAATTTTGGTTTTAAAAAGAAAATGACTTCATTCTTTGATCTTGAGTCCGCTGCTCAATCTGAAAAATCGCAATCAAAGTTTGATCAAAAAAATCAATCAGAATCTGGACGAATCCTTCCTTGTACTGTTTTCGAACTCAATAAAGCAAATTTGGACAATGAAAAAATACTTCTCAATTGTGGAGCTGAAGTTTCTCAAATAAGCATTGTTGCTTTAATTCGAAGTGTCAAAGTTACTGGACAAAGTTTGGATTATTTGGTTACAGATCGTACAGATGAAATTACTGTGCGAAAATTTATTGATACAGATGATGAAAATTCAAATGTCATCCCAGAAAATACCTACGTAAGAGTTGTTGGTCAGGTTAAAATCCTCACTGGTACAAAGTTTATTCTCGCCATGAATATGTGTGCTATAAAAGATATGAATGCTGTGACAAATCACCTCCTAGAAGTTATCTATTCAAGGCGTTTGATGAAATCTTGTACAAACTTTAGCCTCAAAACCTCCGAAGTAAATAGTTCAAGTGGTGGATCTTTGGGTGATCAGATAATGAGCGTCATTAGCAAAGGCAGTGATTTGGATCGAGGAGTTTCCATTGATGTTATTGCATCAAAATTAATTGGAATACCAAAGGAGACAATTAAACGTGAAGTCCAACGTTTGGAAGGTGAAGGAATGGTGTATTCCACTATAGACGATGATCATTTCAAAGTAACAGAAAACTGAGACCATTCCAATTGATTAAGATTGTCTTTTTTCCAAACTAGTACCAATAAATGGATTATTTTATTCATAAAAACTTTACAGGTACTTTTTGCTTTAACACTTCGAGGAATTTTAGCTTCGAATTTACAAAGGCGATGTTAATTTCTGATGTTAATCTTTGACTAACTTGAATGAGTTTATATATTTTTTTTATTGATAATATACCTATAAGTAGTTATATATATAATTTATTATATAAATTGGCAGAGGAAAATATTTTACCAATGGGGGGTATTTTTTGAGTTATAGGTATGGAAAAAAAATATTTACAGGTTTATTTTTGATGTTCAGTGAACAGTCAAACGAACGAGGCTGAAAATTCAGCATTCATGTTTCTCGTCAAATGGTTCCAGAAGCAAAATCCGAGAAAGTAGAGCACAGCTGATGCCCAGCTGACATAGAGGGGATATTGTGTTTCAACAGAAATGATGTTTGTCTGATTGAACATCTGGTGGGAGTAGATAAAATTCATTATTAATTCTTTGGATTTGTAGAGCAAGAAAATCAAGAAACTACTTATGGCCTACTAGAAAAGTGAGGTCACTAAAAACTCATGCCTAGTATGGTGGTGTCTAGTTCAAGCTGTGGTAGGCTATTTCTACTTGAATATAAATATATATTGATTTGGAATTTATGACTTTTACCAAAACCCATATTTTCTAGGACTCAAGAATGAGGAGAATTTCAAGGAACTTTTTGGAAATTTGAACAAAAAAGAATATGAAAATCTGATTAGCTCTGTGTAAACTCAAAGTAATATGCATCAATGACAACGTCTTGTTTAATCTGAACGTTCTCATTCCCATCCAAATAAACGATCACAGACTAAACTATACCTGTAAGTTGGATACAAAAATTCAAATCTTCGTCTCCTCTTGGACAAACAATAAAATGTCCTCCAAATCTTGATTATGGTCCCATTTCCTACATTCCCAAGGGAACTTGGAAAAAGATTGAACGCCCAAAATTGCATTTCCCACGTTCCTGCATCGGCCCTCCTTGCTATGGTGATCTCTTTCAAAAAATTAATCTTACTTCTATAGTAGTTTAGTAAGATCTCTTCAACAAACTGCTGACATCGAACTTTGACCTTATAGTCCCCCCTTCAGATTTTGATTCAGAGTAAGCCTATCAAGTTTTAAATATCATGGCATAACCAGATTGATGAAAATGACTATTATTTTTGTCAATAGAAAAATAGAATTCCATTTTTTTTACTTTTGGTAATAATATTCATCATTCATTACTAGTCTTGAGGTTATCAAGACTAAAAAGATTAAAAAGGGATTAGATTTATGAAATAATAGGCTTATATAATTATAATTTTCATCTTCATCTTGGTTATATATTGTACTCACCCTCTCGTCAATTGATTTGAGGGGAAAGCATGGTCCCCATGTGGTCTCCAACTTGTGCAACTTGATATGATAAATAATATTGGCAAATATTACAAAGAGAGCTGGAACAATGAAATGTTAGGAACAAATTTATGTATAGATATTTTCTAAATTATTGTACTATTTATTATAAATAAATAAATACATAAAATTAACTAACCTGATGTAAGACTGAGTACACTGGTTACCATAGTGGCTGAAATAAGCATAGCCTTGAGACTCATAATCCCTATGACTACAATGGCCAGAATGCAGAGGAAAACCACAATTATGCAAGCTATTATGTTGTTCTGCATCTCTAGAAACAGGATAAAATATGTTAATTGAATCAAAAGTTGATATAATATAATAACCAAGATAAAATTCGCCCTAAAACTACAATTAAGGACCTTGGGATTACTCATTCATGGAAACTTGATTTTGTTGATCACTACAAAGTGATTATTAAAAAATTCATTGGCCGACTCATCCACATCCACAAATGCATCAAAACTGACAGCATGAAACTACTTTTATTTAAAGTTTATGCGAGACCAGTAATTGAATACTGTTCTGCAATCTGGAACCCTGAATGTTGACAAATGGTCTAGGAAAATACAAACTGCATGCAATAAATTTACACGCCTTTTGTCATCAACATATCACACTGAGATGAAATCCACGAAAAATTCTTTACGGCTCAGAAGAGAACTTAAAACTATTACCCTAATCAAGATCTCCTCACTGGCTAACTCTAATCGACAAGGCTTACGCCCTAATGTTCCTGATTATGGTAATCTAAAAGAGCTATTAATTTTCAACAAAGCCAAAAACATATTTAAAAAACTTAATCATAAGATGAAAACTCTTGAAAATAATGAATTTAGAAAATGTATTTAAAAAACTTTATAACCTATAACTAGGACAGCCAAAATGCTATTTTTTCTAATTTTGATATGTTGCTAGAATTTTAATGAGATTTATGAAATAAAAATTCTTGAGCATCAAGGTTATTTCTTCACAAAAATAATATTGCTATTTTTCCACTTATTAATTGCTATTTTTTTTTGCTATTTCTCCAGGCTAAGCCCTTGTCAGATAAATGGTAACATAAGAAAAAATCTTATTTTTCATGATTACCATAATCTCTTCATTTAAATTAAGCTGTTTCTAAGTCGTCTCAATCTTGTAATAGGGACTGTTCTGAAGGTTTTTGATTGCTAACCTTGGGATATTATTTAACCTCAGTCGTTCCATAATTAAATCCCTGATCACTCATTTAGACGCAATTTTCTGTCTTACCCAAACGAAAAAAAATTTTTTTTTAATAAATTAATTACAGGTAGTATGTAAAAGAATTTCATATGCTATAAAAATGCTATATTTTTTCAAAATTGTGCAAATTTTTTCTGAAAAAATGGTATTTTGTGACTGGCCTACTTATAACTATCTACAAACTGAAGTATCTATTTAATGTTTATATAGATAACATATGTATTGTTTAATAAATATTATTATTTTATTCAATTGGATTGAAAATGTGAATTGAAAAATAGTGGGATGGGTTCTCTCAAAAGTCTGAATAATCATCTGTATTTTGTATGAATAATATAGCCTAAAAAAGTATTAAGATGCTTAATTTAACCAGCTATATCCACTCTGTTCTGAGAAACATTTAAGACAATAGATTATTTCATTATGCCATCAGGGTTCAGTGTTATAAGGTCATATCAATGATCTCAATCCAAATATTTTGGAATAGAAAAATGTTTTCCATTGATCAAAAATTTCATAATTCAAGCTTGGAATGAATTCAAATAAGCATAATCATTCTGTATATGTTGATCGCAAAAATATCATCTAGATCTAACCAGACCCTGTCTTAAATTTCATTTTCCCCAGAAACACCAAAACCCAGAGCTGCAGATCAAAGGATATAATCCACATTGAGAAGAAGTCTATGCATTTTAAGAGCAAGTGGGAAATTCCGTGAACATTACCCGTGATGAATTTTTAATTCTATGCCGAAATTTGTGAAATTTTCAAGTCAGATACATTGCAAAATAAGGAGTTGCATCATTCAGGATGATAAGAAAGACTGGGCAATCATTACTATGGATTGGCTTGTTTCAATACAATTTCATATGTAATGAATCGATAAGCGATTAATTCCATCTCTCTCTATACCTCAAATATACTAACTCTCTCTATCTGAACTAATGGAAATGTATGAGATGATAATCATAAAAAATGTATTACCAATAAATTTTGCATACACCAGATGTCCGTCTCTCGGCAATAGTAAAGTTTTGTATCAATTTGAGTTAGCTAGCTTAGTTTGCGTGTGTGTGTGTGTGTGTGTGCTAGAGCTTTTATTGCCGTCACGCAAAGTTACTTTCTTTTTGAAATTTTGCCTCCCATCTCATTGCTGAAAACATCTCGATTTGTATTGAAACCCCCATAAGAAAAAAAAATATTCCGTTCTAGGGTTATGAGCTGAGTTATGAATTTGAATCATTGATCTTCTATAGACCCACTAATGATTATAATCATAATAATTAATTATCTGATGTTTTAGTTCTGAGAATTAAATGATACTAAACTCACTGAACAGGTAGTGGATACACTTAGTATTGTCAATTTCCTGGTTGAATCTTATGTAGTCGAGACACTGGGATCTGCCATCAAAATCATATCTTCGATTATTGTCAACTTCTAAGTACAAACAAAATACAATTATTTTCATTCGTTGAAATTTCGATACTGTTTTTAAAATAGACAAAGTTTTAAGCTTGATTCATCGTTAAGAGAATTCTGTAAAAGTTTTTAGAAAAAATCCAAATATCAATGGCGTTCTCATTAAGATTTTCTTAAGCCTGGCTAGCAAGTATATAGCATAATAGTGAACACACTAGGACACTTTAAAAAAACATTTGCAACAGGATCTTTATCCAAACATGTTCTAGATCGAAATTTTGTGCTGATTTCAGATCTGTAATTATATTTTCTAAAATTGTTTTTGGCTTATGAAATGAATTGAAAAAACCGAAATTGAGAATTTAAAATTAAAATATAATTAAATAAAAATGTTTAATTAATTAATTAGGCATCATTATAATCAAAATTTGATTTCCTATCTAATGATATCATGAGTATTGCCCAAAAATTGTGAATTGCAGCTATTTTTTTGTAGAAAGTTTTGTGATTTTTGAGTTAATTTTCTCCATAACTTTTAAATTCGAACGCTCATATCTTTCAAGAAAAAGATCTTTTTGAATATTTGCTTTGACTTTTGAGAACAAAGTTTTATGCTCGTTCTGAGAAAATTGGTTTGAATTTTAAAAACATTTCGTTCTAGTACATTTTTACCCCTTTTAATCACATTCAGTTAAAGTCATCTTCACATTTTATACACTACAAAAAGATTAATAAAACTTCTACCGCTTGAATTAAGGTTAGAGAGATACATCAAATTGAAGCTAATTCATTTGAGTTTTCATCATAAAACTTTTGGTGTAATTGAAATCTCTTCTAAGCTCAGCAATGCTTCAAGAAGTTAAGTAAATAAATTGTAAAAAAATGTCAAGATGTTAAAATATTTTTATAAACAATACAAATTCAAATTTCGCCAAATTCATAGAAGCTTTGATGATCAATGATTTGACAAAAATAGTGGATTTAATCGCTCAAAATTCGAAAAAATTTAAGCTAGTAAAGAATCATTCCTTTCTTTAGTTAGTAAAGAGTCAATCTTTAAAATGATGCCCAAATAAAGACAGGAGAAGAAATGAAATATTAATAATTACACAATCCATTCTTTATGGAAGATGTTGGGATGGATCGTACCGACATTCAGTTCCCTTTTGATTTCCAAATGTATAATTAATAATTTAAAATCGTGATAAGGAGAGAGAGAGAACAGATGGGAAGAAAAGGGAAGCGAATCAGAAGGAATCAGCAATGTTGATGAGAAGGAATTGTATTGAATCTATAATGGAGATTGGAGAGGAAATCATGAAAGAGGACGGAATAAAAGGCGTATGTGATCATTCAAAATTTACATATAAATCAATTTTTATTCAATAACAAAGAGAAAAGAGATGGAAATTTCCTGGCATATTCATGAGTCTAATGAGACATGAAATCAGCCTTGATTCAGGAAAATTCTTAAAGGAAAATACAAAGATAATTTCTTGTACGAATGGCAAACCTCACGTACACGTATTCGTGGCATCTGTCAACATATATTAGTAGAATTTTTGGAGTCTTCAGAGTTTAATGAAAAATATAGACAACAAATATAAGTATTGCAAATAACTAATGTTAACCCTTTCGGCGCCGGTGGACATGAACCTAATTGACATAAAGATGAGAATTTACTACTTTTACAAAAAATTCAATATTTTTCTCCGGATTCACAGGAAAAATTTTTTTCTTTGAATTCTTAAACGGAATGGGCTAATAAGATGAGGATATTCGAAAGAATTTCGAAAATGCACCAAATTTCCAGTTTTTCAACTTTTGAACCCAAAATTTTTATCGATTTCGATGATTCGAAGAAGTTAAATACTGATATTTGGGATCAACATTGAACGAAGAAATCTCGTTCAAAAAAGATTTCCAAAGAAAAAAATCAATACGTCCAAAATTGGACTTGAAATCAACAAAAATATAGTGGTCAAAACTTTAGAACGTGGAAATTTGGTGCATTTTCGAAATTCAAAAACAATAGCCAGATTGATTTTTTTTATTTTGACAACCTACGGGCTCATTTCATCAGTAATAATTTCGTTCCGGAGAAAATTATTGAGTTTTTTGTCTTCATGTCAACTCTAGCTTTAACCCTTTAAGTCCCACTGAGTTGTTTCTATCACTCGTCATTTTTGCAACTCGTCATTGTTCATCTTTAAGTCTAAGAAAATACTTTGTTTACCAACCATTCGATAGGAAATTCATTAATCTCCTGGAATACACAAAGATCTTGGCTCTATTATTCGAACATTTTTCAAGATTCAATTCAAAGAAAGGTGATTTTTACAAGAATTTGATTTGTGTTTAAAACTTTTTTTTGAAAATCTTTTCCCCAAATTCATAGATAAAAGGTATAGCTTTTATCGAGTAATCATACCCGTAGAATACAAATATGCAATCCCCTGAACTCTATCTGCTTAAGCTACAAAGCTGTTTTTGGATCAAAAAATGACCCATATTTTGATCGATAACATCTGAACCAAAAATTATTGCATTAAAACAACTGTAGAATCATAATTAGCGTATTCAAAAACCATGGAATAGACAAAAGCTTGATTGCGAGTCATGAAAAAAATATTTTCTACAAGACTTTAAGAGTTAAATCAGACTAGAGAATTAGATATTAGAGTACAGCTCAATGTTAAAATCTATTCTCAGAGTTATCTGAGAACAAAGGTATAAATTCTCAAAAAATGAATTAATTAAACTCGTGAAGTAATTATTTTAATTATAGATGAGGTGGGCACAGTATCCCCTACGCCATAAATTGACTAATTCTCATATCTATTATATGCAAATACGCCAATTTCTCTTGCAGAAATGTGGGAGTATTTTCAAATACATTTTTCCACTTAGTTATTAAGGCTTAGAATGATTTTGTATCCCGTTAAATACATAAAGGAGTTGAGCAGTACTCTATTAGATATCGATAAGACCTGGCGAAATGCGAATCTCTCTATCAATATAGTTGATAATGAAACATTCAATGATGTATTTTCTTTATTTTTTACAACTCCACCATCTTTCGTGATAGACATTGTTGTATTGAAACAAACAAAACATCCTACCAGATGATTTTTCTACAGTGAAAAGACAATGCTTTTTTCCTTTGTTCTTGAGCTTTTAATCAATCCTTTGAAAATAAGTTTTCCCATTTGCACTTTAATGAAAGTAAAATACTAGCATCAACAAGAGTTTAATTCTGTTATTGTTCATTCTCTAATTTTGAATAGATATATATTTCCAACCTTTTGATATTATTTGTAGAAGGTCGGTTAGGGTGTCATCATCTCTGTTGCTGACACTCACATGAACCTCTAAAGCCAGATAAAAGACAGAGGCCTATTCAAGGTCTAGATAAATCCTTTTTTTCGTTATTGTCATGGTATACACATTAGTTCTTATTAAACCTTGCATGAAATCTGATGACTTATCAAGTATTTTTCGCACTGATTTTATAAGACATCTAGAATTATGATCCGTGCTTTTATATCTTTGTTGTAGGATTCACTAAGGTCCCACGCTGATTTTTCGGCTTTTCGAAGACTTGTCTAAATTATATTGAATGTAGAAACAACCGTTTATCGAAATTTTCATTGTATCATTTATGGTTGACACGAAAAGACATATTCCTAAGTAATTAAGTGTGGCATCAGGGTTTTTCCCAAATTGGAAACACTCAACTCAAATAGAGGAAAAGTTAAGGAAGAATAAAAGAATAATTTGTAAATACAATGGCATATTTCTCAAACTTCCCTATACAACTCTCTGTAGAGAAGAGAGACAAATTGAAAATTCCTACTTTTTTCGAATATCTCTCGTAATCTAATTATACAGAATGCTAATTGTCATAAAAAAGAATAAATCTGATAACTACAATTCTACTACCAAGTAAACTCATAGAATTACCCTTTTCTATCTGGCAAACACTCCAAATTCCGCCGACAAAATGAATATTGGTCCTGTTGTAGCCGCTAAAGTTGCCTTCCTTGCCAAAGAAATGATGTGAATCATTGAAATGCATCACCTCCCAGTCGGATGAGCCGACTGCAATTGACAAAAGCATCGTCCCGACTATTGGAAAAGTAATACAGATTGTGGAATATTTCTTGAACCATGAGGGAAGTTCATTATTCTCAGATGTCGAACAGCCATTGTCCCCGTTACACCAAAGACGAAGCATTTATTTCTCCAGAGTCATCTAATAATAATTTTCTTGGCTAGAAGAAAGAAGGAGTGTCTCTAATAGTAGTATTTTCTTCCAGTGTAGTAGTGAACTGAGGAGTGTAAACGAAGAAAATAGGAATTAAATTACTTTTTTATAATTATCAATTGTTATTCTTCCAATGTATGTAGGAGAGAATGAGGATTAGTACTTTGCACCTAATCCCCATTGGACAATCCGATTCGGGCCAATCAGAGTCTGAGACAATTTATATTCTATGCTGTAATTTTCGTAATCAAGAAAAAAAATTAATTGAAAACCAACATCACAATGTACACTGTTTTGCATAATAAACAGTATTGATTAATGATCGGAATTCAGGATTCTCAATATTAAATCAAACAAATATTTGCATTTCCATTACTACTCAAATTTTCTTCAAAGATTGATCTATATTATTTAAAACGTTTTATTATATTATTATTATGTATAAATTCCTAATGAATTATTCATTTAAAATTTTGGAAGAAATTTTTTAAAATTAATAAATTGTATATTTTATTGGATTGATCTTGAACTTTTGTTTAAGTTGTTATTTTAATTGCTGCAATTTTATCCTACTGGAAGTAGCAAAAGGATATGCATCGTTCCGAAGACGAATATGACTACCTATACAAAAGTATTTTCTATTTTGAATAATTACAGTTGTCCTCATTGGTGATTCTGGAGTAGGCAAAAGCAACTTGCTTTCTCGTTATACCAGGAGTGAATTTAATCTTGAATCTAAGAGTACAATCGGTGTTGAATTTGCTGCTAGATCAATTCAAATTAAACAGCACAAAATCAAGGCTCAAATATGGGATACTGCAGGTCAAGAGCGTTATAGGGCAATTACTTCTGCGTGAGTTTTAGTTCATCTTCATTTTATCTATATATAAACAATTATTATAATAAATCTTAGTTATTATCGAGGAGCTGTCGGTGCTCTCCTTGTCTATGATATTACTAAGATGGATTCCTTTGAAAAGACTCAAAACTGGCTTAAAGAGTTACAAGATCATGCTGATGAAAAGATTATCATCATGCTTGTAGGAAACAAAAGTGATCTACGTCACTTGAGAAATGTTCCTACTCAAGATGCTCAGGCTTTTGCTGAGAAATATGGCCTACTCTTTATTGAGACTTCAGCCCTTGACTCGTCAAACGTTGAAAAGGCTTTCACAGACATTCTCGGAGGTAATTTTAATCTGATAGGTCTAATTTTCCATCTAAAATTCTGTAACCATAGTAATATCCCATATTTTTTCCTCCATCATCCATATAGAAATATACAAAAAGATCACGGTTGCTAATCAACAAGGCAATGGATTAACTGTACCAGGAACTACACAACCCATCTTGGATCAAAATAATAAGAAGAATGGCTGCTGTTAGGATTTGAAGCTCATACTTTGGCTCTTCTAACGAAATACCTCATAATAATATGTTTCACACAAAATTCAGAATTACACTTAATTTTTCCCCTGACCAGATCTAACCAAAAATAATCTAATAATAAAATGTTTAATGATTATTATTATTATTGATGTCAGTAGAATTGTCCCGATAGCCTTCAAAGTTTCTAAATCTATATAAACGAGATTATTGTGCCAACATTACCAGTTTGTACTACTACTATTACCACTAGTTGTAAACACACAAAATTAATCTAATCAACTATCGCCATCTCTTTGAAACTCTCTTGTATAACTACATAGACTTGTGCTTTGAAGGATTATTTTTTATTTTTATATTACATTTCACACCAATCAAATTTTTTTTGATGATCTCTCTCAACCCTTTGTTTATTTTTTTGGAACCCAAATTCATTCCGTGCAACCTGATCCTACGACTACAGATCTCTTTCCATCAAACAGGATGGACAAACTCGAGAATATTGAAAATTTCAAGCTTGATTCCTTTTTCATTTCAATTGCCTTAACAATAGCGATAAACTTCTGGGATTGCTTTCATCATATTTCATCATGAAAAACACCTTACCTATACCACTAGTTAACTTGATTTGTTTGTAAACTATCAAGAAAGAGAAGAGAGACACCAAGTTACCATGAATTCCAATTTAATAAGGAAAAATGATATTTAACGAAATCCTAAAAAAACAAGAACACTATCGAAAGAGATTTACATGTTTTTAAATTATAATTTACTTCTATTATATAAACTTGTCTATCTATATTATAATATATATATTTATACATACTTGATAAAATAATGATATTGGACTTTTATCTTACGCCTTGCCAACAAAGTTTGAGATCCCTCTTCTTCCAATGGCTTCATCGAAGATGAAAAAATGTATTTCTTTTATTTTGACAAAAGCCCTTTACGAGATAAGAGTAGTATTGATTATACATGTTGCAATCAGATGATTTTACGTCTTTTTCCAATCAACTGTAATCAGGTCTGATAATTAATTCACTTCCTAGAGAATTATTATCTCAATTAGTCTAATCTGATAGAATAGACGTAAGATCACTCAGATAAGTAACGCGTGAGAGCTTAACAATCTTGCTAACTGACACCTATCAAGTATACTAATTCAATAATGAATTTTTTTCAAATTTCATTTTCTAAAACTACATACTACTTATTAGTATTTTTGTGTGTGTGAAAATTCCTTTATTAAGCAAAAGTTAAGATCAAAAGTGAGTCGATGATGTATTTTTTACTCTTTTTTGAATAATAATCGCAAAATTACCATTCTCACCATAAATGAACTGATTGAGCCTTTTGGAAGATCAAAAACGCAGAAATGATTGAAAACCAGATAGCATAGAGAATTTTCCTCAAAATTTTCTCAGAGTAGAACAAGGTTTTGTTAAAGTCCCAGAGAATTTTTTTCATGATTCGCATTTTTATTGTATTTTGTTTTTCCAATGGCTTGTATCAGATTGGCTGATTGACTATTGAATCTAAAATTATTTTCAGTTAAAATTCGAAATCGGAAGGTGTGTTCTTGATTTATTTGAAAATATAGGATTATTATTTTGTCTGTATATTCGTCTTACTTTTGTGTGAGTAACTTTTTCTCATGCTCAAAAGTCAATAGCAACTGAGCAAGAGGCTTAGAGAAAACATTCTCACCCTTCTTCCTTGTGACTTGAGAATTAAAACATTTTCTTGAGATTTTTACACTTTTGAGTATACTTGCTGTTTTTTTAATAAATTTTTGATAGGTGTGATAGATATTCAACAATAGAGAGTCTACCTATTTTACAGCCGGAACAGAAATTGAATGGCTATCACAGTCCAAAGAAATTAGATATTGACTTTTCTTAATCTGCTTTGAAAAATAAAGAATACGTCTTATCTAATCAAATTTTTACAAATAAAATTCGATAAAAAACAAATTCCTTGAAATCTATTCGCTAAATAGTTTTCTTTTTATTAATAATCTAATGAACAAACTGTCTAAAATTCAGACTCTGAATCTTAATGAGTATTAAACAAAAAGAGTTTTTTATTCTGCCAGACAGTGTGATGAGTTATCGTGTACTAACTAACTAATCCAATATATTAAATAATCAAAAATAATTTATGACTTGATCTTTTTGTCGGAATTGTAGCTTTGGATCTGAAGATTAATTCTCACCTATGATTTGATTTATTATCTATAGCAATAAATTCAATTATTACCCAACAAACTCTGTAGATTTTTCATGATGGCGGTCGTACAAAATTGATGCTAGTATGTATTGGCTTTAAGAAGTAAACTTGAGAGAAAATTGTCTCTTTATTTACAAGAATAACTCAAAATCTTGTGTATTCGTCAGCAAAAAGTTCTCTACGAAACTGGAGTAAAAATCTCCGATATTTTCACCAAATTAACGAAAGAATAGTGCCAGTTGTATATTATTAAGGCAAGTAGAAAGTTAAGTGATCCAAAAAACCCTTTTCTCCAATTATACAAAGATTCTATAGACTCTCTGTTTAAAAATAGAAGTTAGAAAGAATTTCCGATATATTGATTAAATTCTATCGAGAATGCCTATTTATTCCAATCCGAAACAGATTAAACTCTACTTTGAATAAGATACATTATTAACGTGTTAACTTACATAAACGTCCCTTAGAATGGGTCATTATCGTTGGTATGAAATTTCGAAATGAAAACTTTCTAATCATTCAAAAAAAAGACCCAATCCTACACTCAATCATGCAAAAAATGCAGGTTGCAATCGGAAGACTGGTAGAGTTTTGTGTGAATGTGAAAATATATATTGAACTCATATTGTTTCCTCATGTAGTAATTTTTCGAGTAATTTAGAATTTTGTACGAAGAAGAAGTGTCAAATTTTATCCCATAGTTTTTTTATTTCTCAATCAATATTCACAAAAAACATCCCTTGCCTGACCACTTTGGGCGGTTAAATTAAAGAACAGTTGCTCCCCCTCTTATTTCTGTGTAAGTTTACTTTGAATCGTGTTGGTCTTTTTATTATGTCTTTGTTATTCAGAAAAATTACTGCAAAACAAGAGGGGGCAAATGTCCTATAGACTAGCCCTTTGAGCTTGGACCTATAAATTCCGAGATATTTTCAATAGTGGGAAAATTTGTTCGAAAATGGAAAAAAATCAAAGAGCTATTTTCAGTACCAATGGGTCAGAAAAATTTCCTTCCAATATTAGAAAGTGATATAGTTTAAATTTATTCTGGTCCTTTTAAAATTTCAAAGAAGTCTATTATAAGGCGTAAAATCGTATGAGCCAGTAGGAAGAACCAAATTTTTTCACGTTACTGAAATTCTATTGGATTATATTTTGTTAACCTTCTCTGTCCCATGGCCAAAATCTAATGTTTTCGCAATTTTTTTCTTGTAATCCTAGTAATTAGACTCTTGTGATCAAGGTTTGTTTCTATCATTTTTTCGACAGATGACTCCTTCATGCATTTTTTGTTGAGGTCGTATACGTTCGTTCGGGACTTAAAAGGATAGAAAAAATCCTAATCTACTTGTAAGCGACAAATTTTTTAAAATATATTTATTATTATTTAGGGAAATAATAGTGGTTGACAGGGGTATTTTAAAACATACTTAATATACTTATATGTAGGAGCTAGAATGGTCTGAACTGCTAATAGATTCGTCTTGAGACTATTCTAGCTAGCTAGATTGGTCTGAAATATTTAATATTTATTCCTCTTTGCCCTTTTTGTACACCTTGAAATTCAAGGCTTGAATACAGTGTATTCTTAGGAACTACTTATAATAAATAAAAAATTATTTTTTTATTTTTACACGCACGATCAGAATGGCATTTAAAAGTCTGAAAGAAACATTAGCCCCTTTAATTTGCCATGCTCAGTAACAATCTTGAACGAACCATTTGTCTCATCAATGACCTTACCGATGATACTTTTGTCATCTGATTTGAACCTTTTGATTTCTAGAATTGGTACTATGATAGAATCTCCGACATCAATAGGACTCAAATATTGTCCATTCAACAATAAAGTACATTCATTTGTATTAGTTTTTTTCATGAAATTATCACAAGAGGTCTTTCTAATAGTCAAGAGTGGTCACAATTTATGAAATAAGTCTATAATTCTAAACATTTATAAATTTTATGATACATGATTTATTCAAGGTGTACGAAAAAGGGCAGAGAGGAATAAATACAAATGTAGTAAATATTTCAGACGAATCTAGCTAGCTAGAATAGTCTCAAGACGAATCTATTACCAGTTCAGACCATTCTGTAGCTCCAAAATATATAAAGTTGGGAATCTATGATTTTTACAGAAATCTCGATATTTTCATCAAGAATTCAAAATTTGGTAAAGATTTTATGTAATCCTACTCATATTGCCCACTTTTAGCATTTGAAGAAAAAAATTCTGAAAAAATTATTTTTATGAAAAATATGGTCATGTTTCAAATTCCCATTTGGCGCCAAAATCGAACTTTGAGCTGAAAATTTTTGTTGATTTGAAAATTGGAGAGTGATCAAGATTTGATTTTCAGGATCAGGATTAGATAATGAATGAGATCAATGATGATGAATGTAATGAATAGTTAATAATTATATAAGAGAAAACTATAGACTTTCAGCTCTGATGAGTTCAATTTAAAAAAAGATTTTCGATAAACATCTCGTGATAACTAATGATTCAATTTTATCACGAGACAATATATAATAGAAAAGATCAAGATTTCTGAAGGGGAACAGATCAATCACGATTGAAAGCAAACCTTTACTCATTGCAAATAAGCAGAAAATGGAATCTTAGTCAACCCCTCATGGTTGTAATACAGTAATACCACAAGCAGTTACTTTGATCGTCAAACACATCGAGAAATTTGATTAAAGGAAATAATAATAATAAAATTTATCGATAATTTCCATAAATCGAGCCTTTTTGGTTCTCCTTGAGTTTTATCGATTAGTTTGGAGATAAACCAGAAACTCAATCAATAAAAGCTAGAGAGAAGAAAATAATATAGTTTTTATTTTGTCAATCATTATCGCGATGAAAAAAAATTCATGGAACTCAGATAGCTACTACAGTTGTACTAATCGATACTCTATTTACGCCATGGTTTGATAATCTCTTGTCAGAAGAAATCTACATTTCTTTCTTTCATGGAATCATTGGTGTTGTTTAGTTTTTTTTGGTTGAAATTTAAGGATATTTTCATGAATCATTTATCAGTTTCATTGAAAAATCCGTAGAGATCTGATTAGTTTGAGGAAAAGAATCACTAAAGACCTAATTTCATAACATTCGCATCTTTTAATTAAAGAGATAAAAAAGCACGCCCTTTTCTCTTCATTCTTTCTACAAAAGTGGACTTTTATCTTGTCATGATAAACCTACATGGGAGGGGAGAGCTACAACGAATTTCGGCTAACCTTTAGAACATTTGCCCCCTCTTGTTTTGCAGTAATTTTTCTGCGTGACAATTTGTCACTGATAAAGAGACTAAGGGCTTTTTAACACCGCAAGGGATTCGTTTCCATGTCATCGATAATAAAAAGACCAACACGATTCAAAGTAAACTTAGACAGAAATAAGAGGGGACAACTGTTCTCTAATTTAACCGGAATTTCCAAATAACTTGACCAATTTTCTTTAAATTTGGGAAAATTGCGATTGTATGTACAGTCATTAACCATGAAATCCTAAACATGATCACACAATCTATAGAGGAAGAAGAGAACTTTAGACAAGAACGAAGTAAATTGAAAAGTCTGTTTTTTTAGATTCTTACCAATTCATTGATTACAAATTAAAAATATTTTGAATTCCTTTCATGTGAAGATTCTTTTACAAATGATAATAATAATAACAGTAATATTAAATTGGGTTTTGATCTTTTCTGCTTTACTCGAATCGTAGTAACTCTAACTATTGATAGAATTGGTTCATTTTTAGAATTCTCCAATAACTTATTGCAACTTTATTCCTGTAACTACTGATTAGTAGGTACAAAA
Source organism: Gyrodactylus bullatarudis (assembly GCA_012064415.1). Classification (NCBI taxonomy): domain Eukaryota; kingdom Metazoa; phylum Platyhelminthes; class Monogenea; order Gyrodactylidea; family Gyrodactylidae; genus Gyrodactylus; species Gyrodactylus bullatarudis. The sequence continues at coordinate 229,334 of SSNU01000256.1, read as the reverse complement.
TAAAATAAAATTATTATTCGACACTTATTTTCACTCAATTCGACCTTTTCGCTAAAAGTTGAAAAAAATTGTTTCTTTAAATAATAGCATTTGATCTTGTATCTATATTTATTTATGTCAAGAGGTAAGTTCTTTAAGAACTCTCACTTGTTGAGAAAGAGAGGGATTGTCAATTACCCATTATCAGTGAATTTTAAATCGATAATCAAAATCACTTAAAAAGTTTTCTTTCTCTGAAGAGAGAGAGAGAGAATAATGATAATGATACAATTCGAGTCTCAATTTTGACTAAATTGACTTTGAATAATAATTCCTTTTGAACAACTATATACCTACATAATGTACGTGAAAATTCACACACCGACCCCTCCTCCCCCACAAGATCCAAATTAACACGATGAACTCTCTCTACCAAAAACACCCTTTCATGACATGCGAATAAACTAAAAGAATAGAAAACTATTATATACATTGTATATTATACATGTTACCTCAGAAGAAATAAAAGCGAAAAAAGTTTAATCGAATGAATTTATTCAAAATGTGATCTAACAGAGAAAATGAATTCTTTCCCTACTCTTGAGCCAACAAACTGTATTTTATTTCTCTGATTAATAATAAAATTAAAGAGTTACAGATTGATTTACGGGTCGATGAAAATTCATATTTGAATATGCAGAATAAATTTCAGTTCTCTCATAAATTTGGTAGGTAATCTTGGTAGGGTAATGTAAGCGTGTATATTTAAAATATAAAGTTAGCAGGATAATTTCTAATTCTGTAATACTCTGTATTATGAAATATATATATATACTCTTTTATATACAATTTGCAATTACTAATTGGATATATATAATCCTGGATGGCTTGAATAGATATAGTTCAGCATAAATTAACGTCACAAAGATCTACAAAATTAGAAAGGAATATCTCAGTTGTATTACTGCTCATAATAATATGGACCTTATCTCAACAGATTTGACCCATATGTGCCAAAAAATAGATATTTCTCAATGAAAAAATTTTCGATACTTCAAGGAATACTGTATCCTAATTGAGGTAGATTTCTTTCCTAAGATTGAGTTAAAGTTGAGGATTTTCGAAATAAATGGGTATATTTTCAGCTTTGACTTTAAATAGCTCAGAAACTAGAAGGGTCCAGGGAAAGTTTCCTTCTAGTCTTCTTCTCCTTCCAAAACTAGGCCATTACAGTATTGTATTCAAAAATGCACCAAATTTTCACGTTTTCAACCTTCGACCCAAAAAATGTTGATTATTTCAAAAATGCTGATATTCGGTATCGAAATTAGACAAGTATGAAATTTCAAATAAATGATAAATGGAACGAAAAATAGTGAAAATCGTATATCATACCCTATCAGAAGAATCCAAGTTTAAGTAATTTAGTTCATAATTTAGATAATTGAAAGAAGATATACTTCCCAACTATACTTGAAGCCTGTCATAAGGTATCTGCTGTAAACTTTTAAACTATCTCATCAATAAGAATCAATTTGTCGAATGCAATGGCCAAAGATCATATAGTCAAATAATCAAATCAGGAGTCCCTCAAGGATCCAGAGTTGGACCTCTACTTTACAATATTGTATTTACTGATATTCAACCTTCCTCATTCAAAATTTTTAAATATGCTGACGACTTTAAAATAGTCTTTGATTTTGATGGTACCTATAACACAAATATTATAAATTCAGAAATATCAACTATCATAAACAAATTAATGAGCTTTGGATTGTCCCCTAACATGGAAAAATCATTCTACTCGACTCCAAATGAATCAAGGATCACTGATTTAAATATTTACATCAAACAAAATAAAATTCACCCTAAAACTATAATTAAGGACCTTGGGATTACTCATTCATGGAAACTTGATTTTGTTGATCACTACAAAGTAATTATTAAAAAATTCATTGGCCGACTCATCCACATCCACAAATGCATCAAAACTGACAGCATGAAACTACTTTTATTTAAAGTTTATGCGAGACCAGTAATTGAATACTGTTCTGCAATCTGGAACCCTGAATGTTGACAAATGGTCTAGGAAAATACAAACTGCATGCAATAAATTTACACGCCTTTTGTCATCAACATATCACACTGAGATGAAATCCACGAAAAATTCTTTACGGCTCAGAAGAGAACTTAAAACTATTACCCTAATCAAGATCTCCTCACAACATAGGAACAAATCTTATTTTTCATGATTACCATAATCTCTTCATAAAAATGCTATATTTTTTCAAAATTGTGCAAATTTTTTCTGAAAAAATGGTATTTTGTGACTGGCCTACTTATAACTATCTACAAACTGAAGTATCTATTTAATGTTTATATAGATAACATATGTATTGTTTAATAAATATTATTATTTTATTCAATTGGATTGAAAATGTGAATTGAAAAATAGTGGGATGGGTTCTCTCAAAAGTCTGAATAATCATCTGTATTTTGTATGAATAATATAGCCTAAAAAAGTATTAAGATGCTTAATTTAACCAGCTATATCCACTCTGTTCTGAGAAACATTTAAGACAATAGATTATTTCATTATGCCATCAGGGTTCAGTGTTATAAGGTCATATCAATGATCTCAATCCAAATATTTTGGAATAGAAAATTGAATACTGTTCTGCAATCTGGAACCCTGAATGTGACAAATGATCTAAAAAAATACAAACTGCATGCAACAGATTTACGCGCCTTTTGTCATCAACATATCACACTGAGATGAAATCCACGAAGAACTCCTTGTGGCTAAGAAGAGAACTCAAAACAATTACCCTAATCAAACTCTCATCCCTGGCTAACTCCAATCGTCAAGGCCTACGCTCCAATGTTCCTGAATATGGCAATCTAAAAAAGCTATTAATTTTCAACAAAGCCAAAAACATATTTAAAAAACTTAATCATAAGATGAAAACTCTCGATAATGATGAATTTAAAAAAGAATTAAAAAAACTTTATAATTTATAAACTTCCACAAAACTGAAGAGTCTATTTAATGTTTATATAGATAACACATGTATTGTTTAATAAATATTATTATTATTATTATATATTAAAGCAACATCAGTGGTAATTCTTCAAAAATGATACAAGTTATGAGTTCATTCAAGATAATAATTTGAATAAATATTAAAAGTCCCAGAGAATTTTTTTCATGACTCTTTTGTCTATCCTATGGTTTGTGAATACGCTGATTACGAATCTACAGTTGTTTTAACGCAATTATTTTCGATTAAAAAATGACCTATTTTTTGATCCAAAATCATGCTATCTTTGTAGTTTTTGAAGATAGAGTTCAGGCATATTTGAATTCTAGAGGGATTATTCCTCAATTCCAATAAGTGAGGGAAATTAAAATTCCGCTTTTTCAACTTTTGAGTTCAAATGTTTTATCGATTTATCGAAAGATTTGAAGCAATTAAATATTTTAGAGATCCCACAAAAATAACGGGTTTCTGTGAATTGTTGCAGCCGAATTTGAATTCTTTGTCTAATGCTGATCTCTAATATTTAACTGCTTCAAATCTTTCGATAAATCAATAAAACATTTGAACTCAAAAGTTGAAAAAGCGGAATTTTAATTTCCCTCGCTTATTGGCGTATTTCATTATGGAATTCGAAAAATAAATTTCTTCCTGACTTTCCGAAGAAAAATATTGAGTTTTTTCTGGTGAAAAGAGTGAATTCTCATCTCAATGCCAACTAGTGGATAGCATTAACATATCGCTTTCTTCTTTCTCTCTCAGATAGACCTATAAAAGGCTAAAGATAAGACATAGTCAGGTAGGCAACAACGCTATTAGTCAATCTATGCTGAACAGCTCCCTGAAGAACAGAAATTTGGTTCAAAATTAATGCAGTCTCTAAGTAAATTCTTATTCCTTTAATAACTTTCCGATTTGTACAGTCGAGAAAATATTCAATTTCTCCCTTCCCAAGGATTCTATAGTGTAATACAGAGATTTTAATCCATCTTGAAATTAAAAAAAAAGAAAGAGGAGATAAAAATTTTATTGAAACATTGTATTACTTTATAGATGGTGAATTGTCAAAGATTAAGGATTCTTTGTTGTTCCATCATACGTGCACTGCATACAAAAATCTACATGGTTGAGAAGGTGGACTCCTTCTGTTTCTATCCAGTCAAGGATAACACTTCCTACCATGATCTACAACTATGCTAAAGCATTTCTACTACTAGATTTATATAGAGGGCCATTACTAATTGTCCATTACACTGTACGTAATGAATCATTTCCCATGATTAAATCCATGAATATTTTGGCCAATGATTGAGTTTGATAAAAGAAAAGGTCGATAACAATTAAAGCCTTTACAACTTTTGAGCTCAAAAGTTTCACTCTAGACTCATAAGGATGGTTAGAGAACAAGGAAAAAATAAGTGAGTCTCTTCAGACTTAATCCCGGACTAACATTTACATACAGTAGAGTAATACTAGGTATTTTTTCCCGAATGATTTCCTAATTTGGACCCTTTTACACAAAAAAGAAGAGTTTCATTGATTGAATTCAAAAATTCTGTAGTTCTGATTTTCCCAAAATTCTTCAAAACGCATTAAATTTTTTTCAGAAAATGATAAGGATATCTAGTGAAGGGATTTTAAATAACTATCGGAATGTTACCCATCCGTAAATGTCATACAGATTGTTCAAAAACGTGAATTTTATCATTTATCCTAGTAACATTCATTGTTGGCGCGGATTTCGTATATCAGAACAAAATCTAATAGTAATTTTTTTTTAATTTAATTTTCTATCGAATGAGCGAATAGCTGAAAAAGTTGTATTACCCTAATTGATATGAATTAAACACTATATATATAATTGGCATCAAATCTTTTCACTCAATTTTCGTTAAAACTTATTGATAGAATTTCGTATACTATTTAACAAGAAAAATCAATCTGATCTTTCCGCCAAAATTGAATTGATGAAGCCTCACACTGTTGAGTTATCAGATGAAAAAATTAACTTGTTAGATCCTATCTATTTATTCAGAGAAGGTGGACATGTTCTTATCTTTCAATGATTGATGCAAGTTAATTTAACATGTTGATAGAAGGAACTCGATGTTTTGGTTGGAATAAAAGTTTCATCAAGCTTCCAACTATTCTGAGTCTGTACTACTACTGAGTGTAGAGTAATATCAAAAGAACGGCAAAGTCTAATCTGATTGGTTCACACTTTGGATAAGAGGAGATATCTCCAAAACATCCCACTTTCTAGTACAATAAACATGTTATCAGTATTCACAAAGATTAACATCATCTTCCTTGGAATTATATGTCTCGTTTTGATGGTGAGTTCGACGAATGCAATTCCTTATGGGTTTTCCTCGCCGGGTTTCGAGGATTTTGACTTTGACAAAAGAAATAGTTTAATCGGTTGGAGACCCATGAGATATGGCCGAAAATAACTCTGGAACACAAAAAACAAAGTTGATATATTGGAGAATAGAATGAATAAAGTTTTGAATGAAAACTGTCTCAACTTCTTATTTCTGGCTTCTTTGAATCTACAATAAAAACTTGAAAGATATTTTCTTCATTTCAATATCAAGAGTCGATTATACCATTTTTTTGATTTTTACAAAAATCTTGATTTTTTCATTAAGAATTTGAAAAGAAATTATTTTGTGAAAAATATGGTCATGTATCTAATTTCGATTTTGTGTCAAACTTTGAACTGAAAATTTTAATTGATTTAAAAGTGAGAGAGTAGTCAAAAGAACCTATTACAGGATCAGCATTAGACAACAAAAATAAAATATGCTAAATCTGTTCTAATGCTCAACCTCATTATTGTTTGGGAGCTGAATTTCGATCCTTTTCACTACTTGAAAATCACTGAAATTTCGATAATTCAAAATCCCTCGAAAAAGTTGAAGCTGTCGTAAAATATGACAGCGATATTCAGCCATCTTGTTCAATTCTGATCCTGTAAAACATCCTTTGATCATCCACTCACTTTCATATCGATAAAAAATTTTAGTTCCAAGTTCGAAAAAGAGGACCATATTTTTCATAAAAATAATATTTTTTTCAGAATAATTTCCTGATGAAAAAATTGAGAATTCTTTAAAAATAGATAGATTCCCAACTTCATATCAGCCAACTTTAGATATATACACTAGGGTTTCGGTGATCACAAGTTATTTTTCAGGATCACAGATCATATTAGACAAGGAAAGGAAACATGGTTGTTGACATTTTAGGATAGACTCTGTGATGTGAAAGTCTAAATCCTATTTACCGACCATTTTCACTAGGATGTTCCTAGATCATCAATTAAAATTTACAATGTACATTTCACCAGGGCTCGACAGTCTCAATTCCTAGTTGAATATTTATTAAAATTGTTATAATTTTTATTAGAGAGAGGCAAATTTTTTAACATCCAGATGTGTTAAGCTCATTTTAAAGAGAATTTTTCAACGTAAAAAAGTTCCCGCTAAACCATGTATTTTTAATTTTGTTTAGTTACCCCAAATCTCAATTGAAAATTCCGATTTTTGAGTTAGCCCCAACTATTTTCAATGAATTTTTACTACTACAATCGGTTTAAATCTGAATTTTGAGCCGTTTGAATACTATTTTAAATAGAAATAGGTTAGTAAGGTATTTCTAATCAGCTTTGCATATTCTAGTAAAGAATTCTGATTAATTTGGGATTAATTTGAAGATGGGAAAGTGGGATTTTGGGGTATCAGAAAATTAAAAATTTCGAATTTAAATATCATTTTTAAGTTAGATCTATCAGATTCGCATTGTAGCCAAAACTTTCAGGAGAAAAATAACGAGTGTCTTATAAAAATCTCATCTTTCTGACAGCTATATCGTAATTATCAATTATACTGGTGGTGATTTGAATCTGGTAATTTTTTTTTAAATTCGGCTGTTTGAGAGCTGAGATAATGAGCAAAAACCGAATTTTCGAAAATCACCTCTTAAACTTTTGCTTTTTAATAAAAGATTTAAAACATTGAGCCAATAAATTTTATACCATCTGAAAGTAGGATAAATTTTAAATGTAATGGTTGTATTTTTATTTATCCCAATATGTTTTTAGCCCTTTCAGTGCCGAAACTATTTCACAATTTTTATAATAACCAAAATTCAGCAATGAAGATACTAAGTTATTTGGCCAAAAATATTACTAATGCAAGTTCACATTGTGGGCTTCAATTTAAACTTTAATTGATCCAGAAACCTATCAAACTGGTAGAGTTATGAAGGTTCAAAAAAATTGGAAAATGGACATATATGTCCATCGGTCTCTTTACTGCTAATCATCCCTAGGAATTTATTTCCTCATTCACTGCCTTCAATCTAACAAAGTGTATTTCTTGATAAATCTCGATTGCTAGCACATTGTGATTTGGCCATCAAAAATTTTTTCTTTACAACTCTCAAACGTTATCATTTATAATTACAAGTTACTGAATGCCAAATGCTATTTTTACTACTAAGTTTGACGGAAAGATTTCGTACTGCATTTTTATACAACAATTCTTAAAGTAAATAATACAAACTAATCTATAGGACATTTGTTCCCCTCTTGTTTTGCAGTTATTTTTGTCAATGACAAAGAGACTAAGGGCTTTTTAACATCGATGAAATGAAAACGAATCCTTTGCGGTGAGTTTTCATGTCATCGATAGTAAAAAGACCAACACGATTCAAAGAAAACTTGGAGAGAAATAAGAGGAGGCAACTGTTCTCTAATTTAACTGCAACACATATCATGATCATAAAATTCATTTCATTTAGCCATCCCTATAGAACTAGGAAAAACATGAATAATTTTGAACTCAAAGTTGTTCGTCAAGAGATAAATTTGGCATACTTCCCTTTTTCAGAAGACAACGAACAACCTCATAGAAGATAATTCACAAAGCTTCATTATACTTATTTTTTTCACAGTTTATTTATTTTTGGGTTAATTCCAAAAATCCCCCCAAAAATAAGCTTCTTAAAAATAATTTAACACTAAATTTCATTAAACTTTATTTCACTTTTTTGATTTTTCACAGCTGCTTTCAGGAAGATGAATTTTTATCCATTTGGGACATACTTTTCAGGGGAAACTTGTAACTTATTAGCCACGGCACTCAGATGTTTACAGGGATATCCATTAATTTTTTCAAAACTTCAAGAACATTGGAGTTTGTTGAAATTAATAACTCTTCTTATTTCACTATTTTGAGAAAAATAAAATTAAACCTCTTCAGAAGTAGCGAAAATTTGTAAGAGCCTAGATACGCGTAAGTTTTTTTCCATCTGAGGTTCTATGTAAGGAGAAAGTTTACTTTCAATCTTTGAATAGAAGTTTATCCGTTCAAAAAATTTATCTGAAAATAAATCTGGTAGAGAGAGGAATTTTGAAATAAGAATAATTTATTTAGCAGATCAAGAGATGAATTTCAAAGCAAGCTCTCCTTCTGGAAGAAGTTGCGAAGCCAAAATGAACCAATGGAAGGTCCCAAATAGAGCATTGTAATAGTATTTATATGTTAACCGGGGTAGAGTCTGAAGAGACCCGGCGAAATACAACGTTTATCACTCAAATTTACGCTTGTTGTTCTCTAACCTTCCTTATGAGTTTAGAATCTAACAATAATTTTTTTGACGCCATAGAAAGTTTCCACGTAAAAGTTTGTTCAATTCACTTTAATTGATTTTGGTATAGATTAGATGAGTTGACGTAAACTTTCTGGTGGGAATTCAAATTGATAAAACTTACTTTTATGAATCTGAGAAACAGTAACTTACTTTCAGAAAGACATTTTGGCGCTTGGTGTTTTGATTAAATTATTAATTAGAGAATAGTTTCTAATTTCTCCTCAAGTTGCTTGGAGTCGTGTTCCTATTATCGTTACAGCATTCTGTTAAATATTCTATTCTAGGGCCCAATGAAAATATATTTTGCAAACTCACTTAAAAATTTAATTTTTTTACTATGGGTATAGAAATAAAACCTTATTTGATCTGTTTTGACGATGCGATTAGAAACTTCTACAAATAAAAAAGCTTAAACATTAATGAACAAATTTTAATCCTAGCGACTACAAAGTAGTCAGGATATTTTCTTTGAGATTAAAAATATTTTACGACCCAGCACATAATGTATATTGATATAATTTTTTCTCAATAATTCCAATTTTAATAGATTCTTCAATTGATAACAAAAATTTGAGAATCTCAAAATGAGATCATTAGGTGAATCATAAATTAAGAAAATTTATTCACAAAGAATGCACTTGATAATCTAATGTAGAATTCTTCAGTGTAGATTCCAGAGGAGATATTTCTATTTTTTAATAGTGTATCAAAGAACTTTTTTATCGTAATGCAGGTTATAGACTTTGTGAATTAAAAATTGTACTATATTCACAAATCTTTATCCAATAAATTTGTAATAGAAGTCTTGTATTTTTCCATTTCATAAGATTTTTTAAAATTTCAGACATCTTTAGATAGTAGTATCATGAAATTTAATTGTTAATATATTCTAATGAGGATTTTTCACTGAGGAATTTACCCTTAAACAGTGTTTAACAGGAAATGTTAATAACATGATATTATTTGAACGTAATAATATTTTAAAAGTTGATAGTATAGTGGATTAGAAATTTCTATATTTGAATAAAATGCTTCTATTAAATAGACTTTCATCCGTGGAATCTATTTCAAAAATAATTTAACATGATAACCAAGTTGGTTAAACCAACTTGCTTGGAATTTGTCACATTTGATTCAAATGATTTGAACTGTTCAAAATTTGAGAAAATTTCAAATTCGTACATAATTTTATAAAACATTCTTCAAAAGTTTCCATTGTTTTAAATTTGATACTATCATTAAAGTGGGTTGATTGAATGTACAAAACCCGGATTTCATCTAACTGATAATCCAGTTATATGTCTTTAAGATCAGCCTTCCAAGATTGAAATTATCTAGATCATCATTTAACTCTTAATCTTACATGTTGAATATGAAACCTAATCCTCATGATGCTCAACAAAATCAGATAATTAATTCCCATCATAATGCTGACAATAGTCACAATGCTAATCAACGACAATCTGATGCAACAAAATCTAGCAAGTCAAATAACTCGCTTAGTATACTGCCTGGACGTCCTTCGCATCCGAAGAAAATGTCAGTCCAAGCTAGACGAGCCTACGACAATAGTCCTGTCAATATAGACCTTGCATTCACTGATATTATTGGTAAAGGAACCTTTGGTCAAATAGAATGTGCTATGCTCGTTTTATCTGAAGCTGGTGATCGTACCTCCGCTTCAGCTCAAAAGGAACCCTTAAAAGTAGCCGTTAAACAAGTCCTTCAAGATCCCAGATACAAGAATCGAGAGTTGAGCATAATGCAAAAGCTTCGGAATCATTCTAATATTGTCAGTTTTTTTTATTACTATTACTCCACATCAAAAGGAAGCTCAAATCGTTCTTCTCGTAACAATACCACTAATGAAGGAAGCTCCGATGTTAATATTTATCTCCATCTGGTTTTGGAATGTTTCCCTGAGAGCCTGTGTGATTTAATATTCCGCTATTCACAGCAATCGTTGAATATTCCAGATCTTACTGTTAAACTCTTTACGTATCAAATGCTCAAGGCGTTGGGTTATCTTCATTCGCATAGCATATGCCATCGTGATATTAAATCCTCAAATTTACTTGTTAATGAATCCAACTTGATCTTGAAAGTTTGTGATTTCGGAAGCGCCAAAGAAATGACCCCAGGTTCCACCAACGTCTCCTATATATCCTCCAGGTTAGTATTTTATTTCCTGTAATATGAAATTTTCCTGCTCAAAATTGTGTGTAGGCTAATTTAATTTATTTTAAATTAATTTATTAGGGTTTTAGGTCTGGTTGATTTCTATTTTTATTCTCTTGTTGAGCAATAATAATATATGTAGGAATTTAATTACATCAGAATAATCATTTATCTCTAAACTTACCATCAGTACACTATTATTTATCTTTTGCAGTAATTGAGATTTTATTATTCATATAATAATTTTTAATTTCTATTGATTTCCCCTGTGAAGCTTACCCATACAATTTATTTTAAACAAAATCAACTATGATTATTTATTTTTATTGATTCGCATTTATTATTATTGTTATTATTAGATATTATCGGGCCCCTGAATTATTGTTCGGTGCACAATCTTATACGTGTGCTATTGACACTTGGAGTGCTGGATGTGTTTTGGCCGAAATGCTGCGCTTATATTGTCTCTTTGCCGGGACTGATTCAGTTGATCAGCTAGTCAAAGTCATTCGTGTCCTTGGCACACCGACAGTCGAGGAAATCCTTAGTATGAATCCACTCTATGATACCTATAATTTCCCAAATGTTGATGCATGTCCCGTGCAAATCTACTTTCCCATTCATACACCTGTGGATATGTTGAATTTAATGAACCAAATGTTGGTTTACAATCCAACCAGGAGAATAACCCCTCGCAATGCCCTGAATCATGACTGTTTCAAAGATATCAGAGCCATAGGACCTAATGGAATCCTTCCCAACAGAATTCCCATGCCACCACACATTTTTGATCCTGACCCTGAAAAGGTTGACGCAAAGAAGGACGATGATAAAAAGTCCACCAACTCTAATTCTACACCTCAACAACACAAAGACGGCAAAGTGAAGACCCCCCCTGGCAATCGAGACTCCGGGAAGAAGAAGTCAAACGAGAATCGAGATGGTGAGTAATAGAATAAACTTTGCCCCCCCCCTCTCTAGTCTTTTATTAGTATTACTATTATTGTTGAATGTAAAAAATCTAAAATCTGAATCATTGTGAAAACTAAGGATCTCCCCGTTTTCTTATTTCGATTTCTCTCATTTTAGACAACAACAAAATCACAGCTGATGTCCAAGTAAACGATAATAAAGATGATTGCATCAAGAAGGAAGATTCAACCAAATCATAATAAAGAGAGATAGATAGATTGATTTATAATAACTGGCCATATGTTCAAATCTTTTCTTCAATTGCCCTCCCAATTTCTGTTCCTGCTACTTATCTTGTTCTCTCGCTCTCTCTCTCTTTCTGTGTGTGTCTCCATCTTAATCTACGCATTACGATAAATAACACATACACACAACATAAAATCAAGAAATGATGATGTTGATGATCCGTCTTCTCTCCCACCCCCTCTCCAATTCACCAACTCAGATGAATACAAACTTGGTCTGTTTGTCTGTCTGTATTTTCTGCGTACCAAGTAATATCTCTCTTTGAATGAAACATTTTCCCATATTTACGCCTATTGTTTCTGTGTCGCTATGATGGTAGTTAATTGTGTCTGACTGGAAGAAGAATCTCCTTTATATTACTCCTAAACCCTAGAGGGGAGATGTCAAGATGCTCATGTCATCTATTTCTAATCAAGATCTCTCAAGACACAAATCCCTACAATTCTTAACTTTCTCACTCCCTGAAATATTATGTAATACAACCATATCCATCTATACTATATTATTATTGCTATTCTATATATTGTATTGTAACTGTATCGTGTAAAAATTCCAGTGGTAGTAGTAAAGGAAGAGTACCAAGTACATTTTCTACTCCAAGACTTTTCTCTCCACTGCTTCTTTAGAAGAGCATCAACACTGTTTCCCTCACTCACTAACTCTCACTGTGTTTCTAACACATCACCAAGTATGGACGATGATTGATTTAATATTAATAATAAACTTGTCTTTTTATTTTTTTGGATTAAATCTGCGAGTTTATTCTCACTCACTATAACCTCATCAAAGTAATACACCATTCATAAAGAATATTACCCTTTCCAGCCATTTCTCTCGACTATCTGATCTGTACATGTTATGTTCTTCTTCTACTCAAACTTCTGAGCAAACTCTCTCCTAACTTTATTACAATATTATTATTGTTACTAAATATATATACATCTATACATGTATGTATGTATTTATCCTAAAAATGCTGAGATGATCTGTGTTCAATTTTTTTAGTTATTAAGAGAAACAGACTACAATTTTTTCTAATTCCATATTAATAATAATAATACACGATTGAAAAATAATGTAAATATTGTGAAACCACCACATATACTATTCTATACTATAAAACTATAAATATTAATATTAAAAATATCCTCAAAAAAGAATGTATTATTATTCTCTTCACTATAGCATACTCTCTCTCGTTATTCCATTTTACTTGATTCTGATGTATCTATTAAAATGTGTGTGTTTGCGTCTTGAAGCAGAAAGACAGATTATGAGAGATTCTCTTTCATTAGCTCAGTGTTCTACTAAGGCTACTCTCTCTTTTCTCTGGTTCTACACTACGACCAACCAAGAGAAAAAAGACAGACAAAGAATGAAGAATAAGTTAATAGACTTTGAACACACAGCCATTTTAAGAGTAGATAGAGTGAAAGAACGCGCGAGACACAGAATTAAAACAAATTTGTATAAAACACCACCAGATGATGAACGAAGATCTCTTTTAGACTCTTTCTCTCTATATACTCTTTCTGGTGATAATGAAACAGAAAAAATAACAAAACTTAAATTCTCTAACTCTTAATTTATTGTAACAATTTATGTATGATCGATAACTAAAGTTGGACCTGCTACCCGTCTTGATGCATATAACTCTTCATTTTGTAATCCTTTTGATCCATACTCATATATTACTACTATCAAGAATGTACATGTGAACGATTAAATTGTATTTTACACAATATGTTTAAATGTGCGAGCAAGAGACTAGAAAAAATCCATCTTGTTGTCGTGATGCCTGCATCTTTTGATGTAGCATGATTGATCCTCAACATCATCATATGCACTAGTTAAGTTACACAAGAGAGAAGATTTTGAATCTTTTTAAAATTGCACAAAAAATAACATGTATGCCAAATTTAAAAACAAGAGGAACTGAGTGAGTAATACTCACTGAGTATAGATTGGGAGGAGGCTGAATGAAAGCTTGCAAGGACAAATCACGAAAATAATCAAATAAACAGCTATCTGTGATAAATTTATCAATTTTTTTCTGAACTCCCCGGCAAATCCCTCTTGAGTTGAGTAGTCCCATCCCAAGAAATTTATTTAACTAATTTTCAAGCTTTTCAACAGGAAAATAGAATCACACACACGGAGAGAGTGAGATATGATATGAAAACAATGGAAACCTCTCTACCAGTACCAAAAAGTCGAATAGAGGACATCCAAATAGACGTATGAGCAGTAAACACTCTTTGTATCCCAATTGAAATAATACATGTTAATAATAAATATGAGAGAACGAGAATACAACAGAAGAACTGGAATAAAATGAATTTTAAAGTACAGAGAAAGGTCTTTTCAATGTATAAATTTTATTGTTGTTAACACGAGTGTATGTGTGTGTTTCCACGGGATTTGCGTTTTTTGATTTAGCAAATTGTGGAAATAGTACAGAGAAGATCAAATTAAAAAATGAGTTTCAATTTGTGACACCAATTGGAGCTGAGAGTTTTTGGTACGAGCCAAAGAGGTTTGAATCTTTCTTGATCATGTCTAGGCATTCCTGGAAGGCTGAGGATCTCTGGATTTGGTCTATCTCTTCAAGGTCCCTTATAACACGAACGGTGCATCTCTTGATATCCTGGGATTTCTTCAGTTCCACTTTGGCCTCATCAGCAACTGGACTTGTTGATAGGATACCCTTGAATAGTTCTAGGATTTGGTTTATTTCTAAAATATGTTCATCAAGTTAACTAGATATATTTTCACAATACTAAGAATTCGAAAAAGTTGATGATTCAGATGGTAAAAGTGAGCAACATCAAATCTGTATTTCTAAAAACTAGACTATATTGACACATGAGTTACTGAGAGCCTAACACTCTCTTTCAAAGCTGTAAATGTTTCAAGAAAAAAACTAATTTTTCATTCTGTTGCTTTTATTGCGAATTACAGTGTTAGAAAAAAAGAGCCATAAATCATTCGACCAGTGTAATCTAGAGTAAATAAAAGAATAAGATAATTTCTCTAGAGATGACTAATTGCATGTTCATGACTTTAAATATTCTATCCAGTTAAATGCAACAGGATTACAGACTCAACTCATTGTTCAACTACACGAAAAGGAGTATGATTGACAAGATACTTTTGGGGATTGAATGAGGATTTATCGTTGAGGCTTTCATTGATCATAGTAAAAGAATTGCTCACTTTTAATAACAACAGTCTTGTGGAAATTGAGTGTATTTTTAATAATTTGCAGGGAGGAAATCTTGATATCAGGATTATCTTTGAGACCTTCAAGGGCGCACTCGAGGAACTGCTCATGTGGTAGTTCATCAAAGTTTGTATCCACCAGTGTTAATATGCATTCGAAAACAGACTGTAGATGGAGAAGGAAGTGTAAAAATGAATATACATTGAATTTGAATATACATACAAATTGTTATCCGGGTATTCTGAAACCATACCAAAATTTTCAATCTCAACAATGTCTCTTTAAAAATCTTTGGTGATTGCAGGACATTAAAAAATAATCACTCCTTTTGGATTATAATCTCAATAAAACGATAATCATTGGTCCAATGAAGTCAAAAACTAAAGTTTTGTGAAATAATCCTATTTTTCTTGGTCGATTGGTCATTGAACCAATGCACCAGCTCTGATGTTAAGATAAGGTTTTCGAAACATGAATATTTCTTAACTGTAAGTAGGGTATTTTTAGAAAGTACTCAGTGATTTATGGAAATACTAATAGTATTGATTGTTTTTCGGATGCCCCTGGTTTATAAAAAAGTTAATTATCACTTGCCTTTCTAAGGTCGAGGCCGTCATCTTGTTCATGCTTGAATGGACCCATTTCGACAAGCCTGATTAATTCTCTCTTGACTGCAGACTCTTCAATGAGGACATCAGTTATTTTCACATTATTATTCAATGGCAGATTGAGGATCATGGTGAAGAATGATGTCCTCTGATGGGCTATGGCATTGATCAAGATCATAATTTGTTTCTTGATGGCGAGGTCGATATTCCCTCTAAAGAGGAAAGTGAATATCTTGAGGAGGATATCTCGTTTGTCGTCATCTGATAGTTTATAGTCAGTTCTCTTCTCTTCTCTCTGTGTGGAAATGTCCATGGCATTTGTGGATAGCAGGGGGGACTCATCAATGCTGGTTATCTGAGATTGACTCGACTGGGTGAGAAGGATCCTGGCGATTAGAATCAGGGTGCATAGGTGATTTGGATTTTTATCGAATGTAAACTATAAAGTTGAAAAGATGATAATAATGATAAAATTGTATTTGATTAACTAGATAAGAAACACAAAATCTTAAATTATTATTAATAATATAATTAGTAATCTAGTCTGTGTAATAATCAGATGGGATCCGGTGAAATATAATTTTGATCCCTAAATATTATAGAATATAGAGATGGATTCAGAAGAGAATATACCGATCATGATGATAATAAAAGATCTTGTAAGAGCTAGTAGTAGTGGTCAGCTGTGATGAGATATGGTAAATGGTTTTTAATTGATCTAGTAAAAGGAAATGCAATAAAATTGGTAATCAATTTATCCGATGTAATCAAATGCAATGTAATGAGAAAGAAATATATCTGATTGTGATTATTTGTTAGCTGGATAATGCAAGTGAATAGAGAGGAATTAAGTCAGTACACAAGGATATTGAGATTCAATGATGGGGGATTTGTGTTGTGCTCAGGATGTCAGTTTATAAGATTCATAAATACAGTGAAAATCCTCAGAAAAGTATATTAAGAAGTGTAACTGACTAAGATGTCTAAACCCCTCTGCTACCCCGTATTTTTTGCCAATTTGATCTACTTAGAAAAGGCTTCAATCTTTCTTACCAAATTAATTCTTAAAGTCATATCCTCTAAAATAACCGAATCCAAACCAAATAGATTAAGAGCATTATTCAATATAGAATCAGGAGTGGAGTCAGATTGGTGATTCTCATACCAAAATATCGAATATATAAGAGGCAATAACCGAACTTGAAACCCTTCTTTTTTTACCAAAGCAAACAAATAAGTCATACTCTTTTTCTTATGGACTCATTTTTTGAGAGAATTATCATATCCATTTATAAATAAAGGAAGAACGATCACATGTGACAACTTCTTCACAACTTTTGATCTTGCTAAGTATTTGTTGTCTAAAAAGATAGCTCTTGTTGGAACGTGTAGAAAATCAAGAACTTTCCTACCTGTCGGCTTCCAATCAAATAAAATTATTGAAGGAAACTTAGTATACGCATTCAGCGATCGAGTCGTTATCATGCGATTTGGCGATAAAAAATAAGCCTGTTGTTCTACTTAAAACCTTACATCAAAAGCCTGATGATATTGGTAATAAACCAGAAATTATTGAATATTATAACTCCACAAGCCGAAGATCTACTAAGCGATGGCCACTGTCTCTGTTTTGGAATATCTTGGATATAGCAGCCGTAAATGCCTATTTTTGGATCGATTGAAATGGCCTTTGATCAAAAGTTATAAAAGATGCACCAGAAGAATATTTCTGGAAAACCTATCTTATCAGCTTTTGAATATTGAGAGTACACCGTCTCAGCCACCACTAGCTAAGAGGATAAGGGTCTCAAATCACTCCTCTGAAACTCCAAGTAGGAAAAACAGCGTGTCAAAAGGATGATGCGTCATTTGTCCAAGGTCAAGAGAGAAAAAAATTCGATCTTTATGTTCAAAATGCTCGAAAAATGTTTGTGATGAACATTAAGAAATTATTTCTGACTCGTGTAAACAATAATTTCTTGTATATAAATTTTTTTTCTATTGAAAACCCCAATATTTTCATATTAAAATGAATGGGGTCCAGAGGTATTATTTGTAATTTTTACATTGTATTGGGCGAGAGTTAAAAGAAATCTTTGTTTTGTCTAGAAATGTTTAGAAAGGAATGATAATTTTGAATTACTCACAGAATCTTTAAAGGCGTGCAATAGTTCAGGATTCTTGTTGATAAGTTTTGCAAGACACTCGGCAATAATGACCCTGGCTCCTTCTTCATCGTGCATAGAACTCTCCATGAGCAATGACCATGTTTCCATGCTAACTTTGGGATTGAAGAAATAATCAACTGAAATAATTTCTTTCAACGCATTGAGTAGGAAGAAGATGAGGACGAAAGATCCGTTCTTATTTGCTGTCTTAATTGCTGTGAGCAAATGTTCAATGAGACTTGGGGAATCTCGTACGAGCTCACTAATAGAGATTGATGAGGCAAGGTGTATTTCATCGAGACTAATGTTTAGTCCGGCAAATGTGTCAGCAATTTGATTCTGATTTGGCATTGAGATGAACTCAATGATGAACTCGAATATTTCCAGACTTCGCTTTTCATTCCTTTGATAAATATAAAACATGTATTTTTTAAAAGTCGAATAATTCAAATTTTAGATTGAATAAGCCTAAAGAATAATTCTCGAATTCTAGCCTCGGGTCTTCAGCCTCTTTGGGTTCGAAGATATGCTTTTATTGTAAAAAATTTCCAAGCAACTTCTTCTCCGATCGAGCATAATTATAACTTTAGACATCAATCCTATAGAAAATCTTTTCTACTCTCATCTTATAAATCAATCAATGATAAGCATAAAATTTACGACTGTGATAATCCTAAATGTATAAAATCTATAATGCAACATATTCTTAAGAAGTTAGATTATACTCATTCTCTCCTTTATCCAGATCTTCACTAGAAACCAGAATGTTTTTTGAATTACTTATTAGATTTATGTTTTATTTTGTTCTAAAAAAATCTCGATGATTTATAACCATTTTCTATGTACTCATTATAATTCATTTTAAATACAGATTTATTTTCTAACAAAAAAAATTCTGATTTGGCATTGAGATGAACTCAATGATT
Organism: Gyrodactylus bullatarudis; assembly: GCA_012064415.1. Lineage (NCBI taxonomy): Eukaryota > Metazoa > Platyhelminthes > Monogenea > Gyrodactylidea > Gyrodactylidae > Gyrodactylus > Gyrodactylus bullatarudis. The sequence goes on along the minus strand of SSNU01000256.1, from coordinate 210,338 downwards.
TACTCGAATATTTCCAGACTTCGCTTTTCATTCCTTTGATAAGTATAAAAGTATATGTATTTATAAAAAGTCGAGTAATTCAAGTCGAGTCTCCCAATTAGCATTCAAAGAATTCTGATTGAATGAGCCTTCCACAACCAAGACACAAAAAGTTGTGGTTAAGGCCAAAGATTTGTAAAATGTAGTTGCGAAATTTCATGTAGAAAAAAGACTGTAGTTGTTTCAAAAATAAACTTAATTTTCGTAAAGAAAAGAAGAAAGCGATGTCAAACAAAGTAAACAATACGGAACATTGAGATAAAAAGCGTCTTTTCTTCCTCTTTTGGAAGAATTATCGATATCTCAGCTTAAAACATATATAATTCAGCATTTTTTGAACTTAATTTTCATTATTTTGTTTATCTTATTACAGAAGCGTAAGAAAGATATTTTGAAGCGAAATTTGGTGAGATGGTGTTAAAATGCTTGACGATAAATTCTATCATATCGATGGGCAATTTTAGTAATTTACGCTAGTAAGCATAATTATAGTGACATAAATATTGATCACCAATTGGTGCAGTATTTATAACTTGAAGGCTTTTCTACTATAAATTAGATCTAGGAATGTTATCAATACAAAAAAAAATTATACTTTTTTATTAGATTATCTTTGAACAAATCGCTTTATTGGGGGAAATTTGTGGGAAATATCTACACAGAGTGAGGATGATTCCTTCACATGGGATGGAATTTTTATTATACAATTCTTTTTTAATGGTAATATTATATCAAGAGAGCGTGACAACAGATTAATCTCCCTCCCTTTGAGTCTATTCATAATTCAACATGAAGTATACATTTTTCTGACTATTGAAAGTTGAAACATTTATGAGTAAATGACTTACAATTTTCCGCCAAGATTTCCAATTATCAAGAGATTGGTGTACTTCCTTGGGTAAGGACAATTTTGTAGCTATTGAATGAAAAAGAAAGAGGAATCAAGAGAAGAAAATTTAAAAATAATTTATCACGAGAGAGAGATATAAAATTGCGCAATTTCAAGAGAAATGTAGTATCTACGAATAAGAAATTTGATTGGTTGGAAGCCCAGTATAAGTAGGTTGTGGATACTTATATAATTCACAACAAATTCATGTCGGTACCATCATCTGTGGCTTGTTCTAATATCAAAAGGAAACTTAGTTCTTCAAGTAGTGGCCATAGAGGAAGATTTTCTTCAGCATCTAGTATTGTCAGTGCTTTCGAGGATCAGGGATAAATCAGTGATAATATGGCCTAAGATAACTGTTGTTAAAATATATCGTTTGTAGAGACTTTTCTTTTGATTTTGTAACTCCAAGGTTATAATCAGAGGACAATGCCAAGTTGGATTACATGATTAATATGCTTGGAAATGTGAATAAAACATGTAATTTATACTAAAGTGGAAGAGATAGATAGTAAGATTGATAGGTAACATGGGAATGTCTATAATTTTGTCCAAGTATCATTAGCTGACTTGTTGCTTTGGTTGTTTTAGAGACAAGATTTCAATTAAACCTATGAATAACTCTTGCAGTAGATCTGTAAATTATTATGAGGGCTAGATCCTGAAATGAACTCACAAGACTTGCTAAAAAAGATCATTCTCCGATTTAAATCAAAGACTTTCAAAGATTCAGTAATCATGAATTAAAAAATGAGTTAAAGACTTTTTACATTGTCAACTTGCAAAAAAAACCAGATTAGGCCTTATTGATATTTCTTCATAACATGGAATAAAAATCGGAAAAGATTTTGTTCCAGTAATATAGCTCAAGATAACCCTTAACCCTTACATGTGGCAATTATTCTTCTTATTTATTACGCAGGTCTCACGTCTAAAAACTACGTTATATTCTTCAATAAATATATATGAGTAAAAGTAGAAAAAGTTTCTTCCAGACGCTTCGGTACTGAGATAGTCATTGTACCTTGTTCAGTTTTATCTAAAAACCTTGGTATTCCCCAATCTAAAAAGCCATTCGAAATTTATAAACCTTGAAAACTAAGAAACCTGATATTAACCATCAATAGATAATTTATAAAAGTCTTTTTCTCTTTCCGTTTACAATTGCACACAAATTATCATCTATCATTTCGATTTCACCAACATTGACTATATCACAATAATATTTCCCAAAATATTCTTTCTCCTTAACTTACTTATTAGTAGATGATAAATTCAATAGAAAAAATAGATTATGACAACTCTTAGTAAGAGTTTGTAACCATTTCTTTGATAATTCCCTTTTGAATTATTAGAGATGAAACTTACTTTAGTCTGTTGTATGGCCAATGAGACAATATTGTCAACAACATCCAATGAATAACTATTGAGGAGGAGACTACTAAAGCAATTGGCAATATTCTTCAGGGTATCCTTGTGGAGGATATTCTCTGGTTGGGTAGTAGCAGTAGTGTCATCCCTCTCGTCAGCAGATATCGGTGCAAGGATATTGATCTGGCTGGGAAATGTTGTAGAGGAAAGGAGTACTCTTAGCAGTGACTAAAAATATAAAAAAAGAGAAGAGGATGAGTTATTTTTAGACACAAATTAACATTTCTCCAGATAGAAACATGCGCAAATTACAAAATGTTAATCTATCTCTTTCCTTTTTCTACCGTTGAATGAATAAAAGGATAGTCTGTCCTAGTCTAGTCTAGTCTAGTGTGTGAGAGAGTATGTTTAGTTTTTATGGAATTGAGTATGTTACTCCTCTCCTCTTCGTTAGTTTATTCTCTCTTTTTAAATCAATAAGGAAATAGCCTCGAGGGAGATTAGATGAAAGATAAAATGGTTGTGTGTGTAGTACACTCCTTATTATACTCAATGAACTATTTGTGTATTTAACATGGTAAAAATAAAGATAAAGTTGAGAAATGGATTGATCATCAAAGGAAGAAGACTCTTTGTAGAAAAAACTCCAAAGTTATTCATAGGGCCACAAAAATATGTAGGAAGATATGAATTTTTATGTAGGAAAATTTTTCCAGCAATTTTTATAATCCTATTGTAGTCGTAATTTTGAACCAAGTAGTTCTTCAGGCAGCTGTTCCTCATAGATTGACTAAAACGTTGTTCGCTTGCAAACCTGACTATGTTGTCTTTTGGCTTGTATCGGTCTACCTGTAGAAAAAGAAAGGCGAGAGAAAGGTGTAGTATTTCTCAAAAAGCAACGATTATAAAAATTGTAGTGATTGTTACAGTAATCAGAGTTATTACCGTTTTTGTGAGTCCAATTTTATCAGGGTAATCTAAATTTTTTCTATTCTAATCTTAATTTTAATGATCTTTCCATTGATGAATTATATTATCAGAGTTATCCCTCTAATAATTCTGATTACTATAACAATCACTGTAATGTTTATACTCCTTATTCTTCAAGGAATACTACACCTTTCTCTCCTCCTTCTTTTTCTACAAATAGACCAATACATAGTCAGGTAGCAAGCGAACAACGTTACAGTCAAGAGATTGTAGTGTTTTTTCAGACATTTAACCTACTAGCAAGTTAGAGTCTCTTGACTATTTCACATCTAAATTAAAACTGAACTTTCATTTATGATTATGAAAAGGTTTGTTAGACATGGGGTAGGATGAAACTTTTAATCTCATTTTCGTACCAACCTTTCTGATAGAACTATCAATTTTACGCATTATTTTGTATTGAGGCATGTGTCAAGAATACTTGTGTCATTCAATTTTTAAAAAATACAGAATTTATTAAATCGCCACTAAAAATGTGGATTATTGTGGGAAAATAGGTAATTCCAGGATGAGTTTCACGCTTTGAGAATATGCAAAACGTGATCTGAGCACTAAATTCTAAAATTCGAACAAAAGGTACTCTTACTCCTACTAGACAATTATGAAAATATTGCCAATTTTCAGGATAGGACAGCAAAAAAAGGTTGAATTGAACCAAATTAGTTTTTAAAAGAAAGTTCTGAGTTGTACCATTAATATAATCTTGAGTAGGTCTTTCTTTTCATTTAACTCAAAATAGCCCAGTAAGAATTAATTTTCACAACAACCAATGTGAATGAATCCCTTTGGGGAGATTTTGGTTAAAATCAAGATAGAAAATTGATTCAATGAAATTGATTCTTGAAATCTAGATCATGAGATATGGTCGACCATATGAAGGAGAATATCTGTTCAATTTTTTATTTGAAAATCTCTGTTTTCATGATTAGGCAAGGAAACTAATTATCCCTAAAGAAGTTTTGATCAACTCGTGATTATTTATGGTTCTTAGATCATCATTGACATTAGGTAACCGAAAAAATCTCAAATGATTTCTTTTTCTAATTTTAAAGTTAAAATGGAGATTCGAAATACGCGATAATTTTTTTCTGGTCTGGGAAATTAATTAATTTCAATTGGCAATACATACTTGAATAAGATTGAATTTTTTCGAATGTCCAAGGTGATAACAAAACTCGAGGCAGACATTGAGGGATTGACCCTGGAGATGGGGAGAGTGGACGAGGCATTTGAAGGCAGCACTAAAATTATCCGAAGTCAAGAGACTCTCAAGTTTCTGCGAAAAGACAGGATCGACAATGTTATCTTTGATCTCAAGCAGTGTTGTTATTAATTGAGCCGAGGACTAGAAAAGGATGATTAGGATAAATGAAGGGATTATAACTATTAATTTCTAGAGCATCAAAAAAGTTGCAAATTTTTTGAAAAAATTGAAAAATCACTATAAGTAGCGAATCTGACCAAAAATGTAGCAAACTCAAATTTATGAAAGAGATGAGCAAATTTGAATGATAACAAGTATAGCATGGAAAGTATATTATTTATTTACTGCTAGTAAATAAAATAAAAGTAGGCTGGTTTTTCAGTACTGAAAAAATGCAGTATTTTCGCACGCAGTATTGATCAATGAAATTGATTCAGATAATGCATCCCTGGTTTAATATCCATATATGAACATGGTAAATATGAATTCACCATAGAGACGGTGTACTGACCAATGAATTCATAGTAAATACATGTAAAAGTTAGCCAATGAGAAGGCGAGTGTTATAATTTTCTTGGTGTTTTCGACTCAAAATTGATCTATTTTAAACAAAAAAGTAGCATTGAGTAGCGAAAGTAGCAAATTTGGTGCTCTATTAATTACTAAACAGCTCAGTTTTATTCTCAGTCGAATCTATTCAGGATATCAAAAGGGAAGAACATGAACTCAATGATTTGGTAGGTCACCACTCTGAAGCTTTTACTAATTCCTGCTCAACCCTCTCGGTCCCGGAAATAAATTTATTATACTGTAATTACAGTTCATAATCTATCTAATGATAGGTAATTTGAATATTTTGAGTGCTAATTTGCACCTTTTTCGTGTCTAAGATGGTGAGGAGCCAATTGTAAAACTATGAAAATTCGGACCAATAACGCCATCTCTTTCAATTTGTTGAGCCTATGTTCATAAAACATGTATCACAAACTGATGTCTCATCAGTGATGAGTATGTCCAAAATAGATAACTTTATTTCTGAAACAATCTGGCATCTTTTTACTTCGTTCAAAATTCCCATGTCATCGGTAGCTCAGCTCGAAACCAATGTTTTGAAAAACTTATCGTAATGGGTAAATTTCATTCAATTGGGTAACATTCTTGAAGAAATTTCACTGATGAGCCTTAAAGAAATGTACATTGACTATCTTGGCAGATAGAGTTCAGGCAATTGAATATTTGATTACTCGATGGTACTGGGAAATAAGTTTTCAAAAAACCTGTTAACAAAAATTTGTATAGCAAGTGTTTAACGAATGATAGAGCAGAGACCTTTACGTATTCCAGAAGATGAATAGATTTCCTATCGAATAAGTGGTATCTGGAACTTGAAGGGTTAATACAGATCTTTTTCTTCTAAAAACTTCTAAAAACATGAATTTATCTAATCTCTCTTCGAACTAAATCATTAAAGAACAAGAAATTTTATTTTTAGTCATATTAGCTGAGGAGACGTTGCTTTCTCATTGGTCCCAACACTAATAAATTCTCACATATCTACATAAATAATGATTCTTTAATAGTTGAGGGTTCTAGGTTTGAAATTTCTGTTAGATTAAATCTTTTCCTAGAGGTGATTCAACATATTTACAAAACCCCAAGGACTTTATCAGAACCTACCATTGTTATATATCATTAGAACGGCCTTTAAAATCTCTATGGAATGAGAGCTAGAAAAAGATGTGACTAATTTTCAAAAAAAAATCCCTACTATTTAGAGAGTATTCGGGCATAATACAAAATATACTCACAGCTGCAATCATAATTTGTTTATCTGACAAGAGAGTATCGACATGAGCAAAGAGTTGATCGATTAAAAGATGAAGATGGCCAGCCCTTTCAGACTTGAAAAGGTCATAGTGCTTGGATAATATCGAGTTGGTAGTGAGGATGGATGAGTGTAAAAGATTCTTTTGGATTTTTCCAAAATTCTGACAAGATGTTTCAAGGGCAAAGGGCTGAAGGAATAAAATGGAATTCAGAGACGAGGAAGAAAATCGGGGATTACTTTACTTACAAGCAAATCGATCAAATAAGTCGAGTTGAGATTCGATCTAAAATGAATAAAAAAGGTTTAAAATTGAGAAAAAAGTTTATTTCATCATGATGATAATTCAGTCAGAAAATAGCAATAATTTCTCAAAAAATAGCATTTTTATCCTGTCCTTATTAAAAATACACTTCATCAGTTTATTTATTGATATGTGCTATGGAATATTTGATGAAACTAATTTTTTGTGTCGTGTTGAAACTAGGATTCTGTAAACAATGCATGCATTCATACGATAAAACCCAGTGAAAATCAATGATTTACTCTGGGTTTCTCAAACCTATGATTTACATGAGACAAATACACTGTGGTCGAAAACTTGAAATTTAATCGTGAAAAATGTAGCTTTTCTTAGTTGAATGTACTCAGACCAATTTATATCTGCATGGGATTATTGAAAACTGCACCTTATTCAACGAAATAGTGCTTGAGACTTGTAATTCAAAATTTTAAAAATTTTTTCAAGAGTACACATTGTAGGTTTAGTCATTATGTTCAAAGTGTACACCATCAACCGTTCAATGTGTAAACCGAGTTTCCACATTGACCAATTAGTTGTACAGTGTATACACTGTACGAGTTTTCACTTTGACCGTAAGATATACAAAACAATATTTTTCAAGTGTAGTTGAGTCCACTTCTCTCATGAATAACCTAATTAGCCATTAGTAGTAGAAGATTAAAGAATTGGAACAAAATATATACTCACAAGGATATTATACTGCATGCCTTTATGGATGGTAATCTTGAGGATTCATTGTTTAGTCTCATTTTGAGAATATCCAACATTTGGATAGTATCCTTGTTGTCCATGACGTTGTGGAGAAAGAAGAGGAATATTGCTCTGGAAAGGGAATATATGAATTACAAGGGCAAATATGCAATATTTCTCTCAATCAATTACATGAGAATAGTTGTTTTTTGATCAGGAACTCAAAACATAAACAGGTATCAATTAATGTATACACCGTGGAAGTTTTGAGTAAACCTAAATAGGTTTTTACAACTAATGTGTGCTATTGAACATCATTTGAAAATCTCGAACACACCAATATATTTTGTGAAAAAAACAATTTAATATTGACCGTATACATCCATTGAAATCGTGAAAATGATATACACTTTTTGTTAATTAGCCTACCCATGAATACATATTCTGTCAATATCCCAAATTTTTTTCAGTCTTCAACATGAGGTTAAGGCTAAGAAATTTTGAAGAATTTGACGTTCTTCATGAGAGAATGAATTAATTTTATGCACAAAAAGTAAAAATAACTGTGTCAACAACCAAGATTCTGTTTAATATTTTACTTATATTTCTTATCGTTTTAAAAAATTTCCAGAGGAAATGTTTTTAGCATCAACCTCAAACTATTGCATAAGGAATAAGTGGATAGTGGGCATTCTCACGTGACAAGATAGAAGTAATATATAAGGATACATTGAAAATAACTTTTAATTGCCCAGGATTTCTATGATAGTTTGTATGCTTTCAGCTATGGTTAATTTTCAAGAGCTGGTTCCAATTAGGGAGATTGAAGTTCGTTAAAAAGATATTCTCGTATACGAAAATAACAGAAGATTATCCCTCTAAAAAATTCAAGGGTTGATCCCAAAAATAAGATAAGAACTACTAGACCAACAAGAACTAAAATGCTACTGGTTTATCGAACTGATTACTCATTAGTAAATTTAAAATTTATCATTAATATTTATTTTTGGAATATTTCCTGGTTACTAGAAAGGACTTTTTGGAATCTTTATCCTGTTCCCTACTTTTACAATTTGAGGAAAAACAATTCTAAAAGAATATTTTCATGAGAAAACTTGAAACCTGAAAAGTTTTATTCATTTTTTGAAAGGAGGAGGATTCCTAGGATCAGGATTAGATAAGTAAATCGAATTTTGATCCCGGGATTCACTTCGTTATCGGTAACTCAATTTCGTTTATCTTGGTCATTTATACTACTTGAAAATTCATCGTGAAATTCCGATATTTCAAAATCCCTCAGAAATGGAGAAGCTGACGGAAATTCGACGGTGTTATTTAGGTTTCTCGACTGAATCTGATCCTAACAAACTTTTTTTCACCTCCCTCCAACTATAAAATCAATAAAAGTCTTCAATTCAAAGTTCGAAGAAATGGAATTTTTGCATCAAATCGAAATATGACAAATGACTAAAGTATTCAAAAAAAATTTTATCAAAGTTATATAAATCAACTTGACATTCCTCTAAATTTGAATTCAATGAGTAATGAGTTTTTGACATTTTTGCCATTTTAGTTCAGGTAACCCAAAAAAAATTTGGAATAGACATTCATACGCATGTAGAATAACATAGGGAAATTAACACTTGAATACCTGAATACAAGTGAGCCCATGAAAGAGTTTAATTGATTTTATAAATGAATATATCCAAAGCTGAGGATTGAATCAGAACACATTGTCGAATGAAATTGAATAGACGTAGACCTATCAGAATGTGAATAATAAGTTAAAATGCTATTCTTGGATTACTTATAAGCTATGATAATAGAAATTTCAAATATTTTCATCAACACGACGAATGTATGATAAAAATTTTGAAAAGTCTATTTTTAGGATAACATTAAAACTATCATTTTCCCAGAAACATTACAAATAAGTTAGGGAAACACAAAATTTTATTTCTGCGTATGGTTTTATAGGAAAAAATGCTTAAGATAAGATTAAGACTGGGAAAAGTTGAAAATTTTGGCCTACTCAAGTTTAGGTGTAACGACAAAAATGTCCCACACAATATTAGCAATAAATTATTACTAATAACTTGTAGCTTTGGATTTTGATGGATAGTTATGAAAAATGAAAAAATGAATCACTAAAAATTTTACAGTTAGTTGCGCTATAATGTTGACGTTGTGTGTGGCTTTTTGGTCTTCTCAGCTACTAAACTATGCGACAATTTATGAAATTGAATCTCCACACTTTTGAGTGAATGATAAATATACTTTTTTATGTGGTATATTATTAACCCAAAAGTAAAAGAAAACCTTAAAATGCCTAATATGCTCGTCAAAGAATAGGTTAATTCTTGTTTGAAAAGTGAAGCTATATAATTTGAAAGATAGATGGAATTACTGAATGAAAGATTGAAGAAGATGAATGCCACAAGTCTGTAATCATCCATAGGTTTAATTGGTCCCTTAAAGTCCCACAGTGTCTTTTCAAACACACGTACCACTTAAGCACCTCATTATCATACATCTAAGCCTAAATACTTTGTTCATCACCCATTCGATAGAACTCAATTATGCAATCGCCTGACCTCCATCCGCTAAACCTTCAAAGATAGCATATTTTTTGATCGGAAAAGTGCCCAAGCAGAAGATTAAATGTGAGTCATAAATAAAAGTTTTCTAAGACCTTAAGGGCCCAAAGGATCGACGAAGCTTACCCGGTTAGTATGGTCTTTTCTTTGATCTCATTGTCACATTCGTTCATTCTCATCTTTTCTAAGAGTCCCGGAACTAACTTGACAATGTATGCCTTTGCGTCTTCTGTAAATGGGAGAAAAAGAAAGAGTAAATCAGATTTTGTTGCTTGCTCATAATCATTCTACTCCATTTTAGGAGGTCTTATTTTGAAAAAGACCCATATATCTATCTCCCTTTTGGCCTAGTACAAATGTAATAAACAAAAAAATTTCGCAATCTATTCACATATTGAGAGAAAAATGAACCACATGTTAGTAAATATATTCCAAGGGGGTAAACCCAAGGATACTATCATACAGTGAATGATCATGTAACAATATATATATACACTGGTGGTGTTAATTAATCTTTTTTATAACATAATGGTGATTGATTTTCACTCTATATAGAGATGATGAGTTTCTGTCATCACTTGCATGATCCTAAAGTATTATGCATAGGCAATAATTTACTGGTAATAATTAGAGGCTAAAAATAGAACTTTTGATTTTAATAATTGAAATGAAAAAAAACTGACATAAACTAATACTTGGAATTAAACCAGAATGACCCATTGCAACAATTGTTCCACCAGTGGGAACGCAACATTTTCTCGTGTGATATTTTGAAGATTTTAGCTTTTAACATTTTATGTCCCAAACTATTTTTTTCATCACACAAAAGGTAATAACTTGAAACCTAACCAAAATAATTATGCTGATTTCGAATCTGAATTACTTTTAGAAAGCCGACTTATCATTTCATAGATAATAGAGGTTGGCATTTTTTGGCTCTAAAAGCAGTTATCTCCTAAACTATGAGAGATTGTATATTTGAAATCTACGGTTATTGTTTTACGATAAAAAGTTATTTTATTTTTTCATAAAGCCTCAGCAAATAGGTTTTCATAAAGACGTTATAAATATTCGACTACATTTTCAAAAAATCACCCTTCTTTAAGTAACTATGGTTGGCATCAGTAAAGAGCTATCTTCATGAAATATACATAATTTTGTAGCTTAATAAATTTCCTTTCTAATGAGGGGTGAAAAAAGTAATTTAAGTATCTTTCAGTTCAAATTATAGCTCAAGAAAGTGATGTGTTCCGCTGGTAGAACAATGGGACATGAGGGATTAAGCTATAAAAATATTTATAATTCAAATACAGGTGAAGTACCCGTTTTCTATTCCCCTGTACCCAAGCCATAATTAACATCTGGATCCTATGCCTAAACTATTATTTTTCCTAGCCAATGGGAGACCAGGGAACACTTCATCAATGAAATTCAAGCATATCGTTTGGTATATTTTTCAGAATTCTAGTTGTAAAATGTTTTTAGAACATTTTTACTCAAAAACCTATTTACAACCTAAAAAAGATTTACAAAAATATTCGAAAACTCAACGTGATAAAACAATAGGTGTAGATGTGAAATAAGTAATCGCCAGCTGCATGGCTCTTATAGTTAAGAAGATAACCAACTAAAAATGCCAATTGTATCTCTGGAATCAAGGTAAATTTAAGTTTACAAATGATTTAATTCGAATCCTGAAAAAGAATAATTTGGGGGCATAAAGGGTTTGGCCGCAACATTGAGTTAATCTCAAAATTATTAGCATCTTCAAGGTTTTTTTGAGCTTAGTAAATTGAAAATGATCTCTTTAGCTCAAGAAAAGTTTATATATTTTTTCAATGGTTATCAGAAGATAAGGTATTTATACTTTTTTAGACACTCGTTATTACTGTAATGAATCAACTGGTAAAAGTAGATTCATAATCGGGAATATATAAAGCTAACTTTGTTTTTTAAGAAGGGGCATTGGAAAAAGGTTGGTTTTATATATAAAGATTATCAATTTACTTTTACTAATATATCATATTGTAGAATATTGTAATAAATTAAGACAAATGTGCGATTAAAAAGAGATCAGGGCATAGAGGGAGAGGTTAAAACTAACCTGACTCTTTAAAGTTGATGGCAATGAGTTGAATCAAGTCGAGACTCTCGAGGACTATTCGATAGTACGAATCGACCAAGGTTATATTGCATATCTATGAATTAGGAATATGGATAAGTTTAGGAGAATAAATAAAGAATAAATATCTATTAAGGTAATACAAAATATTTTTTCCCTAAACAACTTTTTGGGCTATTTTCTTATTTTAACACAGAAAAGAATTAATATCAAAAATAATAATTAAATTCAAAAATATTAATTTTCTAATCCATAATGTTCAAAAATCCATACATTTCCAGAAAATGATCAGGAAATGTGGATTGCTCAAAAACTTGAATTTTATGAATTATAGTAGTTGAATTCATTCAAAAATTGTAACTTTCACATGAGATTTCGTAAATAAGAACAAAATTTAAAATGTTTAATTCAAAAGGTTTTTATATTCAAAAATTTGTATTACCCTGATATATATCTGCATGATACGAGTGTATGAAAATAGAACTTACCTCAGTAATGAGACATATATGCTTAGTGATGACATCATTAACATGGGTCTGAAGGATTATACTCAACAGATCGAGTAACTCCAATTTCAGAGAGTTGTTGACACTCTTGTCCCTGGAAATGATTGAGAAAAATATATTAATAATTATTACATCAATGAATGAGGAACAGTCTTGATGGTTGAACTAGTAAATTCCAGCAGTTACTGAATACGTTAAGAATTTATGAGTTTATAGTCCTCCAGTTCAAAGATTGACTTTAGGGAAGAAATCGATGCAGTGATTTAACCCTCTCGTGCTCAAACGACAAATATGTCCACAGAAAGTTTAGATAAAATTTCTTAGTGAAAATATTTTTTGTATATTCAAATTACACACAATTGCGATGCTTGATTGTCAACCTTTGCGCAAAAAAAGATTTCGCAAAGATAGTTTAACCTTCGCCCTGGATATGACAAAAATGTCATAGAAAAAATTAATACAAATGCATTCCGCAGAGACCCCATATCCAGGGCGAGGGTTAAAAAACTTGGATAGATGCAAAAATTAAAAGACTATGCATCATCGCTTATTAATTATTATGATAAGTATAGATAGGAGAATGTATTGAAATTGGTCAAAAAATATTTTTATATAAATACTTTTCAAATTTTCAATGCACGATTAACTCCATCCTGAACATGCTGGTTCTAAATATGGTCTCACAATCAGATGGGTAAGAGAATGTTAAGTAATAAAGCCAAAACTCATAAACATTAGATCAATAGAGATTGAGTATTTGTCGGCCAATCAAAATCGAGAAACATTCTTCCTACAAATTTCCTAGGATTCCAAATATATATTTTGCCATCAGAATTTCTCAATAGGTTGATGAAATTTTCTAGATGATCTTAATCTTTGATTTTGATTAATTTCCACTTCGAATTTTCTCTCTATCATTTATATGACCAGGCAGAGGTTGTAGCAAAAAGAGCCATACTACTTTCAAGTCAGTAATAATTAAAAAATAGACTTTAAATGCAGGAAAATTTATTTTTGATGAGCTCTAATAAACTTTATTAATTTAATGAAGATTTCCAGAAACTTACTCAATATTGTACTTAATTATTTTGAGGAGGACGAGGATTTGATCATCCAACTTTCCAGGCAATGACAAGGCAATCTTTTTAAACAGAGATATTGCCAACCGGCGAGTATTTGTGGAGTTATTCAATTTGACCGCCTTCTTGTTCTTACCAGATAATTCTTTCAAGAGGACTGAATTGGCTGCTTGATTATTGAGTAGAGAGCAGAGTTGAGGCATATTCTTGGCCAGGAATGAATGAATGCTGTGAGAAGGGAAGAATGTACTTTGAGAAAGATTTAACGCAGGTTAACCTTATCGAGACAATAGGGAAACTAAGTTTTATATAGAAAATGACTCAAAATTAATCTTGTTTTGATCTTTTCTGTTTTTTCCATTGAAGATTCTCCCCTGCTTACTAGCAGTAGGTGAAAAACTAAATTTAAATGTTAATTTTGTATAGGCTTAAAAAGGACAAAAGAAAATCCTCAAGAATCTTGAGCCAATCAAAAAGAATATAGGTTATGTCTACATATCCTTTTAACAACTTATTACTATGCGTATACGCTTAAAAAGATGTTTCGTTTGCCACCCATTAGATAGAAAATCTATTAATCTCCTGGAATACCTTAAGATCTCAGTTCTATCATTCATCAAAAACATGTTATACTAATTTAGAGAAAGTTGATTTTTGTTTTAAACGTTTCTTTTTTGAAAACTTATTTCCCAGGGTATAATTAAAGAGTAAAATAACTTGAACCGAGTATGTGAACTAACCTATTTTCATCTTTAAGAAGTAAATCAACTTCTCTGGTGGCCTCTTCGTTATGCTGGTTCATTGTCATTCTATCATGTATGTAGCTGATTATATCACAATCTTCATTGTTCTTTTGTGCAAACTTGATGAACTTCTTTTGACTCTCAGAGATATTACCAAATGCTGGACATTTGAGGAATGTGATTAGGCATCGCATTGCCTCAACCCGTACATTTAATTCGTGATCTAATAAGGAGAAAGTAAGGTATAGAGTATGAAAACATTCTACTTTTTTCCTAACATGAATTCAAATTGAATTGAAAAAGTTGTTCGCTTGCTACCTGACTATGTTGTCTTATATCTTTTTAATATAGATGAATCAAGATAACATAATCAATCTATACCGACCAGGTCCCTGGTTCAAAGTCATGATTATGAACCCATGATTCAGTTTTTTGACAATAGATGGAAGTTAAATTGAATCTAATGGAAAATTAGGTCTATTATAATAGAGTAATTACTCTATGTCATGAAAGTATATTAATAGGAGCATTTTGTGTTTGATGAGCTAAGATAAATTAATGATTAGAACAGGTGTACAAATTAAAGATCAAAGTTACCTGAGAGACTAGAGAGGAACTTTGGAAAGAGAACTTTGCCAATATCATTTTGGTGTTTGGTACAATTCTGGAGCATTGAGTTCATAGCTTTGAGACTGGCCCTGCGTACCTTCCAGGAGAAATCGAAATCATCATACGTTTCATTATCATAGTATGATTCGTAGTAGTCATCTCCTTCACTATCCTCATAGTCTTCTTCTTCGCAGTCATCAGTGGCACTTTCCATGTCTACATCGTCGGATAAGCCATGCTTCGAGTATTTCATGATAAACGGCAGTAGCTAAAATTTCAAATTTTAATGTTTTATGTACCTTATACATAGAAGACTCATTTGCGACAAGGAAATCAATTTTCTTGAAACCTACCAGGTACTCCTCTTATCTGATAACTAAATTTGTCAACAGTTCTCAACTGAAATTAATCCTATACAAATCTTTCATTTTATCTAACTTTGATTAGGAGGCTATTCTAATTTTGGGAATAATAGCCACATCGATAATACCTTATTTAACTCTATAATCTCAAACATTTTATCAACCTATAGCATAAGGAATCAAAGGATTCAATTCTACTCAACAATATACTCCCCTTACTAGCAAGTTTCAGATGAGAAATTCGGAAAATTCCCTCACCGAATATTAAATAAACCTGTGAATACCCCAAGACTTTCGTCCCCGATAATGATAACCTATTCACAACCTATCTCAAGGCTTCATACTACTACTGAGCTGAAATTTGATTTAAATTAATGTCTTCATATTTTTCTTGAGTAAATAATTGTAATAGAGAAGAAGAAATGATGCAATACTCACAGAATCATAATTGATTAGGGTTGAAGTTTGTTTAAGAACATTTTCCAAAGCCTGAAAAGAGAATTCACGAATCTCATCAAAGTCAGAACTATCGGAACTGGCGATCAGAGATTCAACATTATCAATGCAATAGGTTAAAGATTGCACAAGATAATCAAAGAAATTATCCAGACTGTATTTCCTTTGGCTGGGAATGTAAAAAAGACTAATTAAATAAATAAATTACCAAACATTGGAGAGACAGAGAATGATGTTTTTTATATCATCTACACCGGAGTGAATCGTATCCCCAACAATATTAAAGGGAAATTTTAACTCATCCTCAAACTTGTTGGGTAGAGAGAGCTTGATGGTTCTGGCAAATTCCATAATAAGATAATTGAGAAGGCAATAATATTCTCTCATTTCAAGAGCTGAGGATAATACACCGCCAGAATAAAAGACTTTCTTCCTGATTATTGAGTTAGGAGAATGCGTCAAGGTTAGGAATTGTTGACACAAGTTATTTTGGTAGGCCTGGATTTTTGTCGGGAAACTAATAGAAAAACCATGAAAAATGTAGTACATACTTGATTATGAATTCGTTGATAATTTCGAATGAATCTAGTTTAATTTCATCATTGTTAGAAGTTTCCAAGACATTTATAAGGCTATCGATTACTCCGACGAAAGAAAGCAAAACTTCTTCATTCGGATTTTTAGCCAGAGAAGTTAAAATTGATTTGAAACTAAGAGAGGCTATAGATCTAGTTTGAGAATCAGTGGAGAGGAAAATAGTCTTCAAATGATCAGTGATTTGCTTCAATTTGGTAGGACTCAACTTGCAATAAATAAAACCAAGACTATGAAAAAAATAAATAAAATGTATCACACCATTTAATCGTCAGAGTTTGAATTTCCCAATTTTTAGAATCAATAAGGTTAATGATATTTTTACAGAGCTAAGAATACATAAAGTGTTTTGATAATTAAAATACTTGTTGTTCAAGTTCTGGGGATATCTTGAAATCAGGCTTTTGAAGTTCCCCGATTAAATCTGTCACTGCCATGAACTTGAAATCATTATCATCGACAGTCATCTAAAGTAATGCAAGAATAAGTTACGTCATTAATCATGGAAATTAAGGAGGTCATGTTGTTATTTTCAAGAAATATTTTTAAATTGACTGGCTGATGAAAACAAAATAATCATTATAGAATAAAATTTTGAAACTTTTCACGAGGGGCATTTGATTTTAATTCAAAAAATGGCAACATCACCTAGCTTGGACACTCAAGCTTTCATTAATCGTCTAAATTATCTATATTCAGCATGGAAAGTAACTCAAATTAGGCTTTAATTTCAGGATGAAAACAATGAATATCTCGGCAGTCTGGATGCTATCGCTATAATCAATGGTAGATTCGGAAATATTTCCTACTGTAAAACCATATCATCCCAGGTTAGTTTATTCACTTTTAGCTTTAGATTTGGTTTTTCAACACAGAGCTTGAAGAAACTATCCTCTTTCTCACCAAATCTTCGTTGTCATTTTTCACAAACAAAAAAAAGATTGAATTTTTGAAGCCAATTGAAAAGGCTCTTAAGGATGTCACTTTTCGTGCATATATCAAAGAACCTGTAAGAATTATCGTTAATATTCATTGAAATTTTAGAATACTTTTGATCAAAAGCTAGCTAAGCAAATTATTGAAAATCTCTCACCAGGGGACAGTGTGGGAGTCTTCACTAAGGATGCTCCCACTACAGAATTCTCCAAAGGTTTCTTGGAGACAATGAAAAAGGCTGAATTGAAAATTGTCGACATGTCTCTTGGATTTAGCCTTTTATGGATGAAAAAATTGGACGATGAAATCGAGGCTACTCGAGATGCATGTCGTATCACTTGCAACTTATTCACAAAATACTTTAAGGGCTACGTCGTAGACAATGTAGACGCTGACAAGCGCCCTAAACATTTGAGAATAACCTCAGGGTGTAAAGATGCTCTAAATAAACCCAACATTAATGAAGGAAAAGAGCCCATTGACTTTTGCTATGAACCTCTTGTACAGAGTGGCGCCAACGTCTCTCTCAAGCTATCCATTGAGTCTAATTCAGATAGCCTTCACTATGGTGCTATCATAGCTGCATTTGGAATACGATACAAAAACTATTGTTCAAATTTAATTAGAACCATGTTCGTAGACCCCACTCCAGACCAGACTAACGCCTATAATTATCTGAATGAGCTAGTGGATTATGCCGTTACTCTTTCAAAGGTTGGCACCAAACTCAATGATATCTACTCCTCAATCCAGAAAAAAGTCTCTAGTGAAAAGCCGAATTATGCTGAAAAGTTGACAAAGACATTTGGCTTTATAACCGGAATTGAGTTTAGAGATTCTAATCTTCTTGTATCACCCAAGTCTAACGCCTCTCTCACTCACAATGCCATTCTCAATTTGAATATTGGCTTCCAGGGCCTATCTAATTCCTCAGCCAGTAAGAAGGAAGACAAAACATTCTCTGTTTGGCTGGGTGATATAATTCATATAACCAATGATGGTCCTATCGTCCTTACAGCAGCTGCCAAGAGACGCTTCGAATCAGTATCCCTCTTTATCAAAGATCAAAGCGACTCTGAAGAAGAAAAGAAACCGACCAAATCACCCAAAAAATCTCCCGAAAAATTACTCGGACGTGGTCACAGAAAAGCAATTGTAGAACAGAAAACTCGAGTTTGTCCCATCTCTACTTTATATTTCATCAACTGTCATTCTATAAACTTTTCCTCCTCTGTAGAATGAAACAGTCAATGAAGACAAAAGGGCTGAACGCCGTCGTGAATTGTACCATTCTATGATGCAGGAAGCTGAACAACGCCTGAGCGGTATTAAAAGTGGTGCTGAGAGCACTCAAAAAGTCAAATCCAAAGTTTCCTACAAGGGATTTGGCCAGCTTCCCAAAGAGAGCGATGTTAAACGATTATACGTTTATGTTGACAAAAAATATGAAACTGTCATCTTTCCAATTCTCGGCCAACCCTGTCCACTTCACGTTAGCACAATTAAGAACATCTCTGTCTCAGTTGAAGGACAATACACTTTCCTTCGAGTCAACCTTCACATTCCCAAAAACATTGTCCTATCAAAGGAATCCAACTCGCCTGTAAGAAGAAATTAATCTCTCCTCATACTTATATTTCCTAATTCATTTGAAGCTCTTGATAATTCTACTCTTGAAATACTCTAAAATCTAAATCAGGCATCTAAAATATAAATCCATCACTGTGTAAAAGAATAGGATAGATATTGCAGAGTTTTTCAATTAGTCTGAGTGTTGGACTTGAGATTGTATAGTCTCTACCCTTCTATGCCTGTCATACACGTTTGGATTGTTTCTTTACCACGTCAAGTAAAGTGTGGGTATACACTGAGGCAAAATGTGTGACGAAAATACCACACTCTTCCCCCTCTCACAAAAATACAATTAATTTAACTGCTATTTTCAGAATCCAAATTCAATATTCATCAAGGAGCTTACTCTGAGAGCTCTTAATGAGAAACGTCCTGGGGAAGTCTCTGCGCCAGCTACCAACATCAACAATGCTTGTCGCATTATCAAGGAGGCTCTTAAAAAGTTTAGATCCAAGGAAGCTGAAGAACGTGAGAGGGCCGACCTCATTGAACAAGACGAATTGGTCGTTAGCCAACCAAAAGGCTCTTTTCGTCTTAAAGATCTCTATGTCAGGCCAAACATTACGACTCGTCGTATTACTGGCTGCTTGGAAGCACATACTAACGGTTATAGATTCATTTCATCAAACGGAGATCGCATCGATATCCTCTACAACAATATTAAACATGCATTTTACCAGCCCTGTGACGGGGAAATGATCATCCTACTCCATTTCCATCTCAAAGTGAGTACTGCACATACACACATTTAACCACTAAAATCACACCTTCTACGTGTGTCCACTTGAATTTTATTCTAAAATGGTTCTCTCCTCCCTCACTTAGAATGCCATCATGTTTGCAAAGAAG
This sequence comes from Gyrodactylus bullatarudis, assembly GCA_012064415.1. Lineage (NCBI taxonomy): Eukaryota > Metazoa > Platyhelminthes > Monogenea > Gyrodactylidea > Gyrodactylidae > Gyrodactylus > Gyrodactylus bullatarudis. The sequence continues at coordinate 190,538 of SSNU01000256.1, read as the reverse complement.
AAACAGCTCGACATTCAATTCTACTCGGAAGTAGGCGAGCTAACAACAGACTTGGGCAAAGTCCATTCTCGCATGCATGATCGTGATGACTTGGAATCTGAACAGCGTGAACGAGAAATGAGAGAGGAAATAAAGAAAGCCTTCAAGACCTTTGTCGAGAGATCTGAGAATCTAGCTAAAAAGTATCGCCTGGACTTTGAGAGTCCCTTCAGAGATCTCGGCTTCCATGGATGCCCATTCCGGTCAACAGTATTCCTCATGCCAACCAGTAGTTGTCTCATATCCCTTGTTGAAATGCCGTTCTTGTCGATTAGCCTCAGTGAGGTTGAATTTGTCATGTTTGAGCGTGTCAGTCAGGCCGTTCGAACATTTGACATGGTCTTTGTATTCAAAGATTACTCGAAAAAGGTCTTACAAATCAACTCTATTCCCACAACATCCTACGAACTTATCAAGGAATGGTTAATGTTGGTTTTTCTCTCTCGATTAATTTTCATCCTTGCAAGTTAAAATTGTTTCTTTTTTCCTTTTGTAGAAGTTGTGACATTTACTACGCCGAAGGTTCCAAGTCACTCAACTGGGGCAAAATAATGAAGACAATCACTGATAACCCTACAGAATTCATAAGTGAAGGAGGCTGGTCCTTCATTTGTCCTGAGGAAGAATCCGAGGAAGAAGAAGCCGATGAAGAAGAGGCTGATGAGAACTATCGGCCAACCTCAGGCTCTGACAATGAAGAAGGAAGTGCAGATGACGATGATGATTCCTCCTATGACAGTGAAGATGGAGGCTCTGATGACTCAGAAGATTGGGACGCTGAAGAAGATTCTGAAGAGGGATCTTTGGACAGTGATGAATCTGAAGGCCTAGACTGGGATGAACTGGAAAAGAGGGCCATTAATGGTTAGTTCATTCTAATAACTGATTAATAACATTATCTGCTTCCATTTCTCTGGAGAATTCATTGTGAGGATTTAGTCTAACCAAGGGAATATCTACTGATAAAGCTTACATCTATTTCAAAGTGTGGGAGAATAACATTTTCAAGTAGATCAAGTCCAATATTAGATGACATGACACATTCCTTGAGCTTTGAGTTGTAATTTTATTGAGTCGACTATATAGATTGGTTGTATGGGGGTAAAATCCTTCGATTAGTTCTATTAGATTTCAACAAAAAATAAGGGGTTTATCTGTACATCGTCAGTTGCCCGCTTAGACTTGGGTTATATTTTATCATTGTTATATTGTTATTGGGAATATTTTAACTTTGGTTTTCTATTTTTATAGAGGACAAAAAACGTGACAATGAAGATCTTTTGAAAGGTAACAAGCGTGGCAGGTCACCCAGTCCAAAGATGAAATCCAAAAAGGCCAGAAGATGAATTATGAACTAAATTTATGATCAAATATCATTAAATATATATTTTTTATCGATATTACCTGATTTATGGAATAAATTTAGATTTTCTGAAAAATTTCTCCTATTTATGAATACTATTGGAGAAATCCTTGATATATTTAATCTTGTATTCAATCTTTTTCATGATTAAAATAATAAATTTAAATTTGCCTCAAGATTGTCTGTATGGCTTAGTGTACAGTGTACACGGAGCCTACCTCGTTAGGAATCTATATAATTTCGTCTTGATTTCAAGTAGGTTCTCCCGCTTTTATTTTGATTATTACTGCCTGTGTTGTCAGATTATTCTGAGAAAATTTGAGCCTCGGTATCTGCATGTTTATAAAACCAACGGGAGAAATGTCATCTTGATAGTTGAGGAATTTTCTTGCGCTTTAACGACCAATCTATCGTGAGTTATACAGTTTATAATCTAAGCCATGAAATAATGATTGTTAGATTAATTGTGAAAGTATAAAGTTCACTTTGTTAGTTGCGTACTAAAAGTAGTATACTACATCTGTTTTTCTTTCTTTATCACCATGGAATCATAAGCTTAAACAGGAGACTAGAGGTTTTACATTTGACCTGTGTCTACTTTACTCTTCTCCCTGCTACAGAGATTAAGAAAATAAACTGACTACTTAAAAGTGAGAATAAACCTAGATGAAGATGCTTCCCGACATAAATTTCACATTCTGATGGTGCTTAAATTTCTCATTTATTACATTGAGGATCAAAGATCAAATCAAAATTACTTATCAGGACATTATTTTGTGGGAATTGTCTCATTTTCTTAATTTTGTTACATCCGAAAAGGTCTTTTGATTCATTATATGTAAGTAGCTGAGACTAAATCTACTCATTTGAAAAAGCAAAGGTAGTTTACTTTATCATTCAGTCAAACTGGGAATCTTAAAAACCAGTCCAGTTTATGAGTCAGGGACAAACGCTACACAAGATAGAACTTATATGTAATATATATTTTTAAAAATTTAATATTATCATTCCAACTATTATTAATTCTGTTATATTTATATGTTCTCTTAACAAATCAAAATTACAATGAATAAAAAGAGAGAACAAGAAATTTTTTACGATTCAAAAGAGTCCAAGACGATCCTTGGAATAGGCGAATGGACTTTGCTTTTGACAGTGAATTTGATCACAATCTCCACAGGATCAGTATTGGGAGTTTTTATGAAGGAACACTTGAGAAGGGTATCGGTGCCCCCACGAAAGATGCCGGACAAGTTGAGACAATGCGAAGAGGACAAGGTATCAGCGATAATGTCAGTTCTATCACAAGGAGCCATACCAGTTGCTTCCAATACTTTTTGAACAGCATCTAGAAATTTGTAATAAATAACAAATTTTAAAAATTTTTTCGCCTATTTGCTCATTAGATAGAGAATTAAATTTTGAGAAAAAATTACTATTAAATTGTATATTTTGAATTTTGTTCTTAGTTACGAAATCTCATTTAAAATTTACAATTTTTTAAATCTGCACCAGCAAATTTTGAATGAATGCTACTATGATAAATGATAAAATTCATATTGTTTTATATTATATAAAATTATTTGAGACATTATTTTGCAATATTCTAATTTTTTGATTTTGATGATCTACCCCTAATAATTATAATCAGGGATGAATAATCAATCACAAAATAATTTGATTGGTTGCCCTCAACTCAAACAATATTCTCAATTTTCATACCCAAAAACTTAGATTAAATGACTCTCAACAATTGAAGAGCTGTCCGAAATTAAGCATAAGATGAGCCTGAAATAGATTCTCTTGAATAGATTCATTAATAGTCTCATATAATAGATTCTATTATCTTAAGATATCCATAAACCCCCTCCTTGAATGAAGTACGAACAGGTATTAAGGATGAGGAGGAGACCCCCACCCTAAATCATTCACGAAATATACTAATTTTAGTACAGCCTGTGAAGAAAAATTCTATTCACGAGATTTACTAGGACGTATGACATTCACGAAATATACTAGGAAATTCTTATAATTCCTGATTCACGACTTGTACGGTAACATATATATTGTACAATGTACATATTTCAAACCGCATAATATTAAATGAGTCAATACATTTTTGGAATTGATGAAAAATTAGGCCAGAAGAAAAATGTCCACTCTTTAAACTGAATTGTTTATAAATTTAGACAAATTATTCGAAATTGGCCAAAAAATGGATCGAAAGAAACTCATCATTATTAAGGGGATTATCCGAGTTTTCCAAGAAGAATTACCGATAATTTAAAAGTTTTACTTTTTGATGAAAATGGAGAATTTCCATTTCCACTTGAATGATGAAATTCAATTTTTTAAATTAAAATTAAAGCTATTCTCGATGAGTTTGAGAATTTATGACAAAAATCTCATATTTTCGTCAATTTCGAGTTTGGAGCGATTCTTCTTATTTTTTAAACTTTGAGTCGATTTCAAGGTGTGAGAGGGATCAAACGTTATATTTTAGGATCCCCAATTGACAAGAAAGACAAAAATGGTCGTTGAGATTGAAATACTCCATTATCTTGCAAGAGTCTACCTCCTATTTTTCGACCATTTTTACTGCTTAAAAATAAATTAATTGCAATGATCCGAGATAAGTTCAAATTGACGGCTCTTCCAAAAGTTGAGCGGTGATAATAGACTACTTTGTCTATTTGTGATCCTGAGAAATATAGAGTTAACTCGCGCATATTTTTATTTTTTCCAAATTTGGCTTATTTTTTCATATTTATGCCAAAATGAGCAGATTGCAAAATCAAGATTATTCAATGAATGTTCCATATACAAAAGTCCGATTTTCTCTAAAATCATCAAAATTTCCTAGGATTTTCATTTAACAAATCCTATTTTTTTCCTTTCTTGTAGTAAGATTCATTGAAAATATCTTAGCACATGTTCAAAAATTTTCATTTTCAATCGAAATTTTGAAAAATCAGAACAAGCTCAAAAGCATATGGTTTTATAGGAAAAAATGCTCAGTTTTCGATTATCCTCAAAGAGACAACGTTGGGAAAAGTTTAAAAATTTGACCTATTCTAATATCCACTCATAACTAATTCTTTGTCTTAATCTTGAGTATCGAATGATGATCATTGGAATTTTTAATTTTTCGCCTGCTACCTGACCATGTTGCCTTCTGAATTGTAACTGGCATACGATAAAAGTCAAGCATTTTCAGGTAGCAGGCGAACACCACAGTAACAGAAAATCTACCCCTAAAAAGAACTGTATATTTTGTTCAGTATGTAGATTGTCCTTGAGTCTTGAGTTGTGAACATACCTTGAATGCTCTTGAATGTGTCGAATTGGTAGGCCTCGTTTTCCTCATATTCGTATTCATCCCATAATTTGTTAAAGTTCATCTTGGACACCTTTTGCATGCAGTCGGATAGTTCGTAAGATACACTCTCAATCTTAAATAGATAATTAAATTATGATTATTAAGAAGAAGTAGTAGTAAATAGTTAACAACTAACTGGATACTCATCAGGATAGCCGGGTTCATCAGGACCAGAATCGGCTGGTTTATTTATAAATGTCATAATGGCGTCAAAGGTTTCAAAGCAAGTCTCCTCAGGTGAAGGTATCTCGATTATTGTATAGGAAATCTTTGTTACATCATACGGCAAGACATCAATGGGAATATTACCAATGATGTTGAAGACGTCATCATTGTCCGAATTCAAGTCGACTTGTACGTTGTACAAACATTGATCGACCATTGTATTTTTTATGTTGAACTATCAAGAAGAGATTATTAGAAAACATTGGTAGGGTCACAAGTGTGGCATATTTTACACATTTCGAATTTCAATCAAGTTACTTTTAAAACGTAAAAATTTCTTTTCAAAAACTAACTTGGTATAAACATAGGTATTCATAGTTCACATCTTTAAATATATCTGAGCTATCTAAATAGTTCAATTGGATGAAATTTACCAAATTTTTGCTGCGACTAGTTAAACCAAAATTGGAAAATATTATCCAAATAGATAAACTAAATATTATTGAATATTTATGATGGAGAAATATTTTTGATTTTGATGTAAAATAGACTCAACTTCAAACTAATGGAAAATGGATTGAAGAATTTCCCAAATAAGGATACAGAAAAGTTTTTCTACATATTTTTGTGGTTTGAATTATCATTGAATAGAGACCTCTATTCGTAGTCTATAGGATAGTTAATTGTCAATTAAAATTTGATACTAGGGAGTTGAAACAAGGCTTACCTGGATAACTAGATGATTCTTGAGGATATGCTTGACACACATGACGACATATTCTGTGTCAACTTCGGTCAATTCGATTTGCTTAGAAGATTTGAATATGGGCCCGAGGTTGGCTAATTCAGAAATTTCGGAAAACTGACGAGCATATTCCTCAGTGAGATCTTCAGTCATTTTAGTTTGAGGTTTTTGACTTGTATTACTCGTCTTGGTGTTGACTGGAAGAAAAATTGAAATTTCCAATTTCATAAAAAAACCGATTGCTAGGTATGTTCAGAGGAATACTTACCAGGCTCTTTGGCTATGGTAGAGTCTTCAGTTAGCTTAGCCAACTCATCATTCTTCACTGTGTCCAGAGGAATATCGGACAGATTGAAAGGTAGTGCATGACATCCTTCACGAGCATACGAGAGTAAAGAACGCTCCAGAATACTCATGTTATACTTGCACTCTTCGCCCAGTATGTAAGATTTTCTCAGACTTTTGTCTGGATTACTCAAGAGGTAATGATAAAAGGCAGCCCTATCACGGACTTCATTGTCCTCGTCGAGCATGATTCTTTGAAGGATGACCAAAACACTGGGCAACAGCTCTTCGTTAACAGCACCGAACCTTGCCAGAGCAGTTGTGGCGGTACATTTAACTGGGGCAGTTTCCAGCATCACCCTATTGTAGATGTATCTTGTGAATTGTCTAGGATTGTTGAGGTAAGGACCTTCCTGGCCAATCAAGTGAAGGATTCGTTCAGTCAACTTGACATGCTCGCAGTCCTCAATGAATTCACAGAGGATGCTCAATCCGAGATTCCTTGACTCGGGAATATCCCTGATAATGGTTTCACAAGTAAGAATGACAGCCTTCTTAAATGAGTAACTGGAACTCTCACGAAGGATGCAGGCCAAAAAGTTGAAAAGGACCGCATACTTTTTGGGATATTTGGCAGCCAACATCCGGATTGACTCGAGAATGATCATTTTGAATTCGTCAGTAAGGTCGGAGATGAAGGAAAAGATTTTCTTCAACAGCCTCTCAAGATTATTTTCACTGCCAGTCTGAAAATTTTAGATGAATCAGTAATCATTATAATGAGGGGGGTAGGGGAGAATTCACACATACTTTGAGCAGTGTTGTAATGGCAAGTGTAGCTACACTCTTATTGGAATCATTAAAGAGTCGTTCCAAATCTAAATCACAGGCCATAACAGCTACTGGATGTTTGTTTGCGACAAGATTCAAAGTTCTCACTGCAGCATAACTAAGAGAATATAAAATTATTATTATTTTCAATCAAGAAAAAAAAAGAAAATTTCCCTTACCGATTTACAGATCTAAGAGAGGAGGATAACAACTGAAGAACACTGACAGCATAGGAGAGTTCTTTAATTGAGATTCCTTCCAGGGATACAATGGCTCTGGCAGCTTCGTAAATTACAACCTCCTTTTTACTTCGTAGGCAACTCTCGAGGAAATCAAAGAGATCCTTGCTGGCGCTAGGATTAAATTATGGTCATTAATTATGGACGTTTTACTCAAAATCTTTGATTGGAGACTATAGAAACTTACGCAAGACCTTCTTCGTTAATAATCTTTGCGACGACCTTGATGATGAAGCAAGTTGCCAGGGGTGACCTGGTACCGGATTTGATGAATTTTTGAACGAGTTTATTCACAGACAATTTATCATTCTTTCTAATCAAGTAGAGGAGTCCATATGCATGATACTTGACCATGTTATCATTGTGATTAGCGGCCTCTTGTATTTCATTTGGCCATTTTTTAACAAGAGAATCAGCACCAGAATGTTGACACAAATGATAAGCACTTGCCAAGACAGAGGAGGCAATATTTGGCAATTTGTCAACAATAGCCTGTTTTAGATAACGTTCAACACTTTGAAGCATTGAAGGCTCAAGGATTTTGCAAAGGGCTCTAAGTGATGGTCCTCGGAGAGCTATTTCATTGCCAGTCAAATCTTTGGTAAGACAAGACGTAACAATAATGACATCATCAGCAATAGTTGAAAGTTCTTTAATCACAATATAAACCATCCGCCTGAGAGAAACGTTGGAGTTTTGGAATAATTTGGTCATTGCAAAAAAGGCGTCAGTAGCCTCTTTACGAGAGAGGGAATCTCCACGGCTTATACAAACTAGGATCTTTGTCAGAATAGAAAGACATTTTTTCGGATTCAGAGGAGACTGGTTGAATATTTTTGTCTCTTGAATGACAGCAGTCTTTTCCACTTTTAGAGCTAAAAAATTACATGAGCAAAAGTTTAATTACGATCTTCCTCCTTAATTTCATTTTTCAATAGAGTATTCATCTGTATAGCTTGATGCGTTGGACTTTACCTACTTAAAAGATTTGAATAGTTAAACAACAACGAGGAGAAAAGTTGTAAGTTTGATCTAGTAGCATTTTCAAATTTTTCTGTTAATCATAAGAATTATGGATACTCCTGCCCCAAATGTAATGGATCCTGTTAGTACAGGTGTAAGTTATTTTCCTAATGGAAATTCAAGACCACTCTGATAGCTTGTGAATTCAAAGATGGCGTTGTAATTGGTGCCGACTCTAGGACGTCATCTGGATCTTTTATTGTCAACCGTGTTACAGACAAACTCTGTCCCCTAAGTGATTATATTTTCTGTTGTCGCTCTGGCTCAGCTGCTGACACACAGGCTATTGCTGATATTGTCAAGTACCGATTAGATTTCCACAGGATTGAGCAGGGACGTCAGCCAACAGTCCTGGAAGCTGCCAATTTGTTCAAGAACCTATGCTATAACTACAGAGATAGCCTATCTGCTGGAATTATTGTTGCTGGCTGGGATGAGGTACTCGGAGGACAAGTCTACTCGATTCCTCTTGGTGGTATGCTCCTAAGAAGACCAGCCACAATGGGTGGTTCTGGTAGTACCTTTGTATACGGTTACATGGACAAATGTTTCAGGCAAAACTTTGAAAAGAATGAGGCTCTAGACTACGTTAAAGACTGTAAGTTATAACTTTTTAATGATTTCTCTCAGGTGTTTCCTTGGCGATTGGACGTGACGGAAGCAGTGGCGGTTGCTGTCGCATGGCAGTCATCTCAAAAAATGGAGTGGAAAGACTTTTGTACAAGAATAATGAAATACCCGTTTATTTCAATATGTAAAACCGTAAAAATATATATATATATTTATAAATCAAATAGTCTCTTTTAAGGAATCCAAATCATAATTGAGGTTTCTGTGGATGCTCTTCTGAAAGATGGAAAAAGATTGTTTATTTTTCAGTAGTTTTAGTCTTGTAGCAGACGAAAAAGACTCACTCTAAACTGATGAGTGCTGAGGATTTGGTCGAGTCTTGAGTCTTCATGGTCAGTTAGATCACGGGAAATATCCATGTTTTCCATGTCCAGATCGTACTGGAAATATACACGAGATTAGAAAATAATTTGGAAAAGAAATCGAATCCATTAATTACCTGAGAGTTTCGGATCTTGGAGATTGGAGTTGAGAACTCCTAGGAAATAAAGAATGAATGAATAATATGTAGCAGCATAAAGTAGGATATTCTTACCCGATTTTCCTTGTTGGGATTATTCTCATGGTCAGACTGTAAAATTATTAAAAATTATCATCAAATTCGAAATAATCAATCAAGTATTATTAAATAACAAGGTAAAAGCAAACCTTTTCTTCATTTTCTCCCTGGTCTTCGTCATCATCCTCTTCGTAAGCTTCATACTCGTCCGAATCCTCATCTCTGATGGAGTTGTCAATCTGTAGTGAAAAAAATGTCTAATGAGACCCCCCTTCTGTTGGGGATTTGGATGAATTCTCTCGGACTTACTTTGGATACGTCTCCTTCATCAGAGGAACTTAGATAAATTTTCGGAGCAGACCTCTCTACGGGATGGATAAAGTTTTCCGACGAGTTCATTGCCTAATTAATAATAATTTTATTAGGATTTGAATAAAATTTGATTTGAGAAATAATAAGAGAAAAATTCCCAATGGGGAAATAATGAGATGATTCAGGTTAGTTTTACATGCGAGGGAGAGTCTTACCAGAGAAATTTCTAGTTTTCAAATTGCAAAGTTGATTAAGCCAAAGGCAACTCTAGTTGATTATCACTTACCAGGCTGTTGTTGATAATATTATTATTGTTTGGGCTCTTCCTTGCCTTGGGACTGTCTTTGCTTTTCTTTTAAAGGGGTGGGAGGGAATTAGTCTGGTATGCAGAGAAAATAAATGGATAGAAGCTTACCATGTTATCATTAGAGAATTCATCATCATTGGATAAGTCACCCTATAAGAGAATAAGAGGGGTAAGTAAACTGGAAAGTAAAAGGTAAAGTTCCTGTCTTACTGATTCTGTATGCGAGATCTCCTCCCTTGAATGGTCAAGTTCCTTAAAGGAAGATAAGAGTCATTCTTTTATTTAATTCCCTAGTCAATACAATTAATAATAGTAGAACTACTCATTTAAAAATCAGGTGGCTTTCTTGTCATTATTTACAAATTTAGTAGGGTGATACAACCCAACAGAAATCTTGCCCGTTTTAGCCAAGAAACGCACATTTTTGAAAATATAAAACGATATACAGGAATCTTAATTTATGATAGTAAAGTTTATTGAAAGCATCCAAAAACAAGGAACCACACGAAGGCTGAAATGTAGTTTGAAAACAAGTTGTATTTGATTCTCTAACCCACCCAAAGGATATTTACCACTAAAGTACAGTCTCCAAAAGAACAAAGAAAATAATAATCAAGAATAATATAGATACTAGATCCTATTATTCTCCCTTTAAAATTTAGATTGGGAAGGATTGTCAATCTGCTCATTTTCCCATGAGAGCATTTCTACTAAAAACGTTCACATTATTTGTACAGAAAATGTAAATTTATCGAAACGTCAAAGTTTGAAACGTACTGATTTATTGCTTGATATATTTTTATCATTGCCAAGGGAACTCTTCTAAAGAAAGGAAGGAGAAATAAACATGAGTGAGAAGTAGACCCTGATGCTACATGAAGAAAGTTTTGTTGCCTGACTAGCTTGTCTCTTCTGGCATGCTTACACCTCTTCTTCTTCTTCTTCTTTCAATAGGTATGCCGATGCAAGACAGAAGAGACAACTCGTTCCTAGATTTCTATCAGTTGCTTACAAGAAAATTAAAATAGAATCTTACGAGTGTTAAACCAAACATCTTGTCGCTATTTTTTTATTAAAAGGAAACTCTTTACACAGGTAGAGTTTGTAATGCTGAAGATGCCCAATAATTGAGATCAATGAGGGTTTAGAATTATGAATTGTTATAGCCTATATTCATGGTCGATTAATGATGTCCAGTACGTACCTGTGGGGAGTTCTCATTACGAGATGAAGCAATGGGACTCTTGGTTGATTTCGTTTCCCGAGTAAAGTCACTGGCTCTATTGGGTTCACCAGGGGAAATACCAGGGGCAATCTAAAGGATAAAAATTACTCTTCTTATCCCCCTTTAGATTGTTGTAAACTTACAAGGGGTGAGTTCTTTTTCTCGAAGGAGAATCGCTTGTCATCGTGTGCCGTTGGCTTCTAAAGTTGAAGAAAGCTTTAAGCTTGGTCAAGAATTAGAGCACGGATGAAGAGAGTGAATCTCTGATTTTATCTAATAGAATCCAACTAAAACTCAACTCACTGTAAGAACCATGGGACTAGATTCATCGGGTGAGTATTCCTTCAAGGAAAGAAGAAGAATAAGAAATAATCGTGGTTTAGTGTGCGGGTTACACTCACTTTTGAGTAATCACTTTCATCAGATGAGATCTCGACCAGGTTATTGTAGGAATCATTCTTTTTGAAGATGGGATTCTGAAATAAGGATTAATTAACAAATACATTATAATGTATTTAAGGAATTAATTTGACTCATAAGGTTGAGTCCTGGTAGAGGAACAAAGGAAATTTTTCATGTTACTTCAAGGTTATTGGTAAATTTTTCTCAAACCAATCAGAGTACTAAAATTTCATCATTTTCATTGGTCTAACGCTTTTTCTTTATGAATGAGTTCAGAATACTATAGATCAAGGTGCATGAGACGTACCTTCATATCTTGTGGAGTTGGACGACTATCAACCTAATAAAATACATGTGGATAATATTAGATTACATTGATAGAGGGGAGGGAGACAAACCTTCTTTTGATTCTTTGGAGTGGAAAAGCCCATGTCTGGTTTCATGTTCTGAGTGGCATTGACATCATCTGAAAAGGGTTTTTGAATGTCCTTCTTATCGAGTAGCTTCTTATGATTTGCCATAAGGTATTCTCGATAATCTCTTATTGGTCTGTTGATTGGCTAAAATTGAAAAAGGAAATATATAGAGTTCTACGTTATTCAGATGAAAAAAATGATATTCTTAGACCAAAAGAGAATCTGTACAAGTTTAAACATAACATTATGATTTTTTACACATCAAGTTTAGGAATGAAAAGTGTAAAGATGGTCCAGTTTTCTGCTAGGTTAGAATTATTGTTAGTAAGCTAACGAAAGATGAAATAATTTTACTGCAATTATCTTAATGTTCTTATATATTTTCCAATGAACTATGACTTATCAAGCTACAATATTTTATTAAGAAGTTTTTTTCGAAAATCGAAGAGAAAAGATACTCCTATAGTTCGAAAATCTGATTGGCCAAAATTAAATTTAAAAAGTTAGCCATTTTCAAGGTCAGAAATGGTAATTTTCTGGGACAATATCTTCTAAACTAAAGGTTAGTTGTGTAAAAAAATGCATATTCGTTATCAGTGTATTCTGAAACCAATCTCAGCAATGTACAGTGAAAAAATTTTCCATTGGTCTTTAAGGGTTAATTTGACTAAATTGACATAAAGCAAATCAATGGGAAGATGAGAGTTTACTGATTTTAGAAAAAGATGGTGGATATAGTCTTTTGAATTTTGAAAATGCATCAGGTCTACACTTTTCCAATTCTGAGCTAAAATTTTTGTTGATTTCAGAAAAAGTTAATACCAAGAAAAATGACACAAGTTTTAGAAATCCTTTTTTTCTCGAAAATGCTGAGATTCAGGGAATTTTGTTGGTCAAATTGAAAATATTAGGATCTAAGTGCTTAAAATTTCGGAAATCAGTGTAAACTGTGAGCTTAAATGTTGAAAAAGTGGGAAATTTGTCACATTTTTTAAATTGGAAAGATTTCCATCGTTCCGTTTTCGTTCATGTACACTACTCAACCTAAATTCTTTTGGAAAAAATAGCGAGTTTTTTGTAAGGATAGTGAATTCTCATCTGAGTATATATCAACTCTAGCTTTGAATCTGTGAAAATGATCACTAATTAAAAGATTGAAAAGTAAACTAGAATGAAAAGATTACGCAACTCTTTAGGTGTGGCAAGAGTAGCAATAAACCTATCATCCTTGATGCAAGTCGAATTAGATACTTGAAGGATAACTCACAACATTAGTCTTGAAGTTTTGACGATTTTGCAGTTCATTGGGCTTGAAAATGTTTGGATTTACAGGGACCTGAGTCTTTGTCATTGATTGTGGTCCATTGAGGTAGGGATCGTTTGGATTCGTTTGTTCAATGTTGTTCTCTCGTCTAATTTTCTGTTCAGACTGATAGGCCATCATTCTAGCCTGATTGAGGGCCTCGGGGTTTTGAATTTCATCAAACTTTTCAGCCTTTGTAAATAACAAGTCGTGATGGCTTATTCCGTGTATGATATCGCTAAATGTCTCTTTCAACATTTTAAGATGGTTTTCGAAACTAAATTTCAGAAAAAGAATCGAAATAGTGAAGAGTTGTCAAAGTTTTTTCGTGTTACATAATTAATGAAAACCAGTCAAGTTTGGCAAATTTTTTTGTCAGATTTCAATGTAACAAGTAATTAGTAGGGCAGGGTTTTTACATTTTTACTTGAAGTATTTCTCAAAAAGTTCTTTCTATATCTACAGATTCAGGATTACAGCCTATTAAATAATCATATTTTTTAGAACTTATTTCATATTTGGGTCATTTTTTGATCCAAAAACAGACTATATTTGTAGCAGATAAAGTTCAGGGGATTGCATATGTGAATTCTTCAGGTATAATAACCTCGATAAAAGTTATCTTACTTTCTACCCATAACCCCGGGAAGAAAGTTTTCTAAAAAACATTTTAAATCGGAGATTAATAAATTTCCTATCGAATGGGTGGTTAACAAAGTATTTTCCAATGCTTGAATAAATTATGATGAGTTGGTGAAATGATGTGATAGAAATAACCCAGGAGGATTTTAAGGGTTAACATAATTTTAGTCTCAGCCAATTCAATCATAGAGACGACAAAACAAAGAAGAAAATGATTCAATTACATACCTGAGTTAAGGCTTAATCTATTGAAAATTTATTTCTAACCAAGTAGAAGAGAAATGAAAAATTCGCAAATTTTTATCTTTTTCGAATGAGGAAATGGAAACAAGCAACATATCAAAAGTCGCAAATTCACCGCTCTAGTTATTACAGAGTAGTGATAATAAATAGAGCACCAAGTTTGCCACTTTTTAGATAAAAAAAACTAATTTTTTACATGTTAACTGGGGTAGAGTCTGAAAAGACCCAGCGAAATATAAGGTTTTTCACTCAAGTATACGCTTGTTGTTCTTTAAACCTTCCAAATGAGTTTAACTCAAATATTTTAGAAGAGGTTCGAAGATACATTATGGTTCAAATAAAAATAAGTTGTTAGTAATATTTGTGAAACTTTTCACATTCTACACACTTTTAGAAAGTAGAAAGTCTAATAATTTAGAAACAACATACAATTCATTTTTTGGTTTATCCTTTAGTTGTTCAGCATGAAGAGTGGCAAGTTGTAATTGTGTGGGAGACTGTCTGACGTCTGGATCGAGGGTGAAAAGATCTCGGATTTCCTGATGACTGAAATATCTATAGCTGTTCAAGTCTTCCTTGGCAGTGCCACCAGTTGTCTGTCTTATGATAGCCTGTTTGAATACCTGTCTACGGTATATTTTCTCTTCTACAGAAGAACAAGTAATAAGACGATAGACAATGACATCTTTCTTTTGGCCAATTCGATAGGCTCTATCAACCGCTTGAGCATCAACAGCTGGATTCCAACTGGGATCAAGGATAATGACACGATCTGCTGAGGTTAGTGTTAGACCGACACCGCCGACCTTGGAAATTGAATAAAAGACACAATCAGGAGAAGGAGATAGATTTTAGTTGAGTTAGCTTACCTGTGTTGTCAGGAACATGCAAGTGTAGGCATCTGATCTTTCGAAAATCTCCACCAGCTGGCCACGTTCCTCTGTAGTCTTGATTCTACCATCAAGACGACAAATCCTATGAATTTTGGCATCAGGACCATCCTTTTCGAGTTTATTTTCATTCAAATTCTCCATAACTATTTGCAGCATGTTCAAGAGTTTGAGACTGAGGGAGAAGACGAGGACCTTATGGTCATGCTCCAAGAGATGATCCATCAGCTTTACTGTGAACTCGATTTTATTCGACTCTCGCATAATCTGGACTGGATTCAGAATGTTATTCTCAATGTCGAAACAGTCATTCTCCAACTCTAGTTCCTCACATTGATCTCGGGATAGTAGACGAGGGTGATCGCATAGCTTCTTCAGGATGGTCAAACTGACAAGGGGTGACTTCTTCTCACCCATGAGGATATATTTAACTTCGTCACTAGATAAGAAATCACGATAGATTCTCTCTTGCACTTCAGTCAAATAAGTCCAAATGACCAGGTCATCTTTGCGGGACATTTTCTCAAGTTGGCTTGAATCTTTGCTGAGAACTTCATTCTTTGTACGACGTAGGAAGAAGGGATTGATTAATTTCCTCAGACTTTCAGCAACCAGTTTACCATAATGCTGGTCGTGGGAGCTGGCATCTTTGGCTCGACCGTGTTCAATGGCGTTAGAGTATTCACGTTTAAAAGTGGCCTGTGTTCCCAACAGTTTTCCACAGTGAACGTAATTAAATAATGACCAAAGTTCTGTTAAATTATTCTGTACAGCAGTACCAGTAAGGACAAGACGCCGATTCGACTGGATGGACAACAATGCTTTGGTACATTTTGCCGCTGGATTCTTAATTTTATGACCCTCGTCGAGAATGGTATAAGTGTACTCAAATTGAGGACCGTAAATTGAGTTTTCAGCAGTCTTGTTCAAATGCAAGAGTTCAGGACACTTTGATAAGTTGTGTCGAAAGGTGACAGCATTTGCTGTAATCGTACCGTATGTGGTCAACACGATACCTCCTTCATTTTGGACCTTTTTCAGCATTTTGTTCATGGCACTCTTTGAAGAGGCTCCTTGGTAAGTAAAACAGAATAAAGATGGAGCCCATTTCTGGAGTTCCTTCGTCCAGACGGGAACTAAACTGACTGGCATAACAATTAGGAAGGAAGCCTTGGGAATGGCATTCGAAATGGCTAGGATAAAAGTAGATATCTGGACAGTCTTACCGAGACCCATGTCATCAGCAAGGATACCTCCTATTGAGGAATAATGTAACTCTGAGAGCCACTTTATACCTGCCTGTTGATAGTCGTACAACTTCTCATGGGTTTTACGATCGACGTAAATTTTCTCTTTAATATACACAACGTCCTGAGGACTAACTTCAGACCCTTCCTTATTATCATCAATATACGCTTTTAGTTTATCAATTTTTATCTTTAGCTTATCTGTTGGCTTCAAGTTGTAGCAATCGTTCAAGAGTTCCAGAGATTTTTCATAATCACAATTCTTGAAGAATTCCTTGGATTCGGCTAGTTTCTCAGAAAAAATTTTATCCTAGAATGAGACAATACGTTATTGAAAGATAGACATACAATATCAATCGAGAGGTTTTGCATTTCAGCAATGGATTTTTCCAGGTCGGAAAAATGCTTTTTGATCTTTTCCAGTTTACCTGCAAGATTCTCTGAAGGTCTCATGTCATGACAAATTTTAAGAGCTTCATATGATTCCTTATACTTGCCAGCCTTGAAGAGAGTCTTAGATAGAGAATAGTTCTTGTCGTAGGTGGAATCAGAAGTTTTCTAAAGTAAATTATAGCAGTTAAAAGAACATCGTACGCTTATATTCAGTTGCTCCATAGCTACGATCGAAGATTCAAGTTGATTATTTATCTCTCCTGTATCATCATCCTCTTGCCTGTGTTTGTTTTCTCGGCTCACACTTTGGGTAATGTTGGGACTTTTTTTTGCAAGAGAAGATTCCATTTTTTCAATTTTCTCCTTAAGAGATTCACTGGGCTGTAATTCATATGCTGACTTTAGTAAACATAAAGAAACATCAATTTGTTTATTTTTAAAAGCAAGTTTGGCATTTCGGTATAATTCTTCATATTCCTCCATGATCTGAGTCTGATAATTACTGGAATTACTTTCTTAAATTCAAACTATTAAAAAAACAACATGTAACAACAAAAACTAAAATTTGGAATAAAACTTAGAATTTGTTTAATTTCATCAATTTAATCATAAAATTTTTAAGTAACAGTTTACCCGAAATATGATTTTTGAATAAATCATCTTTTATGATATTTGTCCTGAAATCAACTTTAATATGTTGAATACATATATTAAAAGTATATTTTTATATTATCAAATTAATCGTGTAGTTTATATTTATTTCAATGATCCTTTAAATGTCAATTCATGAAAATCCATGGGAAAAATTAGTGTTTAATAGTCAAATCAGAAAGAAATCTAGTAATCATTTCTTCAGTGGATTATAATCATATCTTTTTTCAGTTTATTCGTTTCCTTTCAAGGCAATCGAGAAAGATTCTCCCTTAGAGTCACCCTATTGCTTTGACGGAATTATTATCAAATGCAAAATCTGTAATCTTCGCCTAGTCAGATCAAGATTCAAACATCATTTTTGTAAGTTTAAATCGTTTTCATAAACGATTTTAGTTTACCGACATTCTTCGGAGGAAAAAAATCTTCTCCTGTCCCTCGAGTCAAGTTCCACAGATTCTGGAATGTTATTTGAACAATCAATAGCTACAAAGAGTTCCTACAAAGAAGAAGATGTTAGTGATGACAAGATTTTTCTAGATTCTGGCGTCGATGAAGATTCCTTTGAGCAATTGTTTGGTGTAAAGAGTAATCTGAAGAGTTGCAATTCTGAGAATATTAACGGAGATAATAAAGCGATCTCGTCTAGTCTGGAAGAGTTCACCGATTTCGAGTTCCTGGAGAATAAATCTATTCAGAATGAAGAAAGTGATAGGTTCCATGTTGACTCTTTGCCTTGGGAAATGGAAGATTTGCACGACCATGAGAATCCTCATCCAACCTCTGGAGAGAATGAGGTTAGTTCTGCGGTAGCTTCCATCTCTGTGCCCATGACAACATCAACATCAAATTCAACATCAGACAGCAAAGAGGCCGACTTAAAATCACCTGAGAATGATTTAATCTTTCTATTGAACTCTGAGAAGACATCTTGCTCTCCAGAGTCTCAGGGTGCTATCGACTCAAACTCCTTGATTGATCAGTTTGCCTGTGAGAAATTTCCCTTCCTATCACCATGCAATTCGCCCAGTGCTCCCGAGTCAATCACAAAGTCTTCCAAAACAGATCGGAATATAGATGCTGACGCTGAGCGTATGATCGCTTTGATTCATAATAAACTCAAGGAGAAGAAGGCCATCCCAGCCACAAATGGAGGAGAGACGGGAAGATATTCGGAATCGATAAACTCATCGCCTTCCCAGTTCTCCTGTCCACAGGATTTTACAAAGTCATCCCCCTCCTCTCAGCAACAACATCAACAACAAAAGAAGAAGGTCAAAAAGCCCAATTCACTAGATTGCGTACCGCTACACTTACGTGAGTCATCCACATGCAGTTCCCACTGAGTCATTTCATTAATTCTCTCTCTTTTCCTTTGTCTACTTCTTTGAGTACGAGTCCTTGCTTATCTATCTATCCATCTTTTTTCCCTTCTATTTGCTTCCAAGCAAAATCTTTACTCCCATTATACTACATTATTCTTATTATTCTTATCTTACACACTTCTTCTAACAGTAGTTGTAAATTTTGGAGAGAAAAAATTAATCTTTTCATTACACGCTATGTGTGATAATCCATTTCTTCCTCTTCTCATTGCTACTACTCCTGCCTTACGAATTGAGTTTATCGACCTACACATACACACGAACACTTACAGTCTCATTTTACACAATAAAGAAATTTTCTCGTTTCTTTGCCTATCACGGTATTGATTGGAGGCAGTGGAAACGGAGAGAGGCAAGATTGGAAAGTCTACACAAGTGGAGTTTACCATATTCTTTCTTCTTTTTCTTCCTCTTCTCACTTCAAAAGATTTACCCTCGCAATGAAAAAAATAAATAATCGATATAATCCCCTCCTCATTGTAGGTCCTTTTGATCCAAAGTTACACTGTGGAGTTATCAAAGATGGGGTCATGTGTCGAAGGAGTCTTTTGTGTAAGGTGAGTCCTTGCTTTATAATTCCTTGATTTTGCTCACCCCAAAAAAAACTTATCGATTTGACAAAAGGAAAAATTGACATTTCATCCCTGAGTCTAGCCAGGAAATATTCCATGCAGTGTCTCCTTTGTTCATGAGATGAAATTAATTTTTTTCATTAAAAAATATTCTCCCTCCGCTGTTCTGTCTCAAAGAAATCGAGAATCAATATTGATTGCTTCATATTTGGACAGAATGGAAATTATATAGTAATGAGCTAGGTACAAATGAATGTAGTAAAATGTTGATTTTTGTGAATGAATTACAACATTTTACTATATTCATTCAGTATCGAGTATTCTCGACTTGTTTCCTTTTAGAACGTCTGAATAGTGATGATTACTCAAGAGAAAAACAAGCAGAGAGTGATAAGTAGTCTGAATTGTTCTTTAGGAAGAGAATCAGGAAAAAAAAAGTTTTCATTCCACGTGATACATTGGAATATATTTTTTGCCTAGAGTTGTTTCGTGTCATAATATTGTAAGGATTAAGTATTGTTCAATCCAACATATTCTTTCCTATTTTCCTACACATTTACATGAATGTATTGTATAAAAAGGCAATCTATTTCAAATCTCCTCTTTAGAGTGTGACAGTTGTTCTTGATTTCTTTCTCTCCTGACTCTCTCTGTCTCTGGGTAATTTGTAGAAAGTTGAAAGAACAGTTCCCATCCCAGTTCTAATAATCATTACAAGGCAGATTCAGTGTTGTAATCGTCCACTGATAACAACAGTGGCCATATCCAAAATCATTCAATAGAAATCTATACATGTCTTCTGGACAATTCAATCTCTGTCATGTTTCATAACAAAGACTTTTCATAAAATAGCACAAAATACAATTGTCGATATGACACACACACACACACACACAACTTTGCATAGATAAATTTGACATTTACAGCTAACTAGAAGCATTCATCATTCGATACATTTTCTCTGTGTTACGTTACCTTTTCTTATTCAGTGTTTATTTCCCTATTTTAAAAGATTTATATGGAACTGTGTTTTAGCTTTTTTAATGAATTCTTCATCTTCCACTATTGATGTATTGTCCAAAATGTTTCTCCTTCCCCCCCTATAAGACGTAGATGGAAAAATTTTAGAGTGCAAATCCTTTATCCTTCTTACTTGGTGTGTGTAGAAAGAGAATGGTTTAGGTTGAGAGGGAATAGAAGGGATTTGAAGAAAAACCAATCTCATTATCTTGGAGTGTTAAAGTTCTTGATTTTGATCTACAAGAAATAGTGAAACAACTATTTTTATACTATTTAAGTATTTAGATTTGAGAAATTCTAGTTCAACTTGAATCCCAATTAGACATACTCTCCAATAATTGAAATATTAAAATCATCCCAATTCTCAAGCAGTATTTCCTTGACTATAAATCCATAATTCATATCATTAGCGCTGAGAACAGAAAGAGTTGTAGCATCTCATCTCTTTCACTATCCTGAGTCAATCATGTCTAATTTTGAGTACTGGTACGAATTAAAAGATTTAATCCATTTGAATATGGTTGATGAAAACTTTCTACTCGAGTAGCAAGCTTACAAAATTAACCAGATTAAAAGAGAGATCCCTTGAGATCACGGATCATTTCCCGTGTTAAGCTCATCATATTTAAACAAATTGATATTCCAAAAGTTTCCAATTTGATTCAACTCGATTCAATTAAGATGGAATATTTGATAGCTTTATAACTGACCTTAATTTTGTGAGACCCGTCTTTCTCTTTTGGTTTTTTTCTAGTCTATTGAATTTACCAGGTCAATATGAGACAAGAAATTGCCAAGTAAATTGTCTAAGAAATCTATGAGACTAACTTGAGACATTATAAATGTAAATCCAGCTAAATGAATACCATATTCTCATAGAACTTGGCACACCCAGATGATGTTTGGCATACATTTTCCCTATGATCACCCACAGACATAAGAGAAAAACAAATTTTACCATGGTGCCCCACTTCATGATGTGATAATTGTATTTTTTATGTGAAAACAAGTTGGATACTCATTTAATGTCCTAGATTCCTACATTTAGATTTGAGACTAGTTTGAGGCTAGGGTGAATTTATTTTTCTCCAAACAACTCACGAGAGTACTTACATTTCTGATAAAATTCCGTACTCTGATCATGTTATGCATATTTTCAAAGTGTGAAAGTCATTCTCAATTATGGAATTGCCCATTTAAAAAAATAAAATAACCACGAAGGTCCTCTTTACGATAAGATTACTATTTTTGAAAATAAAAATTTGGAAACCCATCTTCGGGATTCATGTTTTGTGGAAAATAATGCTGAGCTTCTTCTGATGACGAAGGGATCTTTATGAAGAATTAGAAATCGAGTGAATATTTAGTGATTAAGCTTATATATTTCACCGGATCTAATCAGACTATTGATATATCTATATTAAATTTATAAGCATATGCAAATTCCTCTTGTTGGTTCAAATAGGTTTTAGGGATGAATCATAGGGATTTGAATTGATTATTTTTCAGAAAAAGTTGGTAGAAAAATGAGGGTAAAAATTTCACCCTACTCTACTTTACACGCTAAGAATTGATTGAAAATTGAGGATCAATCATAATTGATCTAATTAGAGTTGAGGTGCGACAACGATTAAAACTTGGCACGTCATCTTTCAACCTGTTCTCTTTTGTGTCTTTTTTCCAAGGGATGGGGAGACAATACAATCTAAATCGATTCATGGTCTCGCTCACTCATAAAATCTTATTATTCTTAACATACGCTTGCCAATGAAATAATGCTATGTTTATTCAGATGAAGAGAAAGTTCATCTTTTCTCTTATTGATCCAAGTTACACTATGTTTGTTATCTCTTTCTCTTGGTGGCGGAAAGAAACTAGGTTACAATCAGACATGTTACCAGAAAGATGAAGAAATAAACTATAAAATACTTATCACCATCATTCAATTAGCAATAATAAAACATTATTATTTAAAATGCAGAACCTATAGGAAAAGATATTATAACCTTATCCTTAGAACTCTTGAACCTCTTGTTCAGTAGAGATGTAACAAATTTTTCAACCCTTACTTTAAAAACCTACTCAAACGACAATACTATGACTTTTTAACATTATTTTATATAAGATCAAGTATCAAAATGCTTGTCTGTGATATTGTTCAAGTTTAATGATCAGACTTCTTTAAAAAAGCCGCTAGATTTTCAATGAATTTTAACTACGTTTTCACAAAATTTTTGAATATCTTTTTTGCTGATAAAGCTTCAAGGGTTTTACAATGAAAATAGTAATAGAATCATGTTAGGATCATTTCTGTTAAATTTTGTTAATCCAATATGCCTGCAAGAGAGTTTAGGGAAAATGGGCAATGCACAACTATGCATGGGATTGCAAACGAATTTTCAGTTATTTTACATCTCAAACATCATTGTTATCAAAAAAATTATATGTGGAAATTTCACGGAAAACTTTGATTTAAAAAAAGGTTAAAATTTGTTACATCTCTATTGTTCACCACTAACGTGAAAACAGTTTAGTATCTCATCTCAAATTGATAACTTTTGAATAAAATTCCTAGTCAGTGTATCCAAAAGCCTAGTTCCAATAACCAAAGAGAAAAGAATTTCTAGCCAATAGTTGTTACGATTGAATGTAATCTGGGGAGTTTGTCAATAAAAGAATAGAACAAGTCATCTAAAAGTGTTTCTTTTAGAATCCTCATGTTTCCTTTAGCCTTTCTTTGGGAGATTGAATGGCTTATCCGGTGTCTTATGAGGGGTCTTATTCTACCCAAATTTTATGTTCTGTACAACAGATCTAGTTGATAAAAAAACTCAATTTCAATGTCTTTCTTGATCACGATTAGACAAGGAACTCAAATAGGCTTGATGAGAATTTGAGAATGGCCCCGGCCAGAAATGTTCAACAAATTAGAATTAGGCGCTAAATCGACACGCTTCTGTGTTGTAAATAAACCGCATCCTACCTAAAAAGGTGGATTTAGGCATCGTAATGTATTTTTAATTGCAATACACGTTAACATAGGAAATTTAATCATAAACGAATGTCCAAAGGTCACGAGTCCTTTTTTGAATCCCACCAGCAGAATTTTATGCATGAAAAAGATTCTCTACTGTATTTGTATTTATTTTCATGATTTTTGCTCTTCATGTTAGAACAGAACCTTTTGAAAAGATATTTTAAAGCGAAATTTCCGGTGGGATGATGATGTTCTTGAAGATTTATTTTATCATGTCTATCTACACACTATACAAATTACACATAATAAACATTATGATTTATACATGTGGATTGTTGGACCAAGTAATTTAATCGTTTCTCTTGAGCTAACAATTCATGTAACCCCAACTCTTTCCTGTTACTATAATACAATAATAATAATAATGGACCTTGTTTTAATATACAACACATCCAATCTACACTGAATGTAATATAAGAACTTTTCACACAACCTAATAGATTGAAAATGTAATGTAGTAAATGAATTCCTCTGCTATCATCATCATCATCATGTGTAGGCATTTGATTTATTGGGTATAGCTACATCTCTCTTTGATACATTTTGAGATTAATAAATCACCAGAATAGAGAAACCTCTCTTTCTACATATAAATATACATAGTAGATTAAAGTTCAATCTCTCCTTCTCTTGTATTGAAATTAGACTTTTCTTATCTCTCTCTCTTTCAAGAATACAACTTTCCTAATAACCATATATACCTTCCTTAATAATTTTAGCAATAATCATATTAACAATAATATTGATTTTCATCATGATGTGATGTATGCATTAAAAGTATTAGTAGTAGTAGTAATTATCAGAAAATGTTAAATATATCTATAGAATAGGAATAAAAAGGAAACGGAAACAGCAGGGGGAGAGTAATGATAATAATAATAGGTAGCTAGAAACTTACTCTTTTCCCCCTGCAGAAATACCCCTTCCATGCACAACAGACACACAAACAAAGACATTGTGTCTCTGAGAAAAGATTGAAAATAATCCTAATCACTCAGTTGTTGTTGTTCTTGTGAGCAATAGCAAGTCGATAGATTTGAGACGACAATCTTTTTCCTTTCACCCTCTCCCTCCCTTAAACTGAAGAGATAAATTGTCCCTTTGTGTAGTCATTGAGGAAAAACCCTTTGAAGTTATCAAGGGGGAACATTTTCTCCAAGAAATCCATAATCTACATCATACACAAACATTTTTATAGCAAGCTTGTGAATCATATTTAGTTAGATTTTGCCCAGCTCTCTTGGGGTGGTCTACCCTTTCAATGTCTTCATTGTTTGTTCAATACGATTCAAGACATGAACTACACAGTTTTTTGTATACTAAATGTTACACACCTAATTGCTTGAAAATGACTTACTCTAATAAAATACCCCTGTATTTATCAAGATCGAAATGAATGAAAAAACAAAGATTTTTGAAACTTGTAAAAAAATTTATTTTCAAGAAACATACATGGTCATTTTTTCATTTCTGTTTGTCGCCAAATTCCAACCTGAGAGTAGTCAATAAAAGTCTTATGATCATCCCAGTTAGACTAGAAAATCAATCATGTCAAATCTGTTCTAATGCTTCACCTCGGTTTCGTTTGGGAGTTGAGTTTCGATTACTTGATCATTTTCATTACTTGAAGATCAATGAAATTTCTAAGATCTTGAATGACTTTTTATACCACCCTTTTCACTCAAAATTCGAAATAAGATAACTCAAAATTTCATATGGATTTCAAACTTTCTTTATTTCATTATAAGTCTTGATGAAAAATTCTATTTAGAAGAATAGTATCTTCTCTTTTAACTCAATCATTCCTTTCAATTGCTGGCCAAGACTCGCTGAGATTGAATGATGTATGGCCACGTGATGGGATTTGAAAGAAATACATATCTTTTCTGCATTTTGAATGGAGGCGTAATAACTCAGGGGTGGTCGGGGTGAAGACCTGTGGTTTTTCTTATCTTTCACAGAGAAATTTCCAGCTGTGTAGCAAAATAAGAGAATCTTTCTCTGCTTTCCGATCAAGTCTGATAATGAATAGTCTAGCAAGCAGGACTAAAGGGGATAATGAAGATTGACTTATTCAAAACCTATACAATTCCTCACCCAACCCACCCCAATCATGTTAACAATTCTAGGAAACAAGACAGGGATTTGATTAATTTATACTTCATGTCACGAGGAAGCCTTGATCATCTGATCAATCTCTTTTATACTTTTCTCTCTGAGTTCCATTCATCATTTGACCTCTCACATCGATGTAATAGACTCAATTTTACATCAGATTTAAAAGTATCATTATTGCCTATGTATCAAGAGCCTCTTGCTAAGGTTTTTATGAACAAAAAGAATTTTAACCTCTTTAAATCGCCCTATATTGTTGATAAAATGTTGTAAATCATGTGATTCAATCTAATGAAAAATTGGGTCTATTTCTCTATATTCCTCTGATTATAATTAGATAGATAGATAGATGGTTATCTATCCTCTATTGTCATAGGTAAAACACTTTTATTCTATTATTCTTTAATCTGATGAGATCATGAGAATATATACATGTATTTAATATTCATTAGATGAAATATTATTTTGTGTTTGTTGATTACCGATGGCTGAGAATTCTAATATTGATCATGAATACTCTAGATGTAAACTAAATACTTTCTCGAGTGATTATTTAACCAAGTTACAGCTGATTTTATGAAAAACAATCTGATGAGGTTGAAATCACAATATTTTGTAAAATCATCAAATATGCAATTGCCTGATTGATATAGTCGTATTCTTCTTCTGGCGGGAGATTTTTCAAAAAACTTAATACTTAAAACCTTGTGTGCCCAATGAAAACATTAATCAGACATTCTCAACTTTAATCAATCAATTCTAACCAACGATTTCAAATATCCATCTTATTACCATTGACAATCTCGTTTAGTTTAATTTCTATAGACTCCAATACAAGCCAGAAGATAACTATATAGTCAGGTAGCAAGCGAACAATGTTATAGTCAATCTTACTTTTGTATCCATTTTGGGATGAGGCTATTTTTCCTACTCAAGTGTTGACCGTTGGGTTAGCACTCTCTATACTTTTTTGTTACGTGTTGATTTTAAATTTATAGATACTGTATTATTATTCAGGTGTTTATCATTTTATTTTAACAAAGCTATTCCCTTCTTATCATCCCAAATATTGAAGGTGTGGATCAGGAATTTGCCGATTGCAACGTGCCTCTTTTTAACTAGGCCCACTTCCCCCCTTTTCCTGAATAGAGACTTTTTCTGATTATTTATGAATAAAGTTTTCAATTATTTTATCATCTACCCCTTTTTAATCTCTTTAGATTCATTCAATGGGACTAAAACGGCAAGTCTCTCGACCTGGCGACGTCAACAGTCTCATGAAGGAATTACGTGAAGCCAATAAACTCAAAAGAATGTGAGTCTCTTTCTTTATTTCTGAATTTTTACACCAATCGAGCCTTTTTTTTCATTCCTAGTTTTCTCATGGCTAATTTCAAAATTCAGCCTTTCGAAATGAAAATCGAAAACTAAGCATTTTTCTCATAAAACCATATGTTTTTGAGTTTATTCTGACATTCAAAATCTCAATTGAAAATAGCAATGAATTTTACTACGAGAATTGACAAAATTTTGAACATTCCAAGTAAAAATTGAGTCTCTTTTCCCATGTCGAGGGAAATAAGGTGAATTTTAATGATTTTAAGGAGTATATATCAAATCATGAAATTTTTTCATTTTGATTTTCAAAAATCTGTTTTTCTCGCTCATGAACCGTGAATACATTTAGTCTTTTTCAAATACATATATAGACTCAAGTTTATCTCTCAAATCCTGGACACACTCCTTGCTAGTTAGATTTGATTTTTATTTACTTCATGATAGCATCATTTTTGGCCAAACTCGCTTCTTTTATCCATCTCTCTTGTATTAATTATAATAATTAAGGTAATAAACAAGTCTTTGGACTTTTACCTTACTCCCGCCCCCCTTCTAAATTACTCAAATTACTCTTCCAGATCCCTCTGTTTTTTAAAATACAGTATTATTACAAAACCAACCCCATGCACAAAATACACATTTCTTAGTACAGCAATTCATTTCTTGAGGAGGTGGAAGGGTTTCCAAGGTATAAAACTTGCCCAAAGTATGAAACCTGTATTTATTTATTTATTATTTTTTTAAAGTGTGTATTTTATTTTTGAAAATAGAAAAGAGATACTGTGTATAAAAGAAAGAAAGAAATAAATAACCAAGTGTGTCGATTCCCCCTCTCCTCCCCTCATAGAACGTAAGATTGAAATCTAGGGGGAGGGGGGTAGCACGAGTAAGGTTTTAGCTAGGTGATCTGAATTATTACACACATATTTAATGGGATTATATTTTAGATGAATAATATATATATCTAATAGAGATGTACGGGTAGACAGATAATAATAATTTGTGTGCAATACAGAACAAATAAAAAAAAAGAAATACAATAACAGAAGATTCATAAATACACATTTTCAAAATTGAAGTACAAAAACAAATGATGAAACCCTCTAGAATGCAAAAGGGAGAATTAAGAAGATCTCTTCTTTTCTTTTTTCCCTATCGCATCATCATCAAAGCATCTATCGTATGGTTACTTTGATGTAGTCTCATCTTATATAAACTGTCTTTTATCAAAGAAATGTAGTATTTTTAGATCGTCTCAAACATGGGTCGCTCTCTTGAGAAAGGTATAATTAAGATGGCCAATAATATAAATTGCTTGAATGAACACAGTAGAATATAGTTCTTTTTTGAACAATAGCAATTATATTGTTATTGCTAGTAGGTTTAATGTCTAAAAACACAGCAATTATGAAAATTTTGATCTCAAATCCAAAATAAAACTAATTTTTAGTGATTCGAATAAAAGTATTTGTGATTTTAATCGTTTTTCTACAGGAAAGGGATTTATATAAACAAGTTTCAGGTTGATTTTCTACCTGATAATCCCATGTTTGAGGTGTGGTGTTTAATGTGGACTGTTTAAAACTAAAGATCCAGTAAAAGTTTTATGATAAAATAATTTACACAAGAAACGACATTTGATTATTCTACTTAAACACCCGAAGATCAACCAAACTAAGGTTATAACTAACTTATAACCCAATGAGAACCTAATTCTTAAACCTATCCCAAAACTTTTCATCATCTCCTATTCAAGATCCCAGTTCACGTAATTTTATTGCAAATATTGTTTGTTTTCGATTCAGTGAAAAAATGATGTAAAATTAGTTTTATAATAAAATTTATTAAAACTTTGGTCAATATTAGGACTCTCAGCCATGGTCTTGACACGCCTTCTTCAGTGACAATCATCGTCGAAACGTTTGGATGACCATGGCTGAGAATCCTAATATTGACAAAAGTTTTAATCAATTTTATTGTTTGTTTTCAATATAAGAAAAGCCAGGGGGCTGAATCAACTCACACTTGTATCTCATAGGTCAGAGGTTAAATTTGAGTTTAGTTCTCAAATAGGAAATGTAGTGGAAAAGTAAAGGTCTAATATTGAAATTAAAATCTTTGATCCTTCCCTCTTTTACATCTTCAAAAGTGGTACATCTCTCTAGTTAGCAGAATAAGACCTTGTAAATTGTGGTCTTCCTTTCTCTAGCTTATTCCTTCATCCTCATACACATAGATTTGTGATGACTCAACCAAAACAATGATTTCAAATAAATCACTTTCAAATGTCTCTCTTCTACAACAAACAACATCAATATTAAAATAGCCCTCTCCTGGCCACATTCACGTCAAGTTTTAGGATTGGGGCAGAAAAGAAACCCTAAAACCATTAGAGAGAGGAACAACTAGCGATAACATTCAGACATGAAAAAATAGATTTGAACATTTATCATCAGAGATGGATTTATCGTGTAGCAGTTGAGAGCATCTATATAATTCATTTATATTAGGTCTCTCCTTTTGTTAATGTTTAGAAATATCGAATTATTACACAGCAAAATATATATTTATTTATACATTTGTTATCGCATGTATAATAATGCATCGGAATAAACTGGCAAATTCTCATCAGAAAAAATGGCCCAATCCAACCATGGATAAGGTAAAGCCAGTTAATAATAATACTATGTACTATGAAGGGGAAAACACTCTATGCTTTTCATCAGGAATTTGAAGACGATTAAATCTAGATAATCCTGAACATCAACTTGGTTAGAATTTTGAGTTTCGCCAATTTTTCAAAATTAGAAGAGGAAACCAAATCTTCTGAATGTGGTCAACAAGTATGAGAGTCGAATTTCTTGATCCTATCTAATCTGTCTCTAATTTTAGTTGAATTCAACTTTTTTACGCGCCAGTTAACAAAAACAAATCCCAATCATCCATCCATTCATTGATTCATTTAAATGGGATATAGAAACATCCCTTGATTCTGAACGTTCCCCCAATCAATAGAGAATCTCTCCACTAATTTGTATGATAAGAAAGAAGAAATTCTAAATCTTTCATTCATGACGTTCCCCTTTGCATCGCTACCTCTATAATACGACTGTATTCATTCCAAAGTGTTCATCAATCTCTCTGTGTGTGCGAAATTTACTCCTCTTTCCTTGCCTATATACACATATCATACATCTCATTAGCAGTATTCAGTAATTAAAGGTCTGTCTTTCTCATTTCTTCCTTCGATATATCCTCAATTTTCTCCATCCTGCCTGTATCTATCATATCGCTTTGTTTCAATCAATGTGGAATTCTCCCACTTTATCTACCACTGTATTATATGTCTCCAGAGTAAGAAGAGTGAGAATTAAATTAGCCCAAAAAAAGTTCCTTTAACCCTTTAATAAGATATTACACCGGTCTAAAGAATATCACATTGTCTATTTTTTAATTTATGATAATCGAAAATAAATCTATTTATTACTAGATGGAAAATTCAATCAAGAATCCTTATTACACAGAATCGTTTTATATTTATTGTTAGTATTTTTCTCGATCGTCTCAAGGAGCCACGTAACGATTTCCGATTGGTTGATTTACTCGCACTATCAAAAATTATTTCTCAATGAATTAGGAATTGTTTACTATATATGAGTGACAAAAAATCGGTCTCTTTCTACCCAATTAAATTCATTGTACAATTAGAAGTACATTCTTTCATTGTTATTTATTATCGAGGGGAGAATTTTACAGCTACATTTTTTTATTCTCGAGTTTAATGCAGTTTTTATTACACTTTCCAATACATCTAAATTAATAGCAGTTGTGTGAAAAATATATCTAAATAGACACAGATCTATCGCCTTTTAATGCATTGCACAGTAGAAGTGGATATAGAAAAAAGAAATACAGCTACTTAAAAATGACCATTACTGTTATTATTATTTGTGTATTATTAATATTGAAGGCAATTACAAAATCATTTGGACTGAGAATCTAGTACATTACCCATTGGTGTGCTATGTGTTTCTTTCTCCCTTAGCCTATTCAATATAATACATACATTTTGTAGGGATCTGTTATATTTGTTACAGTTGTCTTGAAAACCATTTTATTTTTCAACACAAACACACACCCCCTCCCTTGTGCATTAGTTGTTGTTATTATGCTGTAGTTTGTTTATGGTGATTAAATTCTCCCACTCTGTAACAAATTAGGGTACAAGTGCTTCCATATTCATATTCTCTGGTAAAATTTGTTTATACGAGAGAATGTTTGTTTGTCTATTCTTGTGATCATCTCAGATAACTATGCATGTATGTACTTTCTTAAAATACTACTATACGAATTCCTCGATAAATACTACAGTTTTAGGATCAGAGCTACACTCTCCCCCCATGAATGTGACAATCTTAATGATCATAAATCTATAATTGCTCATCTAAGATCTAAAATTGACTATTCAAAATTCCCACCTTCATTGATCTTACCTTTATGTTTGAATATTATTATTTGAAAACTTGTATCATGGAATTTCAGTATCTGACTTTTCGACTGCTTCTAATTTAAGTACTATAGCTAGAAATAGTGAAATTGGCCTATTATGAGCCTACAATGTCAATTGTCCAATGAATAAGATTGAGTGCGAGTCATGAAAAATATTCTCTGGGACTCTAAGGGTTAATTGAAGAGAACAAGGTCACCAAGTTCTTGCTTCAAATTCTGATTAGTTTCTTTTTTTCAAGATTTTTTTCAAGGTAAACGCTAGATACTGATAAACAACCAATCAAATTCGGAATCAATAATAATATAAATATTTTTTGGCATCATCCTCTAATTACTCATGGATATCATTAATCGTAAGCCAATTTAAGAAAAAGAAGAGATCAAAGAGTATCAAAATTAAACTACTATTTGTTAATTTTAATGAGAGAGTTCAAAGTTAGTCTCTTTCAGGATAGGAATTAGACAAAGAAAACGTTTATTACCCACTAAACTCTTGACTGTCTTACTATTGGTTTGTCAAGCAGTGAAAAAGAATAAAAAACTTCTTAAATCCCATCATAGCAAATTCGATGGAATGGAATTTCGGCGCCAACTCTGAATTTGAAAAGTTTGCCTTATTATTATTATCAGGAATTTTTTTTTGTTAGACAAAATCTTATATTGAATTATGAAAAAAATTAAATAATGTACACAAAATAAATGTAAATAAATCTGATAAATAGCATGAAATAATTTTGATCTTGTGGATTTATAATATAATGAGAAAATCTCCAACATATTCGAGTTCTTGATGAAAAAAAATCGGATTTCTCTTATTTTCATTTTCTATACTTTTTCCCTGAAATGAATCTCCACTCCTTTTCACTTCTAGGAGTTTGTTTATTTGTTTTTTTTAATTTTCCATGCAACTTAACTTCTGCGTTTAGAGTTATCAGTTAATCTATATATCCAATCTGATATGAGAGAGAGAGAGAGAGAGTCGATCTCGTCGCCATAGAATTCATAAACACAAGATTAATTTGCTTACTCTATACTCCAACTGTTCCATTATCTAGCCAGGAATTTTCATGGCATATATTACAAACATTTTCCCTCAAAATTAATTCTTTTCAATTCACTGATTCTTCAAGAAGTTGAATCCTCTCAAGTAAAAATTCTCGATTATTTCAATTACACAAGAAGAAGAAGAAGATTATACAAGAGAAATTTCAAGAATTTTCATCCGTAATGATGAGAAGATAGGATTAATCAATAAATTTACTATCATTCATTCATAAATAATCTATAGAAATATATTGTATTTGTATATACTGGATAGTTGTCCTCATATATATAACAGTGTAGTATTATATTCATTCATTAATTCAACATTTACTACACAAATATGAATTTACTACTAATCTATCAAAAGTAAACAAGTCTCTCTTATTCTCATCATTTGAATGACTCATGCTTTTATTGATTTTACTACATTTTCTCATTCATTTAATTTTTCCTTATCTAATCCTATTCATATTTCATCAATTTGACTGTTTTTTGACTCGAGTGTTTTTCTCATTGATCACTAAATGCTTCAAATCTATGTTTGAATCTATATAAAATTATATTAATTATGGTTAATCAATCGGGTAAGAATAGTCTAAATAATTCTGTATAATTCTCAAAAAGTAAGAATTTAATCATTCAACTCCATACAGTTACTCACAAAGTATGGCCCTCTGCATCTATTCTACAATTTTCTATTTTGTTTACAATCTGTCCATATTTTGGATAAAGTCATTTGGGATGGAAGAAGGTATATATATCAACTGTACTTCTCTCTTCAACTCTCTCGCCAACTACTCCAAAATATTCAAGAGCCATGATGTACACAGAATTAAAAGGTGAATTAGTCATAGTAAAATATGTAGTAGTTCTTTTAGGAATCAGCATCATTTTTATATTAGTTTCCCGAATTATAACCATTTATTAATCTCCTGGAATATGCAAAGATATCAGCTCTGTCATTCGTCTATTTTGTGCTATACTAATCAAAAGAGAGTTGAATTTATTTTTTGTTTAAAACGTTTTTCTTATGAGAAAAGGTCATACCTGAAAAATTTAAATATGCCACCACCTGAACTCTATCTGCTAAAGCTTCAAAGATAGCCTGTTTTTTGATCAATTTTTCGATTGCATTGAAATAACTAGAGATTTGTAATAAGCCCATTTACCAACAAAAGGACTAGACTAAAGATTGAATGCGATCTCTTTCTTAAGTAATAAAATAATAGCTAAAAGGTGTGAGGCCACTATTTGTAAAGAATTTCTTCGTAGAGTATTTCCATCTTTCTAGCCATGATAACCTTTTTAGAGGAAAAATAAAACGTAAATTTTTAATATTTCCCGAAAACTACACGCTAACAAAATTTCAAATTCTCAGAATCTTTATGATCTTTATGATGAACATACGTACGATTGAAATTTTCTATAGTAAAAAAGAAAAGTGTATTTTATTCAACTATGTTCTTAGTACAAGTTTGCAGAGTTTGAAATTTTGAGTAGATTACCTTGAAATTATCTAATCAATCTAAATAATCTTAATTCGTTTGAATCCTGCTTGACTTTAGACCTATGGGGTAATAGACTACGATACCAACTGTACTAGAAGGAATTTTTTCAAGGTACATTACTGAGATTAAAAAATTTGTATGATCTCAGATTACGCAGATGACGAATATGCTATTTTTTAGGAGTTATTGGCCAAAAAATGACCATCTATGACCCTGAAAATGGATAATTTTTATTAGTTCTACTTGCAGAAGAGTGGCTGATAAATCTATATTATTAAAAAATAAAAGTTGATTTTGTGAGCCTATGGACGTCTAAACTACCCAACCAATTTTAACAAAATTCAAACTAGTTATAGATTACCCCACGGGCCATGTTCTTAGCAAAAAAAATTTTAGATTTGGCCTTAGTTGGGGCCTAATCTCGATTAGAACCGAAAAAGTGGCTGACCAATCAGATGGCTTTGTTTTTAACACGTAAGCTTGGTTCTCATTGGTCCAATCTAAGCTTCAATTTCTTCGTCTTCATACAAAACAAAGGCTTTTTCAAATTTTAGGAAACACTGCATAACAGGTTCAGATCACCCAGTTTTATCCTATTTTAGTTGTTTTTTTGATACTTTTTAGCATTTTTGAGATTTGTTTAGCGTAAATTATAAAATAGATTGTGTGATATTTTTGGATCTGCGTAATAGCTAAGTAATATACAGGGCGAACCTCACGAAAGGGTTAATGTAAACGAAGGCTTAATAGATAGAATCGATCATCTTTCTGGGCACAATGCTAAAAATTTGCATGAAAATGTGTTCTTTTCACGATTCATAAGAAAAAAAAGATGAAGTAAGATAATTTTAAGAAACACTGCGTAGCGTATTCAGATCAGCTAGTTATTTTTATTTTCTTTTAAAAACTAAATTATTTGAGAAAGTGACCCACTAGACCTTGAAGGGTTAATCTGACTCGAAATCCACAACTATTTGAGCCTTTCAAAATATAAATTCAAGTTTATCGAAAAGAATTCAGCATACTTCTGCGAGTTGAAAAATTTCTTGAGAAGTAAAGCAGTACTCTATTGGCTATTTAAAACAGAAAGAGAGAGTCTGTAAAGCTAAAAATTATCTTCCCAGAGATAAAGGTACAATGAAGGTACATTCCCCCCCCCACTTCTTCTCTCAATAATAATGATAGAAACACAGTTTGTTGTGTACAATTTACATTCTATTATAATCTATAGAGTGGCTTACTCTATCTCCTCTCTCTACCTCTCGTTATTCTGGATTCATTCATCAAATGAAATGAGAGAAAAAAACACTCGAAAAGTTTTTCTCTTTAATTTAACATTTACTTAGGATAGGAGAGGTATGTGAGTATTATTAAAATTGATTTGTTGTTTATTTACTTTTGTGTACTACACATCATTCCTTCACCTCAATACAATAATAACAACAAATATTATCTAGAGTAGTACTTTCATAACATTTTCAATATTAATGCTAAATGTAATATACTTGCTACCTCTCTGCCTAGTCAACTACTCCGATTTTCTTAGGATTAAGGAACATGACTTATTGTGCATAAAAAGTTACCTATTATCGCTTACTACATTCATTGAATTGAATTCACGTCACAAGCTTTTGAATGAAAGTGACTTTTGACGAATATTTAGATTGCATCATTCTCGTTGGTTATCTCAAATATGGTAGCATATTCAATATCGTTTTCATGCACCAGTGAAACCAAAGAAACCTGTTTCGTTAAAGATCATCTGATAAAATGGGAAGGCTTCTTTTATTTCCTCCATCCTGATTGAAGGGATAATGTTGATAATGCTCTTTAAGTTGATTCTCGAATGTCAGATGTAATTGTTTATTCTATCTATATATATGCAATGCATACAGTTATTTGACAAGAAATATCAAACCAAATGATAATCAATCTGTATTCTATATAGACACTTGAAATGTATTAAAATTTATAATGTTATTTTAACCCTTTATGTCGCAAATTGTATTTTTTTTCCTCACAAAAATGAGCAAATTTGCTATTTCCAAATCTGAATTCTTTTCTGAAAGCATTTTAAAACTAGTTTTTCATCTAAACTATGAAACATATCGGCAATTGCATAATTGAAATCTGTAATAATTAAAAAAAAAACGTTATGAACACAGTATTTTTAAATATCTTATACATATCTTTAGGGTAATTTGAAATATTTTTTACCCCGAACAACTTTCTGGGCGATTTGCTAATTTGGACGCTTTTTACAGAAAAGAAGATTATAATAAATAAAAATTGGATTTAAAATTTTTTTGCTCAGATGCCTATAAATCATTTATAGAAAAAATTTATAATAAATGCCATTTTCCCAAAAGTTCTTTAAAATGCATTAAAATTTCAGTTAATGATCAGGAAATGTGCCAAAGGGATTTTAAAAAGCTTGAATGGACAAAGAATTTAATATAAAGAGAGACTAAAAGCGTTAGGCTTCTTTACTAATATTGAAAAACTGTCCACTAAAGATGAAATATTGTCTCTCCATTTCGATAAACTCTCCACTAGAGCACTGCTTTTCTTTTAAAGGATAAAGCTCGAATATTTGTGGATTCCGTGTCAGATTAAAAAGATCAAAATATTTCTAAAATAAGAAACTTGTTCTTTGTCGGCTTGGCGCAGGCGCGTACATTTTCTATTGATTATTACGTACAAATCTCTGCCTGTTCTAAATTTCGAAATTAGCTTTCGGAGAATTTCCGACTCCTAGATTCAAGTATTTCAAGCGAAGACTTGAAATAAAATGCTCAGGCTTTTCGAAGAAGAGCCTTGCTCTACTCTCTCCACTATAAATTCGAATAGATTATAACCTGCAATTATTTCATTCTCTAGAAAATTTTTTTAAAACCATTTCAATAAATTCGAGAAAAGGAACGCTAATTTTGAGAAGCTCACTTGATAATTACACCTTCAATCCTTCTTATTTCGGGAACTTGCTCACTAATTTTGTCAACGTCTCCTCTAATATCGAAAAATTGTCCATTAATTTCGTAAAATCCCTGTAAATTATCTAATTCAAAAGGATTTTCTTTCTCAAAATTCTCAATCTAATGAGCAAGTGGCCGTACTAAATTTTTAAAAGCAACTCTCTTAGCATCAGTTTAAATTATCACTTGAAAGTGTATTGTGTTCCAGTGGTGGAACCAAAGGGACGAAGGAAGAGTTGAATAAGTATAGAATTATAACTACT
The DNA here is from genome assembly GCA_012064415.1 of Gyrodactylus bullatarudis. Classification (NCBI taxonomy): domain Eukaryota; kingdom Metazoa; phylum Platyhelminthes; class Monogenea; order Gyrodactylidea; family Gyrodactylidae; genus Gyrodactylus; species Gyrodactylus bullatarudis. The sequence continues at coordinate 153,543 of SSNU01000256.1, read as the reverse complement.
ATTATCCTGGTCTAGGAAAGTAGGCTCGGAAACATTACTCTTTTTTCATTATGTAGAGAAATTACAGAACCAATCAGAATTCCCTTTTCCTCTGAAATGTTACATCCATCCAATGTACAAATATAAATGTAATTAAACGTAGTTCAATGTTGCAAAAGAATAAATCATGATTGGATTTAATTAGGAAAATGTGTTTCCCCCTCATCATCATCCGAATGTAGGAATATATATATATGACATTTGGTATTAATTTCAGATTTACATGTGATCTGAAAATTTTTCTCCCCTCCAGTAAGCCAATATGCTTTTTCCAATGTAGACAAAATAGGAAAGTTTATTATTAATTATTCGTCTCAACAAATGCATCATAATCTCGAGACACATTTATGGGTTAATTCTTTCAGTTTCTATCACCCAGATGAAATTCTCTCTGTCCGAATGTTACACTGCTTTGAGAATCAAAATGAAAATTTTCCATGTTCTGATATACAAAAATCCCATTTTCCCTAAAATCATCAAAATTTACCTAATTTCCTGGGACTTTCTTCCGACATGTGAAAGAACATTCAATTCTTACTATGAGCCCTATTTTTATTCAAAATGATGCAAAAACTATTAAAAAAACCTAAATTTTGTCCTTTCTCGTAGTGAAATTCATTGAAAAAATCTTGGCGCGTGTTCAAAAATTTTCAACTTCAATCGAGATTTTGTTTATCAGAACAAACTGGAAAACGTATGGTTTTATAGGAAAAAAAGCTTAGTTTTCGATAATCCTCAAAATGAGATTAAGGCTGGGAAAAATTTGGCCTACCCTATTACACAGTCTACCTAAATAACACTTTTTTCATTCATACTCAGTAAAATGTTGACAATATCCTCGTCAGACTCATATAATGAAATTGAATAATTTTTATCGATCAGATTCGGAGAAATATTCGAAATTGTGAATTTTCCACATTGATCAGATAGCAGTTATAAAATTCATTCAGAAAAAGCCTAGTTTATCACTGTATTTGGTTATTATTGAGATGTTTTTACAGCTGTTTTATAAATTTCAGTCAATTTCCCACATGTTAATGTAAAGAAAATCTCCCGCGCCAATTCTAACAGCTTCAAAAAGAGATTTGAATTTTTCCCTTTTGCTAAAATATTTGAGAGATACTACCGAGCATAGTTTCTAAACCAGAAGAGGTAACTCAAAAGTTTGAAGCGAAAAGTTGTACAGAATTGTTTGCAGATAATTTCTGTCTTTTAAGAATTGTAATTCAGGCTAAATCAAACATTTTAGAGCAAAAATAAGACCTAAACTTTGATAAATCACAAATTCGAATATTTCTCCGAATCTGATCGCTAAAATTTTTTCAAATTTACAGAATCTCATTATATCAGCCTGATGAGGATATTGTCAAGATTTTACTGGGTATTAGGGCAATTCTAATATTTTTTTCCCCCGAATAATGTTTCGGCAAGAATGCGAATTATGAAATTTTAATTCTTTGATCCCATTTTCTCAAACATCTTCAAATCATATCCCAAATTGATCGGAAATTTTTCACTAAAATATGCAATGCTGATTAAAAATACCTTACGAACCTATTTCTATTTAGAATTGCATTCAAATGGCTCAAAATTTAGACTTTAATCGATCGTAGTAGAAAACTTGATTGAAAATAGTTGGGGCTAATTTGCCTCTCTTTACCGAATATAAATGAAAAATGTGTTATTTTGCTAGACCATGTTATTAACTTAGCTTTCGTTTACCCAAAATCTTAAGGCACCCGAATAACTTCGCATACAATCGTTTCTTCCTTTTTCCCTCCTACCTTAACACTAGAAAAGGAGCTTTTTCATCAATCAGAACTGCTCAAGCGAGCTTTCATAAAAACGTTTTACCAAATATTAAACCAGGCAGTATAACTGACGAGACCTAGTCAAATGTACATGCTTCTATTAACAGAATTCTTTTTTTTTAATTTGAATTTTAAATCAACTACGGATTTGTAGTAGGCATCTGGACCCATTCAAAATTTATGCAATAAAAAATTGAACCAATCAGAGTCCAAAGATTTTTGGTTTTAGTCCTTGTTTCATTGGATAATACACCATTTAGAACAACTCCAAGACATGTTTGATAAAACTTAATTCTGAATAATCAAATGGGTCCGGATCCTTAATTTGTATTGTTTTTGACATGAAAGGCTTGTTCCCCATAGATTTCACTTTCATTCATTCAAAAATACTACATCCCAAAAAAGACAAAACTATAACAAGAATTTAAGCTTCCTACATGTATTTTCATGTAATGATAAAAATACTGTAATTGCATTACATACAATTAGGCATATCTTTCTCATGTATTTAATAAATGTTCATTATCATATCCAAATCATAAATTATATACAATGAATATTTGTATGATTATATTCATATCTATACATCTCTGACTGTTTCTCACCCCTCAGGAAATGTTCGTTAATCTAATTTCCTTCTTTCCTACCTTTTATTCCGCATAAATAAATATATTTAACAGAGTATTATTTATTGATGTAGATATCTTGAAACTTTTTAAAAATGTTATAGAGACTCCTTCTTCCACCAGAACATGGTTTACATGTATTAATACTACATTGTACTATGGAGTAGGCTTGTTTATCAGCAAACTTTAGGATTGGAATATGGTTAAATACATATCCTTCCTCTTCTTTTCAATCACGGGATCATGCATATTCGATTCTGTCTAGCAGAGGATAATATAGTTTATTGCTTCGTTGATAATCTACATATCAAACATAATATCAGCAACCTGTTTGCATCAAACTCTAGCTTGAGCAGAAAATTTCTCATTTCGTCAAAAAGTAGGTCCTTTTCTATACATTTTTTTCAAATTCTAACAAAATACCCTTCTATTTCAATTGTTTTTCTTAAGAAGGTTGAAACTTTGGTTCTATTATGTGACACTTTCTCGAAATATCTGACTCAATTGAAGGCTAAATACCATTCTAAAGGCATCCAGGCAGCGGTTTTGTTAAATTTAACTCTTGTTGAAATCTGTTTACTAACTGGCTTAGCTCTTCATCATTACGACAAATTAAACTATGATAACTAATGCCTCATTTATAGATCATTAAAATATCAACTACATGTGATAATTAGTGTAATCAATATGGGAGAGATTTATCTCCTATCTATTGCATATTGTATATTGTAAAGGATTAAATTACCCATCTATCGATTGAAAGATGAAATCCTATTACAAAAAGGATGAGAATAAAAAACCTGCATTATAATCGTTCTCTGCCTCTCTCTCATGCTATTGTGATATATTGAATTACACTAAAAGACTATATAAATTCATCAAGAGAGAAAGAGACAATAAAATCTTCAAGATTTATATCCTTCTTCTTCAACCAACCCTGCCCCTCCCTCCTCCATTATCTCTTACCCATCTCCAGCACTAAACAGTTGGAACAAGTGCAAATTTCTAATTCCCTGTATCCTCATTATCGTTTTAGTTATCGTTGGTCACACACACACAAAATAGATCATATTGGGTTCTTTAAATACAGAAAAAAATTAATCTGATTTGACTCTTAATCGGTTAGTACTAAAATTGAGGCCAAATATTAACAAATCTAAATAAATTTAGATTTTTATTAATAAAATTCCACATAATTTATTTCAGGGAATGTTATCGGACAACTACTGGTTCTGTGCAGACTTCAAATGGCTCAAAGCCGCCAAGAAACTGTCTTCCAATCAATCAAAAGCCAATCATTCTTCAAACTTCATCGTCACATTTCTTCTCGACACCTCAGACTATTCAGACCTTGACAACTGCATCAACTTTTAATACGACCCCATCAGTGAGTGGGAGCCAAAATGGCTTGACCATTTTCACAGCCTCCCCCACAGCCAACGGCCAGACTGGCAATCCAAATGTGTTGACCTTTGTGCAAAAGTTTAAACCAACCAATGACATTGATCAACAAAATCCAGCTTCTTTCGCAGGATATGAAAACTCATTCAAGGACAATGCAACTAGACTTGGCACCGGCATCTCAATTTCACCAATACAAAAGTGCAACTCTTCCTTAGCTATTCAGGACAACTGCTCTCAAAATATTATCAATTCTAGTTCTTTTGGTATGTTTTACTGCTCTACAAACATTCAAAATATCAATACTTAGTTTGAGAACTCAACCGATTAAATGTGACCTTTTGATTTGGAACACATTAAAAAATTTGAGACCCAACATTAAAATTTCATTTCAAGAACTTTTGAACTCTCACTCCATGATAGGAGTTATATAATATTTTGGTTCTTTGTAGTTGAATTAGTAAATTCTTATCTCCAACTTTAGATAAAATCAATATTTATTTATCAAAAAAGGACGATAAACCTCTCAACTATAAAAAGAACAGTGTACTTTTTCTATTGATGCGACTTTTCTTTTGCAAGAAGAATCTTACCTACGATTCTCTCTCCTATTGGATGAAACATTCAAGGCATAACTATATGCACACACAAATGTCTTTTAGTCATTTATTTCAGACTCAAAACTATCTATTCTATTCCAGGTAACTTGAATCAAAGTCAGATAAACCAAACAACAACGCCACAAGCCAAAGTGAACAATGTTATTTTCAATGCGACAAAGAAAACGCCGATTAAATCAATTTTGGAAAATTCCTGTCTGGAGATAAGAACTTCCACCTCGAATGATTTCCAAATGACCAGCAATTTTACCTCAAAGATTCCTATTCTTATGAAATGCGCTCCTCATAACGTTCTCAATCGAGTTCAATACTCCAGGACTGACGGTTGTCGAGAATCACCCGGTAGTCAAAACAATACAATTTTAAACTTAGATCCTTCCATCGAGTCCACAACGTTTCCTAATTCCAATGGTTTCCAGCTTCAACGAAGTCAAATTAATAATAATAATACCAGTGATTCAGACCTTAATAAAACTTCTAACAGTGAGTCTATATATTTAGTCTTACATACCTCTCATGTAATAATGAATGTGCAAATCTGTAGATTCAAGATTAACTAACAGAACATAAAGTTTATAAAATAACTCAATATTTTTCTCCGAATGTAGGTAGAAACAAATTTTTGTATTTTGATATGAAATGAGCCATTGAATTGTTAAAATAAATAAAAGATTCAATCTTGTCAAAATTAGGCCATATTATTTCTGAAATTCCACCTTTTCAACTTGAGCTCGAAAACTCAGCCTTTTCAAGAAAATTTTTGTTTCGCTGATGAACCTCTGAGGACTAAAATTGATCCAATTCAAATTCTTCGTCTAATCATGTTCCAAAGTGTCAGTATCAGTATAATAACTTTGGATGCACAACTTTAGCTTGAATAATTGGATTCATATTCACACTTTTGACTTGATAATTTCCGATAATAATTCCTTCACATGATTCATCAATGCATAATGATTTTATCCCATGAAATGAATTTAATCCCGTATAATAATTCACCTCTTGTAACCTCATACTCAATCATTACCATTATAATGAAGATAATTATCTTTCTTCATCTTTTTTTCTTATGAATCGGGAAAAGAACACATTTTCATGCAAATTTTTAGCATTGTGCCCAGAAAGATGATCGATTCTATCTATTAAGCCTTCGTTTACATTAACCCTTTCGTGAGGTTCACCCTGTATATTACTTAGCTATTACGCAGATCCAAAAATATCACACAATCTATTTTATAATTTACGCTAAACAAATCTCAAAAATGCTAAAAAGTATCAAAAAAACAACTAAAATAGGATAAAACTAGGTGATCTGAACCTGTTATGCAGTGTTTCCTAAAATTTGAAAAAGCCTTTGTTTTGTATGAAGACGAAGAAATTGAAGCTTAGATTGGACCAATGAGAAGCAAGCTTACGTGTTAAAAATAAAGCCATCTGATTGGTCAGCTACTTTTTCGGTTCCGATCGAGATTAGGGCCCAACTAAGGCTAAATCTAAAACTTTTTTTCGCTAGGAACATGGTAATCTATAACTGGTAAAAGTGCGCAACATGAGTAGGATTCCAAAAAATCTTTATGAAAATTGGTTGGGTAGTTTAAACGCCCATAGGCTCACAAAATCAGATTTTACTTTTTAATGATATAGATTAACAAGTAAAGTACTTTTCAATTGTTGAGTATATTTGGTATATTATAGGTTTTTTTATCCTTCATTTTCACTCAAATGTCTCAAACTCAGTTTATGGCATATTTCTTGACCTTCTTCAAATTCTTCAGGTTCTAGGTTTTCAGAGAAACGCTTTAAACAAAAACTCATCTTTCATTGAATAAGAGTAGCACATGTCAGATCAGATGAATTGTTAAGGGGATGGGGAGTAAGCATTTTCTAAAGCTTTGATGAACAATGAATGATGAATGAATAAATTGGTAGAAAAGATTCACCTCTTTCTTCCCAGCTAACTAACTAACTAGGCAATACTCGTAAATACTCCACTAAAGAGTATATATATATTCTGTAACATGTATGATATTCATATATTCAGAGTATATTTAGCAGATAAATTAATTGTCTCAAGTCACGTGAATGGAATACTGTAAATTAAGTTTATATATATTCTTAAAAATGAAATTATCATGAACACTTCCTCTTGATTTCCAAGGAAGGCTTACCCCAGATTTTTTAATATTACTTCTTGGAAGGGTACTGTACAACGTTTATCATTATTAAAAGAAATGAAAAGCAACCGGATATATTTAACATTACTTCGATTAGGTTAGGACATAATTCTCAACTTTTCGAGTTTATACGTTCATTTGATAGAAGATGAGAAAATTTCTATTGAATTTCATGTTTTTAAAATTCCATTTTCATATGCATAATAATTTCAATTTGGATTACTATTTTTCAATAAATTCTACTACGATTTGCACACTCTATGAACTTAGAACGTAGCATAAAGAATTTATTGGAAGCATCAAATGGGAAACATATCTGTCTTTCTCTAATGTCGATGTAAATCTTGTTAAAACAGAGTTTTGCTTTATTAATTAGGAGAATACTGGAGGGCATTTATCGATTGAGATTGAATACTTTCTTATTGTACATCAGGAATATTGGGAATATTGCTTGGAATAAATTATGAAAATAATCTCTTACCATCTGGCTTCCAGCTATTCACAGTGACACATTTCTTCTTATATTACCAGAATGACATTTTGTTTCGCATCTCAAGAGAAGAAAGTTGCACTTTAATTGTAATTATAATACGTATGGCCGTTGAGGTTGACCTATTCAAGTCTGATTGGTTAGTCCAAGTGACAAATGCTGGGCCAATCAGATTTGAGAAAATTTGTTATTTGAAATGACGATTGGAAAGCTAGTGGAAATCCTGCCTGAATAGAAATCTCTGTCAATGTTTATCCTCAATTGTCAAGCGATAAGAAAATTCAAGTTTCTTTCGTTGAATAAAAGGTGAAATAGACAGAATTTGATGCGCGTGAGTGGGAGGGGAGGGCGAACTGAGTCCTCCATTTTAGAGTTCATTTCTTTCTCTTCCTTTTAGCTCTGAGCGTATTCTTGTACGTTTTTGCTTGTTTTTTCTTGTAAATGTGCGTAGCTCACTTCATTTCTCTTTGCTTCGTGAATTTTTCCTTTATTTCTACTCCAAGATTTCCCAGAGTAAAAATTACTCGAGTGTTTTTCCCTTGCTACTGTCACCCTTCTTCTCGGCTGATTTACTCTCGGAAAATTTCCCAGCTACAGACAAAAAGTTTAATCAAATCCAATTGCCTCTTGCTTCATCTACGTAAGGGAATCAATATTTTTTCTGAGCCATTGCCCAATTTATTTCTATATCTCACCCAGAATGAGATGGGAAACCTTTGTTGATTGCACATTGCCAGGATGATCAAAAGTTGTGTTTAAAACAAAATTTTCCGATACGTCTCAAACTTTTACTTTTGTTGTAAGCAAAAAATTTCAACATAATGTCTAAAAATACAAAAATTTGACCTCATTTTCAGAGTTTTTGTTCTATAATCCTTGATTTCCAAAACTACACTTATCACTTTTGAGTCCTTGAAGAAAATTAGAGCCTCAAAAAATAATACCTAAATATAATTTTTTAAGACCTAAAAAATTTGAAAAGTATTATTTTCTATTTTAAGGTATTATTTTAATACTTTATCGCTAATTTACAACAAATATCTTACATTAACTACTTATAAGCAAACAGAATAAAAATTTGAAAAACAAATTAATGTTGAAATTGATCTAAAACTTCGAGATAATATCTAATTTACCAAGGCTATTTTTGAGCTTACCAAATTGTTTGACAATGAAAATCATCTCTCTACCTCAAAAATGAGGATTAAGTTCATTGATATGGATGAAATAAAATGCTTTTCATAAAGTATTATTTTAATACCTTATCTTCAAAATACATTTTAAGACCTTAGAACTTTTTAACCCTGAAAAATTATAAGTTATAAAAATTATAAAATGGGAAACAGAGGGAATAGCTGGTCAAAATAAGCATTTTAATACTTTTTGAGGCTCTAGAGATTATTAAAATTATCAACGTTCAGAGATGATAAGATTTATGTCCATAGTAACTGAATAGTTAATTCAGAACAAGGTATAATTTTTATACTTGTAGCTCAATCAAGATTTCTTTGAAAATGGGATTAATTTGAACCCGATTTTTACCTTAAATCTTCAAAATTGAATGAAAATTTACGTCTTGAAATTAGCTGAGTTTTTGTAACAATCAATTTCTAAATGAATCCTTCTATTGGCAAAATTTCACTTTAAATTACTCACTAGTAAATGTAAATCAGACCCTGATGAAATTATGTTTAGCTATGGCATCGAAAGGGTTCTCTCATTTTCATTTAAGCCTTGGAACATACAAACTTTGTTTACCACTTTCGATAGGAAATCTCTCGATAGTATAAAATTATCTTTTGAAATTTTCAAATCATTATTCTATGATGACCATGGGAGGCTGTATAAGATGTCATAAAAAAAGACAAAGAAAAGAAAGACTGAAATAAATCATTATTGCCTTAATCTATATATCTAAATTATATATTTTTTTCTATAGTGGATCAATCACTCTTTTTATTCCTGATTTGAATTTCCCTTTACATTCATACATTCTGCTACATGTCATACCTCTATAATAGGTAAGATATTGGGGCATAGATAAATCTGTGCATTATCGCCCGATAACAGATTTAACACATATACATCTAAAAATACACGCGTAATATTCTCTTTATTTCTTTTTCTACTTTTAAAAAAAATCCAATCCAAAAGAAATTTAATCTGATATCCTCAATACATTTATGTTTTTTCTTTTTAATTCATCACGATTATATATACAACACACTGTAGAGTAGGATAGAAATTCTTATGGGCCAAGAACAACTCTATTGATATCCTCAATACTTTTACGTACTACTACTGTGTATATATATCCTATATTTATCCTTTAAACATATACTGGAGAAATTTATGGTTATTCTTTTTCATGTTTGCTTGTATCGAAGGAGAAAATTATTCTGTTTGATTTTAATCAAGTATTCAATCATGCAGTAAGAATAAATCCATCTCCATATATATGAGAAATTATTGTAAAGTATCAAGGTTCTTTACAATTCGTAAGGGTTTCTTATCAACTTCTGGACTCGTTTGGTATCAGGAAGATTTTAATTCAAGCTATTTGCTCTTCGAGCATGTATTCTCAGCTAGAAAGGCCTTCTCCAAGTCGTACGGATGTATTGAACTATTTTGAAAAAAAGTTATCCATAAAACCCTAAGGTTTTTTTCATGTTCCATTCAATTCGATACTGAAATAAAAATAGATTTTAAAAATTCAACTAGGAAATAATAACATATAACAACAACAACAACAATGTCGAATTCAATTCATTCAATCAACTTTTATCTATCTAAACGTTGAATAAATTTATAAATCCCCGAAATCTTTGAATGATAATTACAAAATGGTACATCTGATGAACCTTTTCAGCTTTAATTCCCTACAGGAATAAAAACCACTTCCCTGTAAAAGATTAAAATGCCAATATAAAAAACTCTTTATGTAACATAAAGGTTTTGTGGCATTTAACAATATCCCTTATTCCAAATACTAATACAGTACAACTGTATAGATCTTTCTACCCAAATACAAATCTAACAAAGGAGGAGTTACATTTCTTTAAATATACACCATATTATTGTTTCTCTCTTGTGTCAAGATTGATTGTAGGTCTTTCTCTCTTTGGCTGCTATCCAACCTCGATATTAGCAGGAGAGATTAAGAGAGGAAAGAATTTTTGAAGAAAATATTAAGAATCGTGTTGGTTATAAATATACCTTCTTATATTGCTAGCATAATCGTCATCAGTGTAGTTTTAATCTTGGGAAGGAGATAACTGTAGATTCAGACATTTCTAAATGTGATTCTTTTTATTTATCCCTTTTCTGGCCTCTTCGTTTGTCCTGATAAGCAATAATAATTCGAGACACAATTGCCAAGCAGAACATATACATATATATATTTACCCTTGCCTAAAAACATTTGCAGAGTCTGATAAATTATTATTATTATGACTATCATTCTTTGGAAATGAAAAAAAACTGCATGAGACACATGCAAATTTCCATATGTTTAGACTTTGTTCATTCAACTTCAAAAGGGAAATCTTTTACACGAGAAACTATCCTAATCGTGTTACATACTAAAGAGAATTGATATCAAGTCGCGAAAGGAGGTTTCGTACAGAAAAAACTTGCATTTTTTCATCGAAAAGACGAATAGGAATCCACATTTATCAAAGATGCCGTGGAAAGATCCTCATCTCATTGATCTCCCTGATGAAAAAAAGAGTTTATTGTGAAACTCATAACAAGTTCTATTGAGAGCAGGTATAATTATAGGTTTTTAGGAACTTCTAAATTCTTCTCTAATCTTGAAAAAGGGACTTCATTTTTCTCCCTCACTATCCAATATTGAGCTAACCAATTCTATACCAACCAACATTTTTCCTTATGCCTTTTTATGGCTCTCTCACTGCAAAAGGAATTGGTTTACAAGTAGGTTTCATAGTACAGTTAGTACAAAACTTATGAATACATTTCTCGTGGTATTTATCAGGGTCATTTATTATTGATTACTCCTCACAGCTACATACATGTAGAAGAAACTCCAAGTCCAATACCATTAGTTATTAAATATTATCTTCCTCGTATTCTGTGGATGTATATATTTAAATATTTTTATTTTTAAAATAGAAATCAGACATTCCAAAAAAGAGTTTTCTTCTACATACTCTACATATGAATAGAATAGAAGGATTACAATGGAGATTCATGTAAAACTCTTTCAGACAATAATGACCAAACTCTTTTTTCTGTCTGCAAATTTAGACTTGATTAATTTCCATATCATGCATAACCCATGTTGAACAGTGTGTAGTTCTACTTTGAGTCCAACCCCCCTTTTTTTTGATTTCCTAAACTACTCGAATTAGGGATTTTTTAGAAACCAGTTCAAAAGCGATACTTTCAACGATTTTGTTGGTGTGATTTTTCCATTTTAATTAGTAATATCAAACTATGAGTAAGGAATCGAACGTTATTTTTCATCATCAACTATAGATAAATTCGATTTTTGAAAGAACCGTAAATTTAAAGCTTTTCTTCTCCACATTTTATCCATCTCCATTTCTTCTGATTAATTTTCAATCGTGTACTTAATTATTTCAAATGAAGAAGACACAAATCGATTTCAATGTTTTGCTAACCAAGAGAGAAGAAAAAATACATCTTTTTTCTCCAGTTTATAAAAATAATATTAAACAAACAAAAAAAGTATATATTGGCAAGGAAGATAGGGATAGGTAGAGAAGAAAAAATAAGGCATTAAAATAAGCATAAAACTTTGTTCTTTGCTGCTGCTACAGAGAGAGGAGAGACAATGAACAGGCCATAATATGGAAATGTTATAGCAATTATAATCATACAGAAAATATTATTACATACATTGGAAAGTAGAACAGAGTAAGAAAAAGTTGAATTCTTTAAGGCTGTGTGTGTAAATAGAATGCTTAAAAAAAGAATTCAATGATAGACATTTCTCCCCTTTAACCCCATCAGATTACATTGGTTCTCTTCCTCCTTTTTTCACATTGAACGAGTTTTTCTAACATCCATTCCCGTGAAGATCCTTCTCTCATATAGCTTCTTTCTTCTACAGCAGGGGCTTAAAGAAAACGCTCTGATTCATATCATTCTCGTCTCAACCATTATGTTAACCCTTAAAGTCTCACAGTGATAGTTCTATCCCAAGTCATTTTAGCAACTCATTATTATTCATTCAAACATCAGAAAATACTTCTTTTACCACCCATTCGATAGGAAATTTATCAATCTCCTGAAATACGCAAAGATCTTGGCTCTATCATTCGTCAAATTCGCGTTATACTAATTTAACGAGAGTTAATTTTAAAAAAAATTAATTTTTGTTAAAACGTTTTTTTGAAAATTTACTTCTTAGGGTTATAGATAAAAAGTAAGATAACTTTTATCGAGTAATCATACCTGTGAAACACAAATATGCAATCGCCTGAACTCTATCTGCTAAAGGTACAAAGATAACCTGTTTTTGGATCAAAAAATGTTTCATTTTTAGATCGATAACTTATGAATCAAAAATAATTGCGTTTAAACAACCTTAAAACATTCTTAATCAGCGTATTCACAAACCATAGGATAGACAAAATATTGAATGCGAGTCATGAAAAAAAATTCTCTGGGACTTAAATTCAAGTCTTCTTTTGATTTGAGATCTATGACGTGTAACCCAAAATGTTAGCTATTTACGAAATCTTTTTTTTTTACTCAAATCTTCATTTTACTGAACAGAATCCACTGATACATTTAACTGGGCCGTTCTATCGGATTCTTTTGATGTGCCTTCACCGGCTTAGATATTAAGATCAGTTTGAATATTAAAAATCTCGGTATTTTATACTTTGTATAAACGGATTTTGATGAAAATATTACCAACTTAGATAATCCTCAAGGATCTTGGTGCATACTGAGTTCAGGATCAAACAATAACTTTGACGAGAAACAAGTCGGGAGTAATGCTGCCAAGTCAAAATCCTCCACTACAGAAAAGAGTTTCGAGGCTATGCAGACCGATGACAAAATCCAATCATTTCTTGATGACTCTGTGAATGCAACCAACGAAAAGTCATTGGCCAAAGTTTCCAACACATCGGAAGACCAAAACTTTGATGAGCTCGATGATATCATGACAAACATTCTGAATATAACTAGTGATGCTCAGGATACCTGTGGAGCTGACAGTGATACAGACGGCTTCATTCAGGAAATCTTGAGTCAAGACTTTATTCATTCAGATCCGGGCAGTGTTGAAACCTCTGACAGTGAGTTATTTTCCACTTTATCCCAATTTTAAAAACCACTCCACTTCTGATCTTTGTTGATAATTTCACAGATTCCCATTGAATGTAAAACACAAATATTTTTCTGATGTTGCTGACTAATGCTAGGATTAAGAACAAAGTTTTTTTGGTGAATAACGCTATATTCTCGTCGGTTTAGAGAACATTATAAGATTTGGTCAATGCTTATCTTTCACAATAATTTAATTCAATTTAATAGAAATATACACGTAAATTTTCAAATACGTCCCAAAATCTACATAAAATCATACTTGGAAAAGTAGAAAAAGGATATATTAACCCTTTCGGTGCCGATGGACATATATCTCCATTTTCCAATTTTTTGAACCTTCATAACTCTACCAGTTTGATAGGTTTTTGGACGAATTAAAGTTTAAATTGAAGCCCACAATGTGAAATTGGATAAGTAATATTTTTGGACAAATAACTTGGTATCTTCATAGCTAAATTTTGGTTTTTATAGAAATTGTGAAATAGTCTCAGCACTGAAAGGGTTAACAGCAAATGTACACATTTCTCAAAGGTTCATCATTAGTGACTCTTTGATAATGATAAAAGTTAAAAGATGAATGAAAATTATAATTTACATATTATGAAAGAAATAGTAAAAGTTGAAGAAAATTAGAATAATATGTAAGCTGAAAAATAACACCAAATAAATAGCAACAGTGAAAGAGAAAACTGAAAAAGCTTACATAGGCCAAGGTAGTTAGGAAGGTTATAGGAATAATTCTATTGAACACACATTTAATTCATTCCTTTGAATTAATAGCTCTAGCCAAAGGGTCAAGTGAGGAGTCACGTCAGTCCACATCTGTCATGCCAATGAATGATCCAAAGTCTGTCTCTTCAGCCAAGTCCTCGACAAATAACTTTTCACCGTACAATACAAATACTATGAGTCTTGACGGTTCAAATCCGGTTGTTACATCTGTGTCTAGTCATAACATTCTCGGCCATTCTGATAATCTTGAGAGTTTGCCACTTACATCTTCGAGTAATCTGCCAACATCTACCTCACCACCGTCTAGTAATTTATCAACTAGCAGTGGATATCACACAGAAAACTCAACGACAGGAAGCTTCTTGACTCTAGCTGAATGGAAAGAGGTGGGTCTTGCATCCTTTTAGATAATTTTGAATAATTCTTATCCTCTCCTACCTTCTCTACAACCTTTTAATCAAAGGATCATGTTGAATTCAAAGTGAGAGAGTGATCAAAAGTTGATTTTTAGAATCACAATAAGATAAGAAAACCGATTGTCACCATGGAATCCTTGATGAGCTCAAATCTTGGATCAATTTTCACAAGATGATTAGGTGATTCTTGAAATCTGATTCAGCATATTTGATCTCTCTGGCTTATCGTGATCCTAAAAATCAACTTTCGATCACTTTCTCACTTTGAAATCAATAACAATTCCCAACTCAAAGGTCAAAAAAGTCGAAATTCGGCGCTAACTTTTGAATATACCTTCATTTTCTTTTTTACAGAGTGGGATCTTTTCTATAGATACCGAAAAATCATTGAGAATTTTGTAAACACCATAAACTCCCATCTTCAATATCAATTAGCTTTAGTCTAAAAAGCCTTTAGAAAAGTTTTGGTTCTCCTCTTTGCCAGGAAATTAGTCCTCTTTAGTAAAGAAAGCGAAAAAACTATTTTTATTATCTCTCAGTTAGCGATAACTCAAACTTCCTAGGCTGTGTGTTGATATCGATATCATTTTATAGCACAAACACACACATCTCTTTCTTTTTTTCTACCTGGTGTGTATAGAAGAAGGGGAAGATATGAAGAGGGTTCTTCCTATGTTCATATTGATGATCGCTCTGTTCAATTATTTTATCTTTCCATGTGTTCAAACTAATACTATTTTGTTTTTCACTCATTGATTTACTTTCCTGAAGACGGAAAGAGATGCGATGGAAAATGAAGAAGAAAAAACAGTTTATTTTTTCCAGTATGATTTTTTATTGCTGGTTTTACTTTTCTTTCTCCTACCATCTAACTCTATTACTCTCTCTCTCTCTCTGACTTTGTAATGGAAAGGGATCATTTATAGAATCATGTAACTTTCTGTTTGTTTCTTTCTTTCCCTTTTTATCATCTATCAAGAGAGATGGAATTTCTTTCATGTCAAAAAAATGTGTGTCCAGAGCTGTGTGTGTAACAAAAAAAACTGTAGGAAAATAAGGAATTATTAATGTTGCTAAATTTCATCATCTAAACTCCGATTCTAACCAATTATCAAATGGGGTAAAAAATGTTTTATTTTCTCCCTCTCTTGGGATCTTATCGTCTCTATGGGAATTTCGCACATTCTTTTATTAGCTCTTTTTTTCATCATCTTATAATATAGCTTCCTGAATCCTTGACTACTGAACTGTGACTTTTTCAATAGGTTTTTTTGGCGAGAAAAGAAATAGTTATCTTGTCTACAAACTTGGAGAAAATCTCTATATATACTATTGTATTTAGTTTATAGAAGCGACATCCAATTTAGTAATCACATACTAAGCATATCCTTGTTACATGCGATGATTCAAAATAAATGTATACCTTTTAATATTTAATCCTGATTATATTTTTTTCAGTAATAGATCTAGGAGTGTGTTTCGGAAAGCATAATAAAAGCATACCTACGAACCCAGAGTAAATGAAGTCTTGAGATTGCGAATTATGTATTATCAGAATCACAAGATAAGTGTATAAGAAATGTAAAAACTTACATTGAGTACTTTCAATAGTTGGAGATTGTAATAAGGGTCTATTTTTAGTTTATTAGTCATAGTCCAAAGTAGAGAAGACAATTTCTCTAGGAAGTAGAATTTTGGTAGTGAGCCCCATGGCCTCAAGGGAATCTTTCAGAATTGAGCATTCATATGCTCGAATATCCCACAGAGAATATGCAGGTTTACATTTTTAATTCAAATAGTTAATTTTCGTATTTATAGCATTATATCTCGACATTGAGGTTATCTTATTGATTGTATTTTGATTTCCACAATAGTTTCATTAAGCTTAATCGAATTATTCTCTCCGATTGGACTGATCTACATTCATTCTTTTGACTCAGTTAGTCTCCAGAAATACTGATCAAGTATCTGATAGAGTATCTGATATATAGGATTCATTCGTGCAATGCTTTCTATGTATTTCTATATTTATATGAGAAATACAAATAATTCATCTAAAATTTTGCTTCTGGAAAATTAATGCAAACCGGCGATGCAGTATTTTTACAGTTATTACATAGAATCATAGACAATGCATGTTAATCTATCTATAATCCAGATCAAACCAACTGAGCCATAATACGGAGGATATGGATATTTTCTAGAATTGATAATGATCCAATACTGTACATTGAATATTACCATCCTCGTCATGAATGGCTATTTTCAATGCCTTTGTCCAATATTTGTGATAATAGAATATCTTGCATAGATATTGTCGCTATCGGACATGTTTTCCTTGCAATCTCTACTACTCAACTATTGAGGCCAAAAAAACTTGCTTAATGGCACAAATAACCAGATGTAATCAAGGTTGTTGAAATTGAGTTTGAAATCTCAACTTTTGCTGGATAATGTAGTTAACTTTTATTGATTGGCGACAAATTTCCATTTCTTGGAACTTTGATTGACAAATTTTTCTCCGTCAGGTGTTGGGTAACCTTTGGTTTGAGCTGTTGTTAAGTCCTTTACTTTGGGCATACTCATCAGTGTGATACATGCATAATTTCAATCGAAGATATCAAATTTTACTACGAGAAATGATAAATCTTGAATTATTGGACACGCTATGATCTTTTTAAAGCAGATTTTTATGTCAAATTGATATTAAATATATTCTGAATAGAACCTAAAGAAATTTGGGGGAAAATAACGATTTAGGGAAAATGGGAAACGGCATATCAGGACATCAAAAATTTTTAGATTTCTTGACCCTTTTCACTATTTGTAAATTAATCAAAATCCCTCGAAAATTTAATCATAATGATCCGATTCCCTTTCTAATATCGACCTTGTTAAACTTCTTTTGAGATCGATAAAATTTCCTGGAAAATATGGGAATCTCAAAATTTCAATGCTGACCATATTTTTCTTCAAATGGTAAAAGTTGGAAACGAAAGAGTCCACACAACCAGAAAGACAAATGATAAATGAATAAATGGATTATCTCCTTTCTTTATCGAATTGTAAAGCATTTCTGGGATGAAAAATGCATTGGAATAAAATGAGAAATCTGCTTGAGTTCACATTTCATTGATGGATACAGTGCCTTAGTTGTCTTTCTTCCTCATACGCTTTCTCAAATCTTTTCCATTTTTGGTTAGTTGATTGCTACTCATGGTTTGTACATGGTTGGATGTATCATTGCCTCTTGTCTCTGCTTCACATTGCTCTGAGGATTGCAAGAAAGATTACTAGATTCTCGTCCCTTTTCCAAGTTTCTACTCTCCTGAAAATCAATAGAATCAAATTCTATATATAGTTTAGATATATCCACACCAACTATTCATGAAAATTTGTATCATCCTATACCCCCTTTCTTATTCCTTTATATGGTAGATTTTTATTTAAAATTGATTTTAATTAATAAAATAATTATCTATGATAGTAAGATAATAGTAAATTACAAATCTGAAAATCTTTTTTAAGCTTCGAAAAATTCCTGATTCTGTAAAATAAATTTAAAATGATTTTATAGAAATTTTACAGATATTTTTAAAGAAATTCGAAATTCAAAACTCTAAAATGATGCAAATTGATTAACTTGAAAAACTTCTTCTAAATATCGCTTTTCATGGTGTCATTTTGTATTGAGTAAATTAATGTTTGATATTTTACTTTGACAAAATCATTACTGATACGCTTAAAAGGAGTTAAATACCTACAAAATCACTCGTTCCAGCAATCAAGTACAAAAGTTACTGTCTTGAGTCATGAATTATTGTTCAGTCTCTTAAAAAAATAAAATCAATATTACCATTACTGATTAAAATTCAATCAATTATTAGAAAGATACTATCTGTTGAGATATTAATCTTTAGATCTTTAGATGTCCAATATGATTTATTAGATTCCAAAGACTTGAATGTGAGAAATAATTTTCACAGGAATTTTCCCCGAAGCTCACTTACTTTTTGAATGAAGAGTCCTAAAGACCATATTTGAAAGCTGGTTCTCAGTGGTAGTGAAACATTGAGTAAGCGTATGAAGATTATGTTTTCCATTCGTCTTTGGCGCATACTTTGAGCATATGACTGCAGAGGCTGCCATATGTATCTATTTCATAAAAAGAATAGCCCAGTTTTATTCAAGAGTTCCAAAAGATCCCACTATCTGGTCACTCGAGAAATGTTATAAACGTTAGTGCGTAATTAATCTCTGACATGAATCGGCTTCAAGATAATTTGTTTAGCGTTTCATAAATTATTCCCCATAAATCTTCCTTTTCAAATTAACGATAATAAAGTATAGTAATAAAATTATATTCTATATGATGATAGAATAACTCTGGAACACGAAATTAATACGATTTTTCAAGTCACTGAAATCTCTAAATTAATTAATATTCATTCTTCTCTTTTTAGCTTCAAAGGAATTCAAATCGAACATCAACAGAGGTCGTTGATAAGGAGAAACACGATAGTAACGAAGATCAAAATGGTGAATTTTGTGAGGACATTTACAATTTACTCCAATCAGTCTCGACGAATGAAACCCCGAATACTTCCAACGAGGGCCATGGAAAGGCTGGAAAAAAGTCGTCATGTGGTTATTCCAATACGGAAAAACCTGATGATCCCCACAAGAGTAATTGTAAAAAGCTAAAGTTATCTCAAGAAGATATTGACAACATGTTGTTAGGCAGTGATAAAGGAAACACAGTAGGTTCCCTTGAAAGCATTAAAATATCGAGTCTTGTCTAAGATAAATATTTATTTATTATTTTCAGTGGGAGTCCTCAAATATGGACCAGTCCTGGCCTAATCTGGACTACGACATTGATGAGATATGCCATGTTAATGAAAAATCCGAAGAGGATCGTCTCGAGAATGCCGGTTCCTATGTTACATCTGCCTGCCAAAGTCCGGCCTCTTCCTCAACCATCCCGAGTGGAAATAGTCGCTTACGTTTGCTGCTCTTTGAAGACTCGAATGTTCAAAACATCAAGAACCTTCCAGACTCACAGAGCTACCCTTCAGACAGCAGTGTTGACTCCAATGGTTATGCCTCGACAAATTCATCGTTTTTGCCACGCATTGAAACAAATATTCAACCAATGAATGTTCCAACAGGTTTGTTTCTAACCATCCTTTACAATCTCTCGAATAATCTCAAGTATATCGACAAGTCTAAGAAAAAACCGTTTCCTAACTACCGCAATCTAATCTAGGAAAATCAATATCCTTCATACTAATGAATAAATAGATCAGGAATTCATATTTTTTCCAGTATAACAATGGAAGACGGAATTTTTCATTCTCCTCTGGAATTAATCAAGTATTTTCTTTATAACGTCAAGATCAAAGAGGAAAACAATTATTCCGGGAATATATATTCATTCTTTCCAATACATGAAATAGAGTTTAATTTCTCCGATTACACAGAAAACTCTCTCAGTTCGTGCCTAATACTACTTTTAGATATGGTGGGGGTGGGGGATGAATTGGACCCGATAATCAAATGATTCTTTCTAGTTATTAGAATATTACGAAATCTGAATTTGACTGAAATTCCCTTTTCATTATAGCCATAGTTGCACCGACAACAGTTACAGCCCAAAATGATTCCTCTCCCGATCCGGCGGCTTTTACCAAGCCATCTCAAGTCTCCTTATCACAGCAATCACAAAATAATACTGGAGACTGTAAAGCGAACCAAACTCAAAAGCCAGCCAGCATTCAATCGAGCCAGTCTCAGATCATTCTGAACAATCTCCCGGTAACCAATTGTAGCGTTGCTATCACTAACAATCCAAACATCCTAACTCATAATCAAGCCTTCAATATACAAGCTCGACTATGTAATGAAAGAAAGACTATTTCCGCGTAAGTACCAAGTGTATTTAAGTACAAATTCTCTCAATTTTAAGTTTCCATCTTCATATTTATTACTAGTTGTGTGTTTTCTTGAAGATATATTTGTATTTATTACATTTCCCTAGAAAAGAAGGGTTATTAAACATTCAGGTGTCTTAATTTCAGTTCAAATCTACAAGCTTTGAAAAAAGTATATCAAGTGCATATCTGATTTATTTGAATGGATAAACTAGTTGAACTTTATGAACAATCGATGAATAAGCCCTTTATCTTATCAACCTCTCATATGCTCAAAATATGATCTAGAATATCATAATTTTATTTCTGGTGAATACTCAAATCTTATTGGTTGTTCGGATCGACGATTACTATTGGTCAGGCAGGTTGGAGTAGTTTAGCATGTTATTAAGGTTTTGAAGAAATAAAACACTTTTCTTAAATTCCATAAAATTTCTATTTATTTTTTATTCCGATGTTGTCAAATAGTACACTATGCTTTTAATTAAACTAAAATTTTTATTCATTTTCTAAAGGAATATCTACGAAGACAAGACAAAAGTTTTACAACAAAAAAGTCTAAATTGTATAACATCTTCAATACCGAATGCAAGTATAGCTCAATTGGCAAGTCAACAGAATTCTGGCCCTCTACAATTCAGCCAGTCCCAAACGCAATATCATCAAATGATTGATGGGAACATGACCAAGAGTTTTTATGGTAATCATCAGATTCATCTTATACCGACAGGTGCATTTAAAGGGACCCCAGTGATTCTACCATCGGGTACAATATTCGCAACTCACGCATCAGCAGCGCCCTTGCAGCCAGAATCAACTGGAGTCTCCTCCATCTACCAGGTCGCTACAGGATCTGAGTTTCAACAGAAACCAGTCACTTTTAACAATCTCAATGCGTTCATTGAGGGATCTGTTGGCCAGCAATCTCATAATAATTCTAATCAAGCCATTATCCAACAGGCCCAGCCTAGATCGATGATCTATGCAAATCAAAATCCCCCGCAACAATTTAATATAGTCATGGCATCAAAGCCAACCACACAAGCTCACATACCGCAGAATCGTCTGGTTAACCAGCAGTCACAAGCCCAAACACAACAACATTTTCACACATGTTCTACGCCAAACTCTGGCCCTGTTCAATTTTTCAGATTGTCCAATGGTCAGATTATATCTGGGATACCTTCTTTCAAGTGAGTTCCACCATAACCTAGATGATGATCTTTTTTTATAAAATGCAATTTTCCTTTCAAGCAGTAGTCCATCGACCACCACTGTATTAAATGGACCTAACCAAAATGGAAGCCTCCAACTGCAACAATTACATATTCAAGGGCCAGTCAATGGATCTGTAATTCCAGGTACATCTCAGATATCGAGTCTTGCTCAAATTCAGGGAAACAACTCTCAACCGCACTATGCAATAAACACAAGCAACAAGGGTCATTCCTTCCTGATAAAATATCCGAGTGGTACATTAGTTCAGGCAACGAATCCGTGTCATTCAAAGACCCAGCCGGATCAAGATAATCTCGCACAAAAAGCCTTTATAACAAACAACGGTAATGGGACATATCACTTGCAACAGACCAATTTGAACCACAACGGGGGGCATATCATAACAAATCAAGCCATCCAACATACCCAACAGCAACATCACCAGCAAAATAACCAAAACTCCAACATTCTCCAGGTACTTTTAGTTCCTAGTGACGATGGAATTAACAAGGGCCAAACTTTGCAAATGACCCAGCAGTACGGGGGAAGTATCCAACTCCAATCAGCTAAAAATTCTCAGCAGACCATGCTTTTCTCATCTTCCTCAGCACCGCAGACATTAGATAAATTCAATATGCCTAAACAGCCTAACAACAACAATAATTTACCCGGGACTGCTATCCTTCTTAACGGTAGTGTAAGTCTCAAGGGGTTTTCTCTTATGAAAACACGAAGTTAGGTTTTTAGAAAAAAATAATATACAATCTCATGGGTAAGAGTACGAGTGAGACCTCTGATACAAAACTGTTAACAAATAAAATTACTCCCTCAATAACCAATCAGAATAGAGAAGAAACCATCAGTAGAGCTAAAGCTTTTCCTCGTGTAATTAAATCAAAGATTATCTTTAAATAATTTAGTTTCTGATGAAATAATTCTAAATACAATTCTTCTTATTCAACACTAGGGAATCATTTAGGCCTCAAAAAGCATATTTAAGATTTTATATTGAAAAAAACTAAGGAGCGAGTAAGGGAGAGCATTAGCTGTCTTGAACTGAACGGTAGTTTAAATAATTTCTTCACCCCTCATTAGAAGGAAATTCATCAAGCTACAAAGGTACTTGATGAAGAATCATTTATTGATAATGTATAGTCAGATATTTTGAAACATTTTGAACGATTTCTTCCAAGAAATTACTTTCTGAGGCCTCTTAGTTTAGAAGAAGAACCAGTTTCAGAGCCAAAAAATGCCAATTTCAAACTCTATTAATATTTCAAGTGATAAGTGGGCTTTCATTCACATTCAGAATCAGCGTGATTCGTTTTGTTAAAAAATCTAAATACTCATGAACATAAAACTTCTAAAGCCTTTCTAATGATAAATCTCTTACAGGTGGCTCGTGACATAAGAACTATTTATTCTACATCTACCTCGAATTTTGCCTGACACCAGACATGACATCAGAATAAAAGGGATGAAAATGCTGTCGGATCTAAAATTTACTGCAACACAAATCGCATTGTACACAACCTAGTCACCTCTTCCCAAAGTCTTGTTCTTGTATTCAGCTTTTTTTGTATGTAAATTTACGATCTCACACTGGTCTTTTTTCGTATTTCAACCCCTTACCAGATCAGACAGTTATTAACAGTAACTTTGTTAGAATGAAACTGATCCAGGACATGCAAATTTACCCATTTCCAATCCCATAATAAAGATGAAAAATCCAATAAAAAAGAAGTATTGAGTTTATCAACTCTATTGCTGACAACCAACGAATAAATATAGAAATTACACAACCTTATTTATACCAAACACAAACAAAATATTTAGATTACCTTGTATTATCGTTATATTGAACCCACACACACAACTTCTGTGATCTCAGATTGCCCAAAATCTCTATGCATTTTTTCCTATTCTAAAAAAGTTTTTTGGCATTTTAACTTTGTTGTTTTTTTTATACTCAAAATTATTATCCTCTATCATTCTGAGCCAGTTATCCCGAAAACGGAAAGATTTTCTTTGTCATGTTTCCTTTTTTTTGTATTTCAACCTTGTCCATTCTAAGGGCTATAGATTACTAATAATATATATTTTAGCCTATCTATTTATTATTACCAAAAGTACCCCTCAAATTACCGGATAGATGATTGCATTTTTATATGTATACATATAGTACTCGCAGTTGAAGAGCCGATCCCGCCATTTATCATAGTCTCAATGTCTCTTCTGCGTACCGATAGAAACTATCTAGTAGTTTGATGCATTTTTCTTGTGCTTGCGTGAGTGTTTCTTAGACCCATAAATGTATATTTTTACCAACTTATTTATTTATTTATTTATCTAATCAACCAAAATTTCAACTCAAGATCTATGCATTAAAAAGTTAGCTATCCATATGTGTATTTTTAGATGTTCCAAATCCCTCATGTTCCCATATCTTGTTCTGCTTCGGTAATGAATGAAAAATAAAATTGAAACAAACAGAAAACCTGCCAACTATTTTACTTACTTGACTAATTCGAAACAGCCACCAAAATGTAAAAATAATCGTATCTTGAACCAAGAAATTTAGCATTCCTTTTACTACTTCACCACATATTAAAGTTCTTAACACCATCATTGTGAAATTTATTGCCTCAAATTTATTTATTTATTTATTATTGGATATTGGACAAGAGAAAAAATTGCTTTTTATAAGAAACCGTGTTTACAAAATTCATAACACTCACTCAAACACTCTTCATACTTCCATTCTAATATATTATCAAGTATTTTTATTACTTGTTTTGTCTTTATTAGACACAGAAAAGAAAACCCAGTTATTTACTACTACACTAATTCGCCAAATCCAAATGAAATCCTCAACATCCATCAAAGTCAAACCAGTGTGCTGTTTTATTAAGATCCTCTACTCTCTCCATAGACTTTAGCTAAAATATATAACAATGATACTGCTTCAAATTGATTGTTTTAACTAATTAATTTATTTATTATTATTATTAAATGTTTTTATTTATCTGAATACCCAAATACATGCACTTTCAACTCCTCCAATCCATAACCCGAAACAGCAACAGATTTAGACAAACAAACACCACCCCATTATGTGTATCTCTTTGCCTTTGAGCATTGCACATTGTCTTTGCATTTAATTTTGTTATGAAATTATTAAGCTTCTTTCCACGCTCTGATAGACTAGATAAGGGACCTTAGACATTTATGCTATCACAACGAATTGAAGTGAGAAGAGATAATAATGCAATACAGCTGAAATGTATTATAAAAATACGAAATGCCCAAAAATAATCCCAGATGAACACAAAGACACAAGCAAACTTTATCCCGCCTTTTTCAATATCAATCTACATACATAAATGTAATGCCATTATTATTAAAAGAAGAAGAAGAAGAAGACGAAGTCGAGATCAGAGGATAAATATGAAACAATTTTTTTCTATCATTTTTCCTTTGCTATTCATGTTTTTAACACAAAGAATCAAATAAAATCCTTTTCAAAAATTACATGTATAGCCTTGATCTGTAAGATACTCAAGAACATCAGTTTTGAGCTGAGCCATCGTGGTCATGTTTTGAAATAATAAAAAGATGATATTCCACAAATAAGGAAATACTCATCAGTGTGATACATGCCATATATGGATAGAATACATTTTTTAACAGTCATTCGTTGTGGTGTCTTTCAACTATGGTTGGTCAATCCCTGTTACCAGGGTTGACTTAATTTCATACAAAATCTGACCATAATTAAAGTTTTTAAAGATTACAATGGTTTCAAAGTAAATTAACACTTCATTGTGTCAAAGTGCAAAGCCAATTTCGTTCTAATTCTTTCGGGAGAATACTGGAGCTGTTGTTTTGTCCTTTGAAAGGTTCATCTGCTTTACATGATTCTTTTGTACACAAAGATTTGGTTTTTCCAAATTTATAAGATACGCTTCAACTTTTAGGGAAACATTTACTTTACATGTTTTCAGATATTTTGAGAGATAAAATTAAAGAATTTGACCAAAAGGCAATGAAAATAAACTAAAAATTCTCTAAGAAATTGTAAAAGTTGAAGAAAAAACCCTCAAATCTCCCAAATAAACCAATGGAGAGAAAAGTGAAAAAGCTCACATAGGCCAAGTCAGTTGAAGATTGTCTGAGCAATTTTTCTGAACACAGATTTTGTTTGTACAAGTTTATAAAGAATTTCTGCTTTCATCCATACATCTAAGCTTCAATCCATAGGATTTTTGTGAAGAATAGAAAAAAATAGAAAACTTCTAAATTGAATTATGATCTTCCTGGGTCCTTTTACAAATGATAGGTGGATCTTATCGAAAGATTCCTTGTATATAATCACTCTTGTATATAAAGTCCCGCCAGTGCATTGAAATTTATAAATTAAAAGAGTATTTTCTTCAGATTTAAGTGAATTCTTACAGATCAAGCTGAACAATCTCTGAGTTTTAAATGATTTATATATAGTTCTTAATAATTTTCTTACTGGTAAATCTATTCATTTTCCTGAATAATAGCAGAATGAAAAAGTCAAAAAGTCCAATTTTTCATAAATTCATGAATTTCTTCTTTCGGTATCATTTATACTGATCTATTTTACCGATTAATGAATCCTATACATATGATGATCAGAATTTATTTGTCTTTCCATTGAGGCCCTTTTCAGCTATGTATTTTGTGAAGTTAAATCCACAAGGTCTTAAATGTGTTCCTATATAGCGAAATATGGCTTATTATAATACTACTTCAAAGTAAAAATGGTGAAAAACGACTTTTGGTAGAAGGGTTACTAGCGTCTCATCCACTGAAGAAGGTACTTGACCATTTCAGCACCGAAACGTCTAGAAGAGGCTTTGGAAAATAGCTGGTTATATACCAATTTTAAATCTAATTTTACTCATTTTTATTGAAGATTTCAGACTCGATCAATTTTCCTATTAAAATTTTGAAGTTCTCTTCCCTCTACCGGGTAGAGTCAGTTCAGAGGGGTTTCTGATCAGACATCGTCAGCCCATTTGAATCAAAAGTCTCCAAATGAGTTCATTTTGTTGGTTTAGAAAGAGTTGAAAGAAACCAACAACTAGCATGACTTTTCTCTGACAATAGTTTTCCCAGATCAAATCGAAATAAGATTAAATATCCCCCTAGTTGATGCTTAAACTAATTTCATGTTTTTTTTCTATCAAGACGAACTTTTAAGAAATTCCCCACAAAAAAACTCTGTGACATTTTCCTGAAGGACTGAATATGGAAAAGTAAGAAATAGGCAGAAAAATTCACTCTACTCTATTCTTAGTTATCATAGTTATTTTTACTATAATTTCAAGGAATATTTTTGTTACTATTCTTTGACTGTCCAATTTTACATGTCCAAAGTTGCTTTAAAACTTTTTGATTTTTCTTCTAAATGTCATACATTTTGAAAGTTTCAGACGTAAATACGAAATATTTACATTCCTTTCCATAGTTTTAGAAAGTTTATTTTAAGTATTATTTAAAAAATTAGAATTTGTACAATAATTCCTTATTTCTATGTTTTTATCTTCAATTCTGTTGGAAAATGAATAGTTTCTTGGTTTTGGCATATGCGAAGACTGCTTCCAGAATGTCTTTACATTTGTTTTAACGCAATTATTTTCAGTTCAGGAAAAAAATAGGCTATCATGACAGTTTTAGCAGATAAAGTTCAGGCAATTGAATATAAAAAGTCATCTTACTTTTTATCTATAGCCTTGGGAAATAGGTTTTCAAAAAAACGTTTAAAATTAATTTTTGGATAAAAAACTTTGACGAAAGATAGAACTGAGATTTTTGTATATTCCAGGAGAATAATAGATTTCCTATCGAATGGAGGTGGTAAACGAAGTATTTTCTTTGGCTTAAATGTATAATAATAAGGCTATGTAATCTGTGGTATGAGCTATGAGTTTTGCAATTACAACTGGAGACAGCTGAAGAAATGTCTTCCTTTACTATTTTGTGACTGTACTATGTTTTCAATAAAATCACCTTCTCTAAGCTTCTTTGTTTAGAATCACTGAACACCTTATATCCATTAGTTATGCATACAGACTTATACCTTGTTCCTTTGGGAGATCATGAAGGGTTAAACTGGCTAATTAGGAAGGCATTCAAGGTTGATTTTGATAATGAAACAAGTCAAATGTGTTAATGATTTACGAGATATATATTTTATAACAATTGAAAAGTTTGAGGGGTTTTTGAGATTTAAATGTCCTGTTTTTCTCTAGACATCTGCCACAACCGAGGAGTTATTTAGACAGTGTATGCCGATGATCACTAGGAACAACTCGACTATGACGACTGTTGCCTCAATAATCGAGATGAAACCAACTCCAGTCCATAGGCCAATGATTGAACAGAATTGGGATATTAACTGTTCCAGTGGATAGACAAATTTCTCTTTTATTAGGGTTTCATTTGCCCCATCAGAGCGTAGTACGAGCTTTGAATAAAAGTTTAGCTACCATGCTGAAAATAGGATAAAATTCCAATTTCTACGATAATATTGTAAAACTTTATCATGCATTTTCTAACACCTTAATACAATATGAATATAAGCGAATTAATTGATTGTAATCGAACTCACTTGAGAAAAGTGATATGGACGATAGTTCATGGGTAGCAAGACAGCTCGAACGAGATAGTAGAACATTATGTTAGAGTTGATTGTACCAGGGTAGGAATTATTGTGTTCCTCTACTCGATTGGTCAGATCAAAAGTGATTTTGCTTGCAAAAGAGTTTGTTACTAAGAAAAAATAGTTTAAGAATAAAGGTTGTATGCTTCAAATGTGAATCATTATACGTCGTACAGAGCAGAGGAAATTTCTAGTTTAAAGTAAAGATACTGAATTTAATAGGGACACTTTGGGGCCAGAAGTTGATGGGCTAAAGAGTTCCAATTGATTTTGACAGCTATTCAATTTTCTTGGTTAACATAAACAGATAACTATAATTCTGAATCGAGTAGTTCTTCAATGCAAGCCAAAAGATGAGACACAAAGTAGGATGGCAAGTTATAGCCAAGGATATGGAAAAGATATTGATTTTTGATAGGACTATTTTAGTGAACAAGATTTTTAAACGACTAGAACATAACAAAACTAGAGACTGGCGAAACTCCATCAAACTATTCCTTATTGCCTACTGATTCATTTAAAAAAGGAAATTAATATAAATTACAAGAAGGATTTCCTAGAAAAAATATGTCAATCTAAAATTCTGGAAATGTCATAAAAGAAATCAATTAGATCATTTCTCTTTTTCCTCACCGATTGCTTTCGAATGGGTATTTTCAATCAGAATACCCCTACAAATAATTGATTTATTTTAATGATCCCTCAATTAATCTGTATTAACCTGACAAGATCGATATTTTGATTCCTTATTAGGAATAAATAAGGCTTCCCCATTAATTATGGGTTAATTCTAAAAAGGAACCCCAATGAAAATGTCCTATAGTCTTTCCTCAAATTAACTTATAAGTTAACTAATTAGTTATAGATCAGATCACGAAAGTACTAAATAAAAATAGTTAGTTATGAGCAGAGTTTTTCCGTTGACAACTCTTTTCCTCATCCCTCCTCTAGTGGGGGGGGAGGCTGAAATAAAATCGATCACAAATTGGAACAATAAATACTATGCATTTTTTGGCATTGTAATAGCATTTAAGTGTTACCGGGTAAAGAAACCCAGCGAAATACAGCTATTCTCGATGAATTTGGGAATTCATGATTTTTACAAAAATCTCACTTTTTCATCAAGGTATTTTTGAATGATTTTTTGTTGAGTGATTCAAAATGTACACTTTTATTGATTTGAGATAAAAAATTTTGAAAAAAAGTTTTTTTAGAAAATTTTAGAGACATTTTGAAATTCAAGATGGCGCGATTTTTCAATTTTTTAAACTTTGAGTTGATTTCAATTTTGAGAGGAATCAATCGTTATTTTTCATCATTAGACCAAGAAAATAACTACTCAAATTCATTTCTTCGAAAAAACCCGTCATTTACGTGCGAAAGTCTACTTCCTATTTTTCGATCATTTCTACTTCATTGAAATTAATAAACTAGGGTGATCCAAGATCATTTCAAAATGAAGGGTTTTTTCAAAGAAATGAATAAGAGTAATTATTTTCTTGGTCTAATGATGATCCTGAAAAATAACGATTGATTCATCTCAGACCTTGAAATCAACAAAAACTTTTAACTCAAAGTTAAAAATATTGAAAAATCGCGTCATCTCGAATTTTAAAATGTCTCTAAAATTTTTCAAAAAAAACTTTGATTCAAATTTTTTTTCTTAAATGAATAAAAGTGTACATTTTGAATCACTCAACAAAAAATCTTTCAAAAATACCTTGATGAAAAAGTGAGATTTTTGTAAAAATCATGAATTCCCAAATTCATCGAGAATAGCTTTATAACGTTTATCATTATTATTATCACGCTAGTTTTTTCTATCCCTTCTCATGAGTTTGGAACCAAACGAAAATATTTTTGATAAAGTTCGGCAATATTATCGTTCAAATAAATAAATATGTTGTAGAATATTTTGATGAAATTTCTGAATCATTGCAATACATCCATTAAATATAGCAATCTCTTATATGAATTTATTTTCAGATGTAAATATTTTGAAAGGCTTGACTTTTATTCAATTACCGCAGGGGATTCTTTTTCATTTCATCGATGTTAAAGAGCTCTTTGTCATTGAGAAAAATTAATGCAAATCAAGTGGGGGCAATTGTTCTTTAGATCTATAGATCTAATAAAAGTCAAGCCTTTCAAAATATTTACATTTGAAAATAAATTCATATAAGAGATTGCTATATTTAATGGATGTATTGCAATGATTCAGAAATTTCATCAAAATATTCTACAACATATTTATTTATTTGAACGATAATATTGCCGAACTTTATCAAAAATATTTTCGTTTGGTTTTTGAGGGGTAGAAATTAGGGGGATAACTTTTACACAGTTATTAAAGTAGTGTGAAATAAGAAGAGCTGATAATTTCAATGTTCCTTGCGGAATCGTATCCTCCAAATAGCTCAATCTATCTGGACTAGCAATAGAAGACTTAATCATAGTAAGAAATATTTATTCAAGTCTGTGAACACTAAGAGAAGATCTTTGCCTTACTGCATTGTCCTTGGA
The DNA here is from genome assembly GCA_012064415.1 of Gyrodactylus bullatarudis. Lineage (NCBI taxonomy): Eukaryota > Metazoa > Platyhelminthes > Monogenea > Gyrodactylidea > Gyrodactylidae > Gyrodactylus > Gyrodactylus bullatarudis. The sequence goes on along the minus strand of SSNU01000256.1, from coordinate 122,539 downwards.
CTTTTTATAGTTAATTAACGACATCCAATTCAGCAATCACATATTAAGCATTCACTTGATGCATGGGATAGTGGACAGACATGTACATTGTAATTTTGCAAACAGGCTACAATTACGTAAACAGCAAATCTTTAAATCTATAATAAGTTTGGAGTTTCTCATGAAAATTATGTCCAAAATGAATGTAACAAAAGCAGCTTTCTCGGAAATTATTATGTTTTGTGACGACGAAAATCTGAAGTTTGAAGGTTTCAAAATAAATAAGAAACGTGGAAGACTATGCACGAGTCGAAAAAAACCAAAAAAGTGTAATTCGGTGTCAAATAACATTATTTCCTTTTGGAAGTTTTTGGGGAATTTATCAACTACTCATTTATTAGATAGTGGCAAAAAGACCCTTGGGCCGAATGATATTTTATTTACTTCCCCAACTGTGGGCTCAGTTTGAGAATAATGGAACTAATATGGCTTATGAAAAAAAAATTAATCTCGGGCATAAAGTGTTTTTCAGTAGATTTCAACCAGTGCCCCTAAAGCGGTATTTAGCCCCTTCAATATAGAAATAGGTAAGAATCAAAAATCAATTCGTACATACATTTTGCTGGTGGCCAATTCATGGGAATATTGTTGAAATCAATGAAGCGTCTTAAACATTTTTTCGTGCACTGCTTCATTCCAACGATCTTCAACTTTTCTGACAAGAATGATTTTATCAACTTTGATTCACACGACTGCAGCTCGTACATCTTCAATAGTTCCTGCGTGAGATCTTCACTTGTATTCTTGATCTTACTTATCAGAATCTAGGAAAAATGATCTCAATTTTCAATTGAACATTCTCTATGATTTGAATTAATAATTTAATTTCAGTGAGGTGTTGGGTAACCTTAGTTTTAAGCTGAGTCACCGAAGTTATCATTGTAAAAAATATTGAGAAGATGATGCCAAGAGTTTCACAAAAAAGACCTTTATTTCGGGCATACTCATCAGTGTGATACATGCCATATAAGTAAAAATTTACAAAAATTGATATCCAACTCTATTGGTTTCGGAAATATTCATTTTTGATTAGTTTATTCCTGTTTCCAGGACTCATCAGTATTTTTAAGATTTGAACAATTATTCGTACAATGATAATTACTATTATAATTATAGTGGTTTAGACAAATACTAATGAGTCCTGGAAACAGGAATAAACCAATCAAAAATGAATATTTCCGAAACCAATAGAGTTGGATATCAATTTTTGTAAATTTTTACTTATATGGCATGTATCACACTGATGATGCCCGAAATTAAGGTCTTATTTGTGAAACTCTTGGCATCATCTTCTTAATGTTTTTTTCAATAATAATTTAACATCTAAAGACATCAGGATCAATGTAGAAATGAAAAAAAATTTTCTTTTTATCTACAATTATTTCTTTCTAAGGTGCTTAGGTAATCTAACCCACAAGTTCGTCTTTTTTCGGGTAATGGATAAGCTCAGCTTACTAATGTTTCTATGAAAAAGGAACTTCTCTTTTATACACTAAGATGCTTTTGAACTCTCTAAAACCTCTCTGAACCTCGCAATAAAGCTTTAAAAACTCAATTTTTCATTCTTCTAAACTTTACCCTTAAATACGCGAATTAAAAGGAAAACTGAATGCACCAATAAATTCCTTGTGAAATTTTGGTATGTTTGTATTTTATTGCGCTCTATTTTCTTCGGACTGGGGTGGCCATCGAGTTTCGGTTCCCACTGTAAATAATCTAAGTATACATCTTTTTGGTGGACATGTACGCGCGTTTCGTCCTCTTTTGGACTCGTCAGTGTGCCACGAAGTGGGATTTAAGCCTGGAACCTCTTGAATTGTAGTTTTCTGACTAATGTAATTTATTGCACAAAGATTATCTACAATTATTTCGTTCTAGGTGCTCGGGTAAGTTTACTTTTTATTTGAGCAATTTTTCCCAAATCAGAGACATCAGATTTCACGAATTGTTCATTATGAAAATCAATGAGATCCCACATAATTTTTTCTTTGATGAAAACCTAAGACTTTGGCTCTGTATATAGGAAATAACTTTTTTCCAAAATATATATGAACACAACTCTGTTTCTTATGCATTTCATTATGAAACTACTCAAAGTCATGTGACTAGCCAAAGTTATCCTCCGATGAATATGGGAATTTTGATATTTTTGCAAAAGCCATAAATTTCCAAATTCATCTAAGCATAGCTGTATGAAAGGGGTAATAAGAAGAAATAATTTCTGGCTAACCTTTTCTGGGATTTGATGACAAAAGGGTTTTATCCCAGTCACTATCAGATCTTCTGGGACTGGATACGTTTCAGAGAGACATTTACATTTCTCGTAGATTACTCTCTGAAAGTTCAATTTCATACATGCATCTGAGGTGAAGGAATATTCACGAATATTCGATGACTTTTGATAGCCAAAGCCCCATCCGGGCTCATAGATTCGTAAGTTAGTCTGTTCAGCCTTGCAATATGGATCACTTTCGATAGCGTCTTTCAAAGACAAAAGATTAAGCATTGAAAGATTCAACTCTGGCTATGTGTTAAGAACTCAAATTGCAAAATGGACATTATGATTCAGTTTTTGATTGACCCATTGAAAAATGGCTAATTAAAGAATTTAAATTTCCAGCAATCAGAATCGGGCACGTGTGGCTTCTATACTACACTTGAAATTCAAATTGGCAAATTCAACCATATTTTTAACAGTACTATGGAAAAAATCTGTTAGTAAAAATATCAGTATCAATTGTAAATAATAAGATTAATTAAAATTTATTGCATAAAATTTCCACAGACAGACTATGCTAATCAAGTTTGATTGGTAAATAAATCAATGATGATTTGAGAAAAGTGAAAATTGACATTAATTATTTTTGATTTGTTAAGCTACTTGAAAGTAGATCTATCAAATTTTTTTTTTCTCTCACCTCCAGCTAATGGCTCCGATGAGACCAAGCTACTTGTTACACTAGCTAGTGTCCTGGTTCCTGCTGATATAGCAAACGAGTTTTCATCAAAATTCGGATATGTAGACTTCTCGTGTAAATTGACATCAACACTTGTGACAATAAACAGGTTTGACTTATCTATGAAAAAATTAGCCTTCTCTATTGAGCTGGCGGCCGAGAGAAATGTGAAATAAAGTTCCCTCGGACGTACTTTAACACTCTTCTCTGGCTCGAACATGAGACAAATACCCTTTTGTGGTCTTATAACCTCTTGAATGTTGTAGAGGCAACTTCGGTTTTTTGGATTCTGCGAGTCGATACAATTGACTAGAACATTCCATTTGCCAAGGAAGAAATTGTTCTTGAAGCCATAGGTCCAGAAACTCTTCTTAGACAGAGTCTTTGAGAATCCCGATACACTGAAAAAATTAGTGGAATAGTCACTCATTTTTCGGGAAAAGAGAGGAAATAAACGAAATAGATGCAGCGGGCTATTTAGTAGTAGAAAGAAGAGGGTTGAGATTTAACCCCCTCACTTGGAAACGATATCTCTTTACTTATTGCTTTCAAAGGTGTCAATTATTCTGAAAAATATCTCACTTCTTAATCTAAGCATGAAATCTACGATAGAAACCGAGCCGAATAAAATTTTCACTTGGTTTCTGAACAGGCTGTCCATCGCAGACCCTGTGAGCCAAAGAGATTCTTCTAAAATTGTCAGCAAGTTGCCATAAACAACGTGTTAATAAAAAGTTTTCCGAAGTCTTGGGTAAGACTTGTGTTTATATCGATTGGAAATAGTTTTAAAGTTTTTAAAGTAAACATGGCCCAGGAGACTCACTTATCATTGGTTTTGTTGTGAAAAACTTCCATCCAAATTTGATCAGAAATTTTGAAGAACTGATCGAAATCTGTCTCAACAGTTGGATCAGTTTCTAGGGGGAATTTTCGATTCTCGCGTACCTTCAAAAGATCATAAGGATAGTTAAAGCAGAAAGAGACACTCAATGGGTCCGGTTTCGCGAAGCCATAATGGAACTCTGTGCCGGTTATATTCTTTCTGTAGGCATCGAAAACAGTCCAGAAGTGGAATACAAACAGACCAAAAGAAGCCAGAATCAAGAGTATCCAGAAAATCTAAATTTTCATTTAGATATCAAATTAAGGGCTCACATTGTAAATGAAGCCTTTTTTGGCCAACACTTTCCTGTACCCACTGACAGACGAAGTCCTGAAGAATTTGCGTAGAATATACAAGATTTGTTCGCGTTTGGTGAGGCATTGAAATTTGAATCGTCTCAGAGTCATTTCGATGTTTTCCTTTTCAAAAGGCAGAAGAAGTGAGCATATACTCACAACTAGTCTGATCTTTAATACTTTAATACAAAACTGATGAATTATTTATCAATTTTTATGTTACATGTTGCGAGGAAGAAATGATAGCTGATGAATTAACTGGATTATTAACTTGAGAATAATTCAATGAAAGCTAGTTAATGAATGAAGATGGGAGTTTTAGAAATTTTTTCAAAATTCTCAATTTCTTCATCAGGAAATCGAATTTGATCAAGATTTTTTGGAATCTAGATCATGAGGCCCTCTTTCACGATAGAAAATTAATCAATTTTGAAAGGAAATTACGGCATATTTCAAATCTCAAATCCGTCATTTTTCAGGAATCATTAAAATTTCAACCCCAAATTTCTCCCCAATCGCATTCTCAAACCAACCAATAAGAGGATACACTTTTGTTAATTAATTTAATATATAAATCAAGCCGGTGTAAGAGTCTGATGAGATCCGGCGAAATAAAAGCTTTATCACTAATTACTCGTCTTATCTTCAAATCCTCAAAATGAGTTCCGACTCACCAACAAATTCAAATGTTTTCGAAGAAGCTCGGCATTACCTACTCCAGCAAAATTTCATCGATTCCAAAAAATCTTGAACAGATTCGAATTTTTGATCATAATAATCATAAATTCTCATCTTCATATTAACTTGGTCCATCGAAATTCCGTCAATTCGAGATGAATTTTTTTTATTTGCTTATGAAATGACAAGCCTAGTGTTTCAAAAATGAGCTATAAATTATAACTCATTATAACTTATAATTTTTTAATGTAATATCCAACAGTTGTGCTTGTGTTAAGCAAGTTCAATTGATTGATACTTGGGGCAAAATAATTCTTCTTTTCTAAATACAATTTCAGCATAGAGGCCTTTTGAATTAAAAATCTGAAAATGATAATATTTTCTAATTTGCATATCAACTGGGTTTTGTTTTATCTCAACATGCAGGAATATTCTTTTTCCTCTATAGACTTTTACATTTTAAACTCGAAATAATCCCGTCTTGGTGAAAAAATAAAAAGATGAATTCAACTCAAGAGTAACAGAAACAAGTGGTTATTTATTCGAACTAAAGCTTACATACCTAATAAAAGTGTTTTGCATGATAATATGGAGAGAGTTGATGAAACTCAAGGTATATATTCTTACTGTAAAATTGTCATTCAATTGTGTTTCTGGTTTGCTTTTTAATACAGGAACATTGAGTAATACTCATTGAGTATTCCTCTCTCTTCCATAATAACAGGGAGGGTTAGGTTATTGTTAGATTGAGACGCCAATTTAAATAAGAAAAGGACAGAAAATCAATTTGCAATTGATAACAAATGTCTTGTCAAGGGTTGAATAAGTTCAAAGGGGAGAGGGAGCATAGAATTTGATCGTAAACAGTCGAATTGAGTGAGAATGGAAACGAAAAATTTACTTTTTATGAGACACACACAATAAAGTGGCAGTAAAGGTGAGAGTAGGCGTACATGGGGAAGGAAGAGAGAGACAGATAAAGTTATATTAAACTATAACATGTCATGAAATGTATATATTGGTATTTTATCATGTCTTTTTTATAATTTTCTTAATAAAAAACGGTTTTATTCGTCTGATTGAAAAAAAGAAAAAAAATGAGATACTAAATTTTAAAATCTAAAATAATTATTCCTTGACTTTTCGATTGATTTCCACCATTGGAAGTGAGGGGAATTTGAAGCGTTTCTTTTTCTCTTTTTTACGAGGCTTTGTCTCTAAAGTGTCTAATTCATCTCCGGAAGTATCCGAGATCACTTTGGTGTTTTGCGACTCTGTAAAAAAAGTTTTCATAAAGTTGTGTTATTCTCTTTTTAAAAAATTACATTGTCGAAGGGGTGTGTGAGGTTAATCAAAGATTTGTTCTCGCATAATAGGTCATGCATAGAAGAAGGGGAAGGTTGCAGAGACTAACCTATAAATAAGTCCTTAAAATCACAGAAAAGAGGGGCCCATATTTGAGCTATTATATGAAGTCTGAGAATTGAAAAATATTTCTGGTGTGTGACAATTCTAAGCCTAGTTTGACATGAAGATTTCAAATTTGCCCAAAGAAATTCACTGAAATTCGTCATCATTGTGGGAAATTTAAAATTGTTAGTTTTTTATCTATATAAATTTCAAGAAGAAGAGAGACCCAAAATTTTAAATCTTCGAAATCGCTAAAAATTTTGGGATCAAACGTTGAAAAAGTGGGAAATTCGGACATTTTCAAAATTTGTATAAAGGCTTAAATTTTTTCATCTCAACGACTGGAGAAAAATATTGAGTTTCTTGTAAAAATACAATTCAATTCTCATCTTCATGTCAATTGGGTTTATGAAGCAAATTCAAGAAGCTTGATAATAAATGAAATGATTCTCCCACAGCAGAATTGGGCGTTGAAAAAATGAATTTATTGTTGGAATGAAAAGCTCAAAGTGTGTGTGTAAATCATCAGGTTAGGTTTTTGTTTAAGAGAGAAAAATAGTTTAATTTCCATAGAGCTTACTAGGAGTAAATTCCATTCTGAAAAATATTCAAGTAAAAAGGCGATAATAACTTGATAATGATACTTCCATGGCCCAATGGAAAAAGGGGTGGAAGGAGGGAAAGAAAGGCTTAGCTACAGGGTTGGAGAAGAGTGAAACTAAAGGGATATCGATAGGCGCATCTTTTTAAACTTAAATTACAGTATGACCTCTAAGATAGGCGTCAAAAAACTATCCCTTTCTCTCCTCCATTATAATTTCAAAAAGATTTTTGATGTCTACTATAAAGTGGTCATATTGACACATTTTTTCTTAAAATTTTACATTTCTGTAAGAAAAATCTTGCTGAACAGAGCGTAAATTATTAGCAAACAATGTGAGATTTCACCATACAGTTGTCCAGTCAATACGACTTCTGTTTGCCAGCCTCTTGATCAAGGTATAATATGGAGTTTCAAGAGTCATTTTAGTCAACTTTTGGCAAGAAGCTTCATAATGCCGGATATCGCAGGAGCATATGTAATGGTTAATGCAGCTTTTCAAAAAGTGTCTACTAGAATAATAGAGAACTATTTTAAAATTTCTAAAATATGGAATATAAACCAAATTCCAGAACAGAGAAATTGTAATTATAACAGTTATAACTACGAACAGTGAATTATAGAATTTGAAAATCTTTAAAAATAAAAATGAAAAACTAACTTTTTAATACAAACTGAATTCAATTTCTCTGTTCTGGAATTTGGTTTATATTCCATATTTTAGAAATTTTAAAATAGTTCTCTATTATTCTAGTAGACACTTTTTGAAAAGCTGCATTAACCATTACATATGCTCCTGCGATATCCGGCATTATGAAGCTTCTTGCCAAAAGTTGACTAAAATGACTCTTGAAACTCCATATTATACCTTGATCAAGAGGCTGGCAAACAGAAGTCGTATTGACTGGACAACTGTATGGTGAAATCTCACATTGTTTGCTAATAATTTACGCTCTGTTCAGCAAGATTTTTCTTACAGAAATGTAAAATTTTAAGAAAAAATGTGTCAATATGACCACTTTATAGTAGACATCAAAAATCTTTTTGAAATTATAATGGAGGAGAGAAAGGGATAGTTTTTTGACGCCTATCTTAGAGGTCATACTGTATTCTGTTGATTTCAAAGTGTGAGAGGGATCAAATTTTATTCTTCAGGATACTCTTATTGCTCGAAAACTAACAAATCAGGATGATCCGAGAACTGTTTAAATTGAATAGTGATAATTGGTTTCCTTGTGGTGATCCTAATGGTGATACTGGAAAATAAGGTTTGATTCCTCTCATAAATTGATGAAAAAAAAGAGATTTTTGATAATATTAATAATTTTCAAATTCATCGAGTTGTGTAGTTGATAATCTAATTCTGGCCCATTCAGTTACTAGTGTGTAAAGAGAAGTTGGTAGAACTAAAAGATGAATCCCAAGAATGCATTAACAACTAATCTAACTTAAATCCCAGATAGATAAGACAGGCATTGTCTGTCTAACCTGAGCCAAAGGAAAAATGATATATATAGGTTAAAGAGTACATACTGTTTGGAGATTTCTTAGATTTTCCAGAAGGATCTTTTTGCTTGTGCTTGCTTGTCTTGAGTTCAGCTTCCATTCTCTCCTTGCGAGATCTCTCTTCGGCAGCCTTTTCAGCAGCCAACTGTGCCTTGACAGCTAGCATGGCTTCTTCCTCTTCAAGAGTCATGAGTCCCTTCTTTCTGCGTTCAATATTCTCCTTGTAACGATCGAGATCATCGTCCGTCATTTGGTCAAAAGGATTAGGACTGTAGATTGTCTGGTAGGCAGCAACATTGTGTCTAACATCGTCCTTAATAATAGCCTTGCTCACAGCGCCAACAAGGACAACATGGCCCTCTTGAAGTTTGGGAGGATTCTTTGGGTCAAGACGAATCATTGTGCCTCCTAGAATAATTTTGATAAAATAATTAATATCCCAATAGTTTATCTTCTTACGAGTGATTTATTTTCTTATCGATCTAATTGAGATCACTTTTCCCTACCATTCACTCTTGACTAGATTTGAGTTCATGTCATGAAAGATAAAACACAAAATAATCAAAAAAGTTTAGTTCCTCATAGTTACTTAGGAGTAGTTCTGACTACTTTTTTTTAATATTATTACATGTATTGTATAGGATGTTTTTTTGCTTACTTGGTGAAACAATAGGAGATTTAGAGTCGACAACGTCAACATCATTATCATCGATATTGTCAAGAATTCGAGATCTAGGCCCAGCATCTTTAATATCCTGATAGTATTTGGCCTTTACCTTGGATCTCTTTTGTTTCATTTCCCTTGGATTGTGACCTTGTGGGGCGAATATATTTGGATCTTCAACTTGTTCAGATATTCCAGAGGTCATTGTGCTTGGCTTTGTAAACGACATGGTAGCATTTCTAGACAAGGTCATATTTGGAGGTAGCGTAGCTAAAGTATAATGAATCAATAACAACAAGTCCAATAAGAGGCAGATGAATAGAATATAAAAAATACGTAGATGAGGGTGATAATAGAATTGTTCAAGAGAACATCTTGGTCTTTCTATCAAACAAGATTACAATGTGATGGAGAGAAATCCTAAATAATTTCAGTTGAAAATATTACTTATTTTCAATGCATTACTAGAATTCAAGTTTTCGAAGAGCCTGTAAAAGGACTTTCTACACATAGTGATCAAATTAGTGTAAGAGAAAGAATCATTTCTGTATTGATAAAACTCACCAGTTCTCGGAGGAATTTTAACAGAAATTCTCGCTTTAGGAGTGACTTTTGTCTTTTTCTCTTTGACAATCGAGTCTGTTTCATCGAGAAGATCATCGCCTTCACTAAGAGCCCCCTTGTCCATGCCGTATTTGCCAAACATTTCGTGGTCTTCTCTCCACATTGTGATTGTCTTGGGATTGGCTGTGCCAATCTCTTGAATTTGTGTCTTCTTGTAGCCATTGGGCGTATTGAGCCAATGCGATGTGTGGAGAGAGCGTGATTTCAACTTCTTTCTTTCTTCGGGTGAAATTGTTTTACTGTAGTAAGAGTTGTTGAAGGAGCTTGTCGTTGGTGGAATCATCAAGTCGTCTCGCTTGCCATTTCTTATAAGGGAAACGTAGTCTTTGGAAGAACTCTTGAGAAGTTGTTCCACAGACATGATTGGAACAGAATTCTTGATTTGAGGAAGCCGATAGAGATGACCAGTTCTGAAACCAGCAGCATCCAAGACTCTCATGAGAGCCTCAAACTCCAGCTCGCCTGTTCTCCAATTTTTATCAGAGCTAGCGACTGTTCCGCCAATAGTGACTTCTTTAATGTTTCTTCCCATATCAAGAGCCTGCTTCTGCACATTTTCACTGGGTATGATTAGTTCATCATCTGGGATGCAGGAGAGCTTGAGCTGAGTTTCACACGCAATCATTGCAGTATAGGCATTGATAAACGCTTCCTCAATACTATGTCCAAAGGCCAAAATGCCGTTATGTTTAACACTCAAGACTCGACAAGTACCACCTTTACCCTTGATTTCGTTGGAGATTTTTTGAAATTCCTCAGCCAATGTAGAATTCTCTTCAGAGTTCATTTCATACATAGCCATAGGTCCAAGGATCATTGCTTCTTGGCTAATAGGCAAAAGTCCCTTACCCAAAGAGGAAATAGCATAGCTTGAAGTATTTGTCAAATGAATAACACAACGAACATTGGGGTCAGCTGCATAAATGGAAGAATGCAATATCCATCCGGGAAGATCAAGTTTTCCATTCGGAATAGAACCGTTATCGAGGATTTTACCCTTAAGGTTGACTTTCAAGAAGCTCGACATTGTCACTTCATTATACAAGAGTCCATTGCACCTAATCAAGTATTCATCAGCATCCTTGGTTAGTTTTGCAGTGACATGAGAATTATTTTGACTCGTATTCCACCGAAAGATATCGATTATCCGATAAAGAGATGCTAGCTTGCATCTCATAATTTTTTCAGTCTTGGAAAAATCATTCTTGTAATTTTTAGCATCATTAACTGGAATAACAGGAACTGTAGCGCATCGATTGAATTTTGAGGCGCCAAGTCTCTTGTGTGGAGTGACATAGTCCATGTTTTCAAGGAGATTACGAACATTTCCACTTAGCTGACCATCTTTCATATGTGATGCAGTGATTTTTTCAATAAGAGGACGAAAATTGGTGGATTTCAGTACTTGAGAGACTCTACGACGTTCTCTCATAATTTTAACATCCTCTTTAACTTCAGGATCACGCTGAAGCTCATGAATGTATTCTGGAGAATCAAAATCCAAAGTTTCAATAAACTTTTCTTTAGTAGAGGGCGGGGGAAGAACTGAGGTCATTGTGATTTAGTAAAGTAACAAGATTTTTATCAAACGAAAGTTGTGGTTTCGAGTCAGCCTCTTAAATTTTTAACCCAAAATTGAACGATACAAACAAGTAGAGAGTTATTAAACTAATTGCTGAATTAAATTAAATAAAAAACTCGATGATTCTTCCTGTCAAAACATCGAATTGACGAATAAAACGTTTTAAATCAACTTTTGTACTCATTATATAATTACTGGTCAAGTGGTCGAGTGCATTATATACTTTGTTTTCCATTCATTTAAGTCAAATTAAATTCCGCAATATTCAGCTTAAAAAGTGCATCATTATTATTATTGCATATATAAAGGAGACTGAATTTCTAATTGGCTTCAATAATTGAAGCCTTCTAATTTTTACCCAGGTGAGTTCAACGCTTATTTCCTCTTCTTAAATCTTTTGAAATTTCCGAAAATTTTATTCAACATTGTGTTAAATAAAAGCCAAGTTAAAAAATTAAGTTTAACTAACAGTTTTAAATCTGTTACATAAATTCAATCTAAATAAATCTGGTACTTACTTGTAAGTAGAAACGCATTCTAATTATGTATTTGTGCTAAACTTTAATAAAATTTTATCAATGCTTGAATTATTTAATCCTTGGTTATCTCTTTCGTCATACTCAATCCTATGTAATTCCTGAATTTTACTCGAATTTTGAACATATTGATTCCTAATGGCTTTCTTTCCGAAAGACAGATATCAACTTCTAATCAAAACGATTACTCTAGGTCCTAGGTTCAAACCCTCCCACACCGGGCACATTGTTCCCTTATTTGTACAAATCAATTCTATAAATAAATATAAATGTTTCAATTTCAAAAAAAAAAATCCCTGGCTCAAGTTAATACATGGAACAAAGCTTATTAAATGTATGGTTAAGTAGAATCGAAAAGTTGGCTGAATATTGCGCCGTGATTTTACAAGTATTCCATTGGCTTTTAACACTGAATCTCAACTGAATCATGACTCATGACACTAAGCAATGTTTTAGTTTTTTATGTTTTTTCACACTATGCCCTCTTGATAAAGATACTCGAAATAAACTGGTGAATCTGTTCCTATGCACCATTCCTCAGCATTGAAATGATAATCTGTCATTCAAATTCTCATTTCAAAAGGAAAACCTTAAAGTTTTTCTTTAAAATGTCAACCAAACCATTTGTATATATAGTAAGAACAAGTCTTTCAACTGTTCCCTCTTTTTTCTAATGTCTAATGACAAAGTTTAACTTGTCTCCTACCACTACTCTCAGCTACCACTAGAGTTGAGTATTAATTTATCAATATAGAGTAATGAGACAAAACCTATATGGGAATTAAGAAGAAGAAGCAAGATGGCCGACAAATCAATGAATTATATTACTACTACTACAACTATTGAATAGACCAATGAGAGTAATCGTGCTGTTTACACAGACACACACACACTCAAAGTATACACATTCATCAGGATGTGTGTGGGCGAGATTGAATTAAACACTCCTGCTGTGCTATTAAAATCCTGCCATGAACACAAATACATTTAGTGTTTTCCCCATGTTGTTTTTATTTGGCAGAACCAATTGAATATTGAATCATCAAGAGTGTATGCACAGAGAGATGATCAGAGGATCAGATATATATCTCAATTTTAGAGATCTATCCATTGCCCACGCGCATATATCGCTATTACTCTATCTATCTTTTATTTTAGGCAAATATAGATAATTTGAACTTGTATAAAACCATTTTTTTCGTCGATAATTTGAGGTAACCATCGAATTTTATCGAAATAATTATGGTGAGTTTTTCAATTTTTAACTGAAAAAATTTCTTCCTTCCCTTTAGACTGAACTATCAAAGAGTGATATTGAGGATATCAGAGAGGTCTTTGATCTTTTCGATTTCTGGGATGGCCGTGATGGCATGATTGACGCTATTAAAGTTGGCGATCTTCTCCGATGTAATGGAATGAATCCAACCGATGGAATATGCATTAAACACGGAGCTACCACTAAGACTGGCGAGAAACAGTACAAATTCGACGAATTCTTGCCCATCTACCAGGAAATTCTCAAGGAAAAGGAGAACGGTACCTTTGCCGATTACATGGAAGCATTCAAAACCTTTGACAGAGAAGGCCAGGGTATTATTTCAGCCGCTGAAATGAGACACGTTCTCACTGGATACGGGGAAAAATTGGAAGACCACGAAGTTGACACCATCATCAAGTGTGTCGACCTCCACGAAGATCTCGACGGAAACGTCAAATATGAAGGTAAAACCAATTTTGTTTAATCTGTTTCCCTTTTCTCTTAGAATTCATACAAAAGGTCCTCAGTGGTCCAGCTAAATAGACAGAATGAAACTACAATTTGGATATATAAAAACTCTTTAATTCTTTCTAATCTATAGTATTCTCAGACTTTTCTCGAATGTACACAAGAACCGTATCCTTATCTACGACTCCAAACTCTCTGTATCTAATATCTGAGCGTGATGCAGACATCCTTTCAGCCAGCCAAGAGATTACACACAGACGAGACACTGATCCTTTCCCCATTGCCAAAGAATCTTTTGGCAATATTTTTCGCTTTGTCTATTGCTTACCCTCTCTTACAATACAATGACAAAAAAACAAATAAACGTAATCAAGCAACAACAAAAGAGAATAAACATTGTTTTAAAAGAAAATAAAATGCTCGTATTTATAAGTTTTTTAGAAAAAAGAATGGTTTCAATTCTGAAACAAATTGAGAGCCCAGCTACTCATAGTCTACTTGATCTCATTTTGAAGATAATCGAAATTTAAGCATTTTTTTCCTGATGTTTTCAAGCTTGTTCTGGTATAAAAAATATCAATGAAAATTTTTGAATGAATTTTACTACTACAAAATTAAGATTTTTGAATAATTTTTACAACATTTCGAATAAAAATAGGCCTTAAACAATAAAAATTGAGTATTTTATCACGTGTTGAGAGAGATTTTTGGGAAATTTTGGGACAATGGGATTTTTCTATCCAAAACATGAAAATCTTCCATATTGATTTCCCTTTTCTCAGTTAACCCTTCATGTCCCAAATTTTTTTTTTCATCACAAAAATCAGATCGCAGTGTTATCGTTCAAAAGTACTAGAACTATACCTCTTAAAGACCAAGAGGAAAGAAATAAATAACTAAAGCTAATTGATATGAGGTTGGGAATCTATGATTTTTACGAAAATTTCGATTTTTTCATCAAAAATTCGAATATGTAAAAGATTTTACGGAATCTTACTCACGTTGCTCACTTTTATGATATAAGGAAAAATATTCTGAAAATCCCATTTTATCGAACATTGAGCTGAAAATTTTTATGGATTTGAATGTTGGAGGTTGATCAAAAGAGGTTTTTCAGGATCAAGATTAGACAAGAAAATCAATTCAACTGAATCCTATCTGATGCATATCACATTATCGTTTGGGAGCGGAATTTCAATTTTTTGGTCATTTTCACTACTTGAAGATCAATGAAATTTCGATGATTCAAAATCTCTCGAAAATGGGGAAACTGTCTAGAATTTGACGGTGCTATTCACCTTATTATCTAATCTTGATCCTGAAAATCACTCTCCCACTTTCAAATCAATGAAAAATTTCAGCTCAAAGTTTAAAAAATAAGATGGGAATTTGAAAAATGCCCATATTTTTCATAAAATTAATTTTTTTCTTCAAATGGTAAAAGTGGGCAACACGAGTAGGAAAAATCTTCAACATTTTCAATTTTTTGATGAAAGAATTGAGGTTTCTGAAAAATCATAGATTCCCAACTTCATCAACCAACTTTGTATGGCAACAACGCCTCCGGCACGAACTAATCTATCAGATCTATATAAGATGAAGTTTGGCTTGTATTGGTCTATCTGTAGAAAAAGATAGACTCAGGTTGTGGCATACTGACGAGTCCAAAAGAGGACGAAACGCGCGTATATGTCTACCATATATGTATACTTAGATTATTTCTAAATGCTATGTAAGTTTCTTTCGTACCAGTCTGGGTGGGATCCATTAGTAAGCTCTAACATTCAGCGACATAGGCTAATCCATTACCAAATAAGACTTTCCTGTGGGATTTATTACCTAAGCACCTAGAACGAAATAAATTAAATTCATTACAAGCGGAAATTTTAAGAACACTAAGATTATGTTTTTTAAGAGAAGATTTAGAGAAGCTTGTTTTTATTTTTCAAAAAAATGGTTATCCAGATAATTTAATAAATAGTTTTATTGTTAGTACAAAAGAAAAATTTGAATAATTTTGTTTTTGATTTTAATTCAATTTTAAATAATAATATATTCGAAGTTTTTTGATATCAATATTGTACTATTACATGTTAAATAAAATATTTGTTATTTTTTTCAACAAATGTTACTTTATGAACCTTATCGGGATTTATTCGGGTAAGTTGATCTGATAACGTCTTCTTAAACGAGGAGAAAACCCTTTCTGAAGCTGTAGAAGTCGCTGGTATGGCCAAGATTGTTTTAGCAATTCTACCAAGAATTGGGAATTTGCTTTCATTTAATCTCCAGAAATCGTGACTTGACATGATTGAATTAGGATTTGGCTGAGATAGATAAATTGCTACTTCCAGATTTAATCCTGAATTACAACATGGTCCTTCAACAGCTTTTTCATACAAATCATCATATAGTCCACGCTTTCTTGGATTATCAGGAATTTTTTCTTCTTTTGTCAGATTATGATTATTGTAAATAAATTTGAATTTTTCTTCGAAAATATTAATAAAGTAATCTGAACTTTGTCTAGCATATCGAACCTTAGAGAATGGATTCATGAAATCCCCAACTTTCAAGATATAGAGGTCATCTGAATTGGAAAAAATCCGATTTTGTATTTGTGTTTACATGACCAAAGAACTCATTGAGCTCTAAACTTGAACCCATCGATGAAGTTGCTGACTTAGAAATCTGATTGCATAAATATAGAGTTCTGTCTATTATTGGAACAGTTTCCGAGGATAATTCCTCTGTTACGGATTTAATCAATTTTAAAATATCGACAATGCTCTCGAGAATCGTAAACTCAGCGTCAGCAGGAATAAAATTAATGAAATCCTTATCATACTTAAGACCAATAAGAGCCTTTTTCATTGTAATCACGGGTACAATTTGATCACAAATGATATTCCATCTAGTCGGATAAAATTTCGGAACTGAATAATATAAAGAATCCGTTTCCTCACACTTTTGTTCCAATTTCAATTCTGAACTTCTAGAATGGTGGATATGGCCGGCGAGATTTCTCAATTTTAGAACAGCCTCTTGAATTAAACCATTTTGATTTGTTGCGAATTTCACAATATCGTGCAATTTATGAGCAACACAATTGATACTTCCTTCCTGATAAGTTGATACATCAGGAATATTTCTGAGGGCTAATCCATTCGATGAATGTTGATCGCAAACTGATACTAGTCTCACATTTCTTAAGGAACTTAAATAAGGGCTTAGTGCGGATTTCAAGGAATCAGCTATGTCCAGACTAGTGTTTGACTTAAGGTATTTCAAGCTTAAGAGGTAAGACTTCAACTCAAAATTTCCATTGATAAGACTGATAGTTACACAGGTATAATGATGCTTTGCTCCTTTGGACCATCCATCGAAAGTTAAGGCAGCCATACGAACATCTTTTAAATCCAAAGTTAAAGAGTTGACCTAAGAAAAAAACATGATGAATATTTTTAATTTAAAAATTTTAAGTACTCCAGAAATTAAAATCACTTACGAGCTTATTGAAAATTTTGAAATAAACTTCATCTAAAATGGTTGTAGAGAACGTTGTTCGATCCCTGCATTTAAATTAGGGATCAAATGCCTCAACCATATTGACGAAAGCACTGCTATTGACCTCATTGAATGAGTGCTTATTTGTACACAGCCAAGTGAGTATAGCTTGCTCACGTTGTTTTTGCCTTTCGTCAAGTTCATTGTACTTTTTCAATTTGTATGCCTTTTTCGATATTTTTCTATCTTTATTTGTAGCAGCAACACGTTGATATTCCAAAAATAAATTGTTGTCCTTTATTTCCAAATGACTTCTATAATTAGAGGTTCCTTTGTTTTTGGTCTTGTAAATTTTAAGACACTCTAAACATTTGGCCGAAACTTCACAAGGAATATTAATATTTTTCACTTGCTTACACCCATCTTGTTTTTCGAAGAATTTAAAAATAGGATTTGAACGATAATATTGCCGAACTTCATCAAGAATATTTTCGTTTGGTTCTAAACTCATAAGGAAGGTCAGAGAAGACAGACGTTTATCACTATAATATACGTCTGTCTTCTCTGACCTTCCTTATGAGTTTAGAACCAAACGAAAAAATAGGATTGATTTCATCTTCTTCCAATGTTAAACTAAAGTCTGAGTCGTCGTCTTGAGATAGGATATCTGACATTTTACAAGAAAGCATTTTGAATTTAATTTGACTTTTGAAGTATGTATATTGGATAATTTCTCGAAAATAAACCTGTTTATTGGTTTAAAAATTGAAAATGAATTTTGAATTCTGATTGGATGCAATGAATATTAGCCAAGGACACCATAGAGTCTGAGGTCTTGACAAATCAAAGTTTGATTATTAAACTCCTTCAAATGAATCTAGGGATTGATTTGAAAAAAAGGACTAACTTTATTTGAAAAAATTGAAAAATTTATTTCAATGTGTGTCAATCCTCTTTTCTTTTATCCCCTTCAATATTTATTAGTTTGGCATAGAGGGTTTGAAGTGAAAAATAGATTGTTGAAGATAATTTCAGGTGAAAAATAAATTAATTGTTTGAAAATGTGATATTATCTCAATACAATATAATTGAAAATTTATTGAAATTTCAATATTTCCCAAGCCTAGATATAAATATGGGAAATCGTTGGTTAGAATTGATTGATTAAAGTTGAGAAGAGATCTGATTGGTTTAACGTTTTGATTGGACACACAGGGTTTAAGTATCTTAAGTTTTTTGAAAAATCTCACGCCAGAAGAAGAATACGACATGTATTCCTAACTATTTTCATCAGGGTAATCTAAATGTTTCTATCAGATTCTATCAGAACCTACGAAGTAT
This sequence comes from Gyrodactylus bullatarudis, assembly GCA_012064415.1. NCBI lineage: Eukaryota > Metazoa > Platyhelminthes > Monogenea > Gyrodactylidea > Gyrodactylidae > Gyrodactylus > Gyrodactylus bullatarudis. The sequence goes on along the minus strand of SSNU01000256.1, from coordinate 104,189 downwards.
TTATTATATTTAGTATTTGTAATTAAAATTTTCATTGAAATTTTGTCGCTGGAAAACATATAGTTTTATGGGAAAGAATGCTTAGTTTCCAAAATGAGATCAAGGCTGGGAAAATAATTCTCTTCCTGACTATCGGTAGAAAAATATTGAGTTTTTCTTCATATCAACTAGCTTACAATTCTCAACACTGCTAGCTTAACATCACAGTACTAACAGCTACTATCCCTCTCTTACTTTAAAAGTTTGCTTTCTGTAGTCATAAAATATTCCTTTGATTTAGCTTTTGGTAGTTCTTTTCTGATCTTTAAATTTTTCAAATTCTGCAAGTAATTCACATTTTTTACTTTAAAGATTCGCATGTTTTCTATTTACCATAGACAATTTTCACCATTTTCACAAAGGTACAAAGGTAGGAATTGACTATTTACAAAATAAATTTTATTTTCGAGTGTAGATATAAAACTTGTTAGAAAAGAAAACACTCATAAATATCTGATAAATCAATATATAACTAGGTTTATAATAATGAAATCTTAACTTGTCATCTCTTCTGGATCCATTTTGAACTTCTTATGAGGAGGTCGACCTCGTTTTCGTGATACTTCGATGCCGAAAAGGTCCCTCCGCTCCAAGTACTCAATGTCACAGGGATAGATATTCCTCGAGTACATCTTCTTCAGGGTACTAGCGTGAAAGGCTGGATTGACAAAGGAAATAGGCTCTCCCTTCTCAAAGAGTATCACAGCCAACAGATGTACGCACAAGTATCCTGAATCTGCTGTATATCCACAAGAACACCACAAAGTTTCCAATTTGGTAATTCTCAGCGTTTCAGAGTTCTCTGAGGAATCGACGTTGTAGACTTTCAACCTAGAGACTTTATTAACTCTCAACTTTTTGGCTGTGGGTAAGACTGCCTCATAGAATTCGTTGAATTTGGGACAATACTGCAACGCCATCTCCTCATAAATATTGGCCCGTTGTTCAAACTCTTTAGAGATAATTTTCGTGTAGTTGAAGAGAGCATGGAACGGATGCAGAAATCTAATTTCTTCCATTTCCGCCTCATTTGTTGACTCGCCCAGGTTGGATGTGAGCTGATTGTATCGACAAACAGGGAAATAGCAACTGACCCAACTTTCCTTGGGTACGGTCGTCAAGAATTGGTACGCATCCTGATTCACAAGCCTTATTTCATTCATCCCTTCGTCAACTTCCCGGGGAGTCTTTGCTTCTGCTACCTTCCAGATGTAGCTGTTCAAATTGAATTTGAACTTTCTTTTCAAATACCTGCCCATATGTAGGAGGCAATATGAGTAGTGAGAATTAGGCAATTCAACTTTTAGAGCGTTGATAAGCACTTCGTCCTTGTCTGAGATAACTGTGATGCTTGAATTTTCATCAAGGTTTAAGCTCACTTTAAGATTACTAAAGAAATATTTCCAATGCTGAATTTTTAATTCAGTCGGGACCATGGCAAAAGCCAGCTGATAGAGTTGTCCGTTACCATCCAGTCCTGTGGCCAATAGAATCACATAATTGTACTTATCCCTCATAGGATATGCATTAACCGCAATGACAGGTAATCCATTTTGGAAGGCAACCGAAGAGACATTAAAGGAGATGAACATTGATGTCATCTGTGACATGTCATTCTTTGTACAGTCATAATGAGTGCCAACGTTCACATTTTGATGGTAACTCAGGAAGCTTTCCAACTTTGTAAAGGAATGCAAATCATTTGTTTTGGCATCTATGAGAACTCGTCTTATCTGACTATAGGAGGCTGTGAGTCCATGCTCAGTCCGGATTAGATTCATCGCATCCTTGGGTGTAATCTTTGCATAGTCAATTGAATGTTGTCTTATGAGTTTGCTAACATGATCCCGTTTGAATTTATTAACAATCTGATAAAATAGAAAAGTGCTCTTTTTTTCTTACTTACTTCGGAACAAGTGTGATCATGAAATTGGGTCAAGTAATAGCAATTGTCAGTTCTTTTGTTGAATCTTAGTGAGAATTGACATGGTTTAGGACATATCAAAACGAAGCCGTTACTATTGTTTTGTTTCACCCTGAAATCTTTCATTACATCTTGATGATAGCTATAAACATGTTCTTTGACTTTCTCAATAGTTTCATAACATGTTTTCAACACAAATGGATTCATAGTGAAAAGTGGAATAGTAATAATAATTATGATAATACAATACGTAATTTTAGGTCAAAATACATAATGATTGGTCAGTGTAATATGGGAGCCAATAAGAATCAAGCTTTAGATTAAAATAGATTGGTTAACAGAACAGATCTATAATACAAAATAAAATGTCTACCATTATACTTTCTAAGCTTGTGTAAGTGAAAATTAGGACTAACTTTGTAAACCAATTTTAAACCGAAACCATTTCTGTACTTTTGACTTGGTTTGGAGACTAGTATTGTAAATTGATCCTGTTTCAATCTAAATAAAAATTCTTGTCAGAATTTTGAGACATTAATTGCCTGATTTACTCGAAAATATTCCGAGGGTGCTGACTAATGGTCATGCTAGTGATTGGAACCACGAAGATATTTAGGTGAATAAAAGCTTTTGTTTTCGTCGGCTCTCTTCAGACCTTATACCGACTTAGAAAATATATACATATTACAAGAGCATAGTGGGATAGCCTTGAACAATAGCGATTATTCATTTGTTTTGAGCCAATGGGGTATCTATTTGTGTTACTGACCAATGGGATCGGCATCGTCACTGTTTTGGGGTTGTGAAGAATTTTTGGATATTCTGGGTCCCTGTTGCCGTTTTCTTCCCCTCTTTCCTCCTCGCTTTGAGTTGCTGGGGCGATGTTGAGGCATGTCGTTTTCGAGTAGGGGTAGGGGCTTGCGTTTCTGGTTGGGAAAAGAATCTTTTCCGATCGTTAGAAGTTGACGTGACAGCCTGTGGAGCGTAGATTATCAACTAATGCTGAGATGAGAGTTTCTGTTGCCAACGTGGTTGTCATGTCTGTGGTTGGAGTTGAGTGTCAGAATGAAAAGATATGGATTAATTAGAAGTGTATTTAAAAATATATACCTATTTAAACGGTATCTACTTGTAAGTAGTTTTATCAAAATAAAATTTATTAGCCAATTTAGTGTATTAAAAGAAAAAAGAATTTACAAGTTAAACTGTCTAATCATTCTGTTTTTTCTGTTCCTCGATAGGGAATCTAAGTTTCTTACCCAAGAACGCTTTTCGAATTCTGGGAGCATTGGGAAAATCGACTGTCTTCTCATGTAAAAAGGTTCCAATTTTGAAATTCGCCTTCCGGTTCAGAGGAATATCAATCTTACCTGACCAGACATTCTTGTGTTCATCGCCAGTAAAGTACGACGTAATTTGATATTTCTTGAACCACTCTTTGTACGAGTGAAGATACAGTATCTTCCTCAGATTCGGCTCATCCTCAATCAAAAGTTTTGGATTACTCAGTTGGCCAAGGTGAAATAAGAAGAGATGGAAATTCCTAGCCTCATAGTACTCTTCATTCTTGGCGTGTTTCTTTGTTGCATCGACGAAGCTGGAATACTTTTTCGTCATACTCTTGCTTTCGAATTGATTCTTCTGATTGTAGAGGAACATTTTCAATTTTTTACATTCAAATCTAACCATAAAGTAAAATATCAATTCCTTAAGACCTTCCGTCAGCTTGGATATAAGCTCTTTGAATTTTACCAGCAAATCTTTCAGGGGAAGTGCATTAAAGTTCCTATTTTTCACAAGACACAAGACAACCAGCGTGAAGAAAACAAGTAGGATTTTTCTCGCCTTGAAATCATCCTCCTTGCTCTCGCCGAAATCGCCCATGCGATCAATTACAAAATAATTCTTTCCAATAATAATTTCCCTCAGGAATAGTTTTAGGCCTTCATTCTCGATTTCCTTCAAGCACATCAATAGATTCTCCAGATATAACCGAGAGTTGTCCTGTTTTAGGCCCTGAAGGAAATCGGTTGCTTTCATGAATGTTTTGTCTAACGTTGTCTTTTCATTATTTAAATAGAGTTTTAGATTCATCATGTTGCCGAGGTATCTTTTGGACTTTTGAAATTTCACCTTGAACATGGTGATATCGCTCTGAAGGAGGGGAACATCGATTTTTTGTCCATAAATCATCGGTTGGTTTACGGAACTTTTGTGCCAGTAGAAATGATATTTTATCTGGTACTTTGTCAAGAAATCGTCATACGACTTGTGAGTAAGCTTCTTCACAAACTCTTCTCGACTCGATAGGGTATAGGCATTTGCCATCCTAATATTCTGAATTTGGAAGCATACCAAGTAGACATTACGTCCAAAGTAATATTCGGTCTCTGTCGTGGCACTGCATTTGATGTCTCTTATGAAATCGTTGATGTTCAAGGTTAAACTATTGACATTAAGGAAATAATTCAACCGACACTGGAGATACTCTTCAATTTCATGGTTTTCAACCCGTGAGATGAAAAATTTCAAAAGATCCTGAATACCTTTTGATGATGTTTGAAGCAAGCTGTAGTACTTTTCAATCAAATCTGTTATAGCCGAAGAATTAAAGTTGCGATCGTAAACCATACATGTCAGGATGATGGTGAAGTTTGATATTAAAATTATTTTCGCTCTGGAGATGTCCTCAGTGGAAGCACTGATTCCTTCAAAGGAAATACTGTTCCTAGACTTTTTCCCAGTTATAACTGCTTTTACGTAGCCACCAAGTTCATATTCTTCAATATAATCATTGGTTAAATCGATAAGGTAATGTAATACACTAAAGCTGTTATCAAATGTCGAGTTACAGACAAAACAGTAGGCTGCATAGCTAAGAATTATGTCGGGATCAGACTCGCTTCTCTTGATTAAGGATTCGATTTCATCCATATAAATTTTAAAGCTTTATCAACCTTTTCCAGAGATGAAAGAAACTATTGCGTCTAATTGCACACTTATATAATTTCAATTATTTACATTAGAATTATAGAACTACATAGCCTAATCTTGGACTAACTTCGTTCGGAAATCTATGCGAAACTATTGCTTTAGTTGTTACGAGTCAAGTGGGAACCACATATATATATATTGATTGAGATGATAGATTCAAATGATAAATTATTTGGCGACAGTCTTTAAGTAATTGCGATTTTTGTTACACGTATTTATTAATTGGTTTATTTAATACTTTTATCTGTATCAATCAAATGTACTATACCAAAAGAGGCCTTTTAGGCTTCTCATTTTGGTCACTGGTAGCTTACACGGATTCCTTACGAGGGAGATATCAATCTCGTTACCTCCTGTCAAGCCTTCTTCTTCTAGGTTCGATAGGAAATAGCCTGTTATTCCGCGATATTTTAACCAGTCTTTATAACCCTTGTATCGGAGAGCCTTACGAATTAATTTCTCATCTTCTGTACGAATATTTTCGTTACTGATTTTACAAATGTACATGACGTATATATTTCTAGCAACGTAATAACCATCATTCTTTGAATGTTTCTTGACACTCTCAGTGAAGTCATGTCATTTCTTGATCAATGATTTCCCCTTAAAGTGTTTTTGATCTCTTCTTGTATGAATTTTCTAACTTTTTCATTACCCAAGGTGAGTAGAAAGTATTTGAGGAGATCAGCCAGACCTTCGCTATACTCCGTGATAATGGATTCAAATTTCTTGATCAAGTCCTTGAAAGCGAGAGCATTAAAGTTTTTATCAGAGATACCTTGAGGAATTCCCCTTCACTATCCCCGAGACATTCTATCAAGGTTTCCAAATGGCTAATTACCTGTCAGGTGTCTTCATTGTGATTAGGGAAAAGGCAGCTTCGCACAAAGTATCTTCTTCTGATTTGTCGACGTAGCTAAGACGACTGTGTGAAAGTGACATGAGGATATGTCCTCTCTTCAGTATCCACAGATTTCATCTGAGATTCATTCATCTAAAGATTTCTCAAAAATAGATCAATGAGAAATGCAAAATTAATGTGAAGTTTGCTATCATTTCTACATTATAATTTCTACTTATATAATTTTAATCATAGTTGAAAATTAATTTAAAATTGGCTCAATATAAAAAAAACTTGGAATTTTTATTCTCATCAATGTAAATGAGGTTGTAAAAAAGTATTTTCTTTTCATAGACGTTTAATTAATTTCTAGATTTTCGAAATCGATAAAAATTTTGAAATCAAAGATTGAAAAAAGTGGGGCATAGTCGAAATTCGTGAGGTTTGCCCTATATAGGGGGATCATTTAAAGTAGGAAATTCTCAGTTATTACGCAGGTCTCAACAATATCACATAATCTATTCTATAATTCAGGCTAAACAAATCCGAAAAATACCAAAAAGTCTCAAAGAGATATCTAAATTTGGATAAAATAACCAAGATTAGTAAAATTTGGTTTTCATCTACTTATTAGTAGATGGGAAATTTAATAGAAAATCGACTTTCTTAGATGGGGTCATATGAATCCTTATTGAATAGAATTTCCATTAGAATGGTCCTATATCAATTTTGAGTCTTTTTCTAGATTGGTTTTCTTATCGTCTCGATAGGGTTAATTCAGGGTCAGAAATTCGTTTTAATTCAAAAACTTAAAAATGGGAAAAGAAAAATATTGAGCTTCTTGTAAATTTTCATCTTCATTACAGCGAGTCAAATATATTTTTTCCTAACAATGTGAATCTGTTAGATCTATATTTGGAAATTAAAAATGTTTTTGTGTAATGACTTACAAGTAGGTATGATGAAAAATGAAGTATTTTCAATATTAAAATCTGAATGGGGTGTGCGACTTTTAAAATCTGAAACTTTTATTCTCATTTCAGGTGAATAATCCGTAATATAAAATAGAGTTTGAATATAGAAAGTTTGAGCATACCTAGCATTCTCAGAGTGAAACTAATGATTTGTAATTTTCAAGGCCAATATTGGCCAGGAGATAAACTAGCCAAGGGATAAAATTGATATCAAGTATTAATGAATCCCGCATCTCTCTTTAACTGCGACAGAAAAAATTGGCGCCAAATTTGAAAATAATTTCTTCTCGACTCAATAATCGGCATATGTGTATGTATATTAATTAGATAATAAAAGTTTATATAAATTCTGTCTCCTTCTTCTTTGGTTCTTTCCTCAAATATTCTTCTCTTTCTCTTTAAAAAAATAATAACATCGCTGGAGAATATTCCAATTTCTCCTCGAATGAAAATCAACCGGTGAAAGGCTTGAGAGAAATCATTTCATGTATCTCAGATACTGTCCAAGACGTCGTTCTTATCGAACTCTCTTGGAACGTTATCAAATATGCTTTATTAGAAGTAGACGTTTGCCACATCAATTAACTTGGATATAATCTCAGATCTGTAACTGGTTTTTCCATTCTGTTATATTCGATATTAACATTTTCAGGTCCGAGTCTATTTAATGACTTCAAACATTGAATATAAATAAATATTCGGAATCAGAATCAATTAAAGATGAATAATAAATCCTTAAATCATCTGAAAACTTTTTAATAGAAATTTTATTTCGACACTTTTCAATACATTTTCGCTATCTACTTTCAAGCGACCGCACAAGTAATATTTTTAATAAATAAGGTGAATTTAGTCAATTCGAATAAAATAACTTTTGGTCCAACTTTTTTCGGGAAGATTGATAAACAAGTTATTTAATGGTGTGTATCTTTTATCTACAGGATCTTTATTTCTACAAAAATTTTTAGGTTTAATATTTTGGCCCACATATTGGCAATGGACCTGAAAGGGTTAAGCACTCAGATTAATTCTTCCAAAATTAAGGACATACAAGTCTTTCGGATTTGTAAATACTCTTTTAAAAGTTCTTCTGAGTTTGAGACTACTATGTAGTAAGAGTAACTCATAGGAACTCATTGTTCAATGTATTGGAAACAGAGATATTGCAAGAACTTCCCGTGAAGAAATCATTTACCTCATCAGTTATCCATCCCTGTGTTCATCAATCTCACAAGCTAATAATTTAATTAATAATTTTAGTACACGAATAGATCAAAAATAAAGCTAATTGATATAAAGTTGGGAACTTCGATTTTTTCCTATCTTCATTTTCGATTGAGAGTCAAATTTCGATTTTTTGATCATTTTCACTACTTTTTTACAATTTTGATTAATCAAAATCCCTTGAAAAATCTTTCGAAAAATTTTTGATGAAAAAATTGAGGTTTTCGTAAAACCAACTTTATATCACAAGTATTCTTCTAAGAGGGAGGCCGATGATGATTCTATTAACTTATGTATTGGTACCAGATCCAGATCTGAGATTGTACTCGTGTAAGGAGACAGAGAACAGAATTCATTAAATATTTTTACAATAAAACCTATTAGAGTTGATCAAGGGGAAATAGGAATCTATTCAACCTTCTTCTTTTCTGTGGTGCATTTGTTGTCAAAGAGGATTCAACAATTGAGTTGGTGATTAATTTAGTACAATGTCTATTCATCATTGTTCATCATACTCGGGAAAAAAGATGTGGGTAAGACAGTCAATAGAGTCTTTGATTTTTAACCTCGAAAAATACACAAAGGACTCGTACAACTAGAATACATTCAACAAAAGAATTTTATCACAAAATAGAGAACAAGACACAGTGTCCATAAAAATAAAATACTTTCAACATGCTCAACTGGGGAGAGTCAGAATTTTAAAAGCAAACATCCAATAATAAAAGAAATTCATGTTAACAGTCAACAACATTGAAATTATTAGCATATCTATTGGAGAAGCATATGAAGAGACATTGATGTTTTAAGTCATTTTTTCCAGTAAAATGTTGATTGAGTGTGAAGGGAAGGGGTGTGAAGTTGAGAAAAATAAGCCAACCACCACTGGTAAGTGAAAGGGAAGGGAATTGTAAATTTCTCCAATACACTGGAAAAAATGAGGAGAAGTGAGGAAAAAAGATTTGTAGATGTGAATTAGTCCAGTTTTGTATAGTAGAAATGACAGATAATTTTCCCCTCTTTTAATCTCTTTAAATGTCACTCAGAGAAATAAAAAAAACTGTTTGTTGAAATAAATGCAAGTGTACTCTTTTAGCAATTATAGAAATGAAAAGATTGCATTTTTTGTATTTTTGACCAAATATGACCTTTAACTAAAGCTAGTTGACATGAAGATGAGAATTGACTATTTTTACAAAAAATTCGATATTTTCTCCGGATTCACAGAAAAAAATAATTTTTTGAATTCTAAAACGGAATGAGCTACTAAGATGTGGATATTCGATCAATTTCGAAAAGAAAATCAATTGGACCAAAATTAGGCCGTTCTTCGAATTTCGAAAATCAACCAAATTTCCACTTTTTCTACTTTTGAACCCAAAATTTTATCGATTTCGATGATTCAAAGCAGTTAAACGATGATAATTGGGATCAACATTGTACGAAGAATTCGAATTTGGCCATACTGTTTCCAAGAGAAAGTCTAGAGATTTTGGATAATTTGCCTTCGTGATATTCAAAAAATTCAAATGGTTCGATTTCCCACAGTAATGACGAACTTCAGTGAACTTCTAGAAGTGAATTCGAATTCTTCGTTCAATTTTGATCCCAAATATCATCACTTAACTGCTTCGAATTATCGAAATCGATAAAAATTTTGGGTTCAAAAGTTGAAATAGTGGAAATTTGGTACATTTTCGAAATTCGAAAAACGGCCTAATTTTGGTCAGATTGAATATTTTCCGGAAATTTTTTCGAATATCCTCATCTTATTAGCTCATCCCATCTTAGAATTCAAAGGAATTAATTGTTTCTGTGAATCCGGAGAAAAATATACTGAGTTTTTGTAAAAATAGTCAATTCTCATCTTCATGGCAATTAGGTTTAGTTAATAGGGAGATGAGATATTTATGATTTTTATAAAAAATTCAGTATATTTTTAAGAAAATTATAGCGTATCTCAAGTCTAAATGTAGCGCCAAATTCTCTTATTTTTGAAGTTTGATTTCAAAGTGATCAAAAGTTAATTTTTAAAATCACAATAAGACAAGAAAATCGATAAAACCATAAAAATTTAGATAAACTCGTCATCTTTCAGGGATTTCCCAATTTGAAATCAGCAAAAGCTTTCAACAAAAAGTTCAAAAAATGGGAATTTGGCTCTTCTTCGAGATATGATATATGCCATAATTTTTCCTATCGTGCAAAAAGTCGGTCTGATGACCAGAAAATTTTGATCAAAGTCGATTTCTTGAAAAAATTGAGATTTTTGTAAAAATAATAATTTGGCTTTATTATTCATCAGATTGAAATATTTAAAAAAATCTTAAAATAGAGTGTAGATTTTGAGAAATTATCAAATTTTAGGTCTATCTATTCATGTTCTAATAAAGTGTTATAACAGCTCGTATTAAAAATCTTAAAAAACAAGAATAATCCACAACTCTTTGTCTAAAACCTTTGAGCCACCTTTTCTGGTTTAGTAGTATCGATAGTATCGCTCAAATCAGGAGTTGTTAAGCATGGCATAGGAGAATTTCCTTACATTGACATGTGTGAATATAGCTTTAATTTATGAACGGTTTCATTGTATATTTTATTATTCAAGAACCTAACGAAAAACTTTTAATTTCGATTTGATGAAGATGATGTCAAAATTCTATAGAAGAAACAGGAAAAGAGTCTTACATTACGCTAGACTGTGCATTTCTCAACAGTAAATGAAGGAAGGAGTCCTACTGACTTGTCTTTTTTTTGGTGACTTCTTCACGAGGAAAAAGTTGAAGCAAAAGAACGAATGTAACATCAAAATTCTCTTCATTTTTCAAGGCAAATTGAAGAGATTATAGCTATTCTTTTTGATATTCCAATTTATTTATTTTACACAAATAAAACTCTTCCTACTACTCCCTCACTCGCTCACGCATTCTGTTTAGAGTATTTTTTTCTCTCTGAAAGCGAGTTTAGTTAATCCTTAGCATTCTCAGATGAAAATGAATATCGAGTTAATGGTGATATTAGATGAATGACTGCTTCTACTCCAGTTGGAAGAGACTGAATATGGGAGTGTGTGTGTGGGGTTAAGAATAAATGGAGAATTATCCAAAAGTAATTATTCAAATTCCAAGTAACTCCAAGATTAAAACAAAAAGTTACATATGGTAAAATGAGTGGTTAATTTCAAGAAGTATAGAAAAGAATCCAAATCAGAATAGTAATATCTTAGATGAAGTTCGACAATATTACCGTTCTTAATTCAAACTTGTCAAATGCTTGATGGTACTTTACTTTATAGCTACACACATGTTACATGTAAGGGAATCACAATGTGTATTGAACTAAATTGAGGAGAAAAGGACTTTTAACCCTTTCGATGTAAGAGGTCATCAATAAGTCCTTATTTTTAGAGTAAGGAGGTGGGTTCATATCTTCGACGCTACTACCCCTGAAAAAAATCTTGCACTAATCTTGACACAGCATTGTCTGATGAGAATGTATCCCCAGCAAATTTTGGGTATTGCTTCCTGAGCTTGACTTCCATAGGTCGAAACAAGTCGATATTGTGAGTTCCAGTAACCGAAGCATTAAGTTCAAAACGAATAATATCCTTCCTGCACCAGAATATGACTTTTTTGCAAGCCTGTCTTGTTTAGGCTGGGTAACGTGCTCAAAAGCCCTGTATGTGAGCCTATTGATAAGCCTCCGGCAAGCTTTAACCCTTAATAAATTATCGATCTGATTTCAATGTCTGATAATTCCATTGTAACTTTTGAATGATAGAATTTTAGAAATTATCAATAAGAAAACCAATTTCTTTGAAAAATTAAAGAAATTTGAAATGAATTTGTGCCGTTATTTCATATTCGACCTATGAAAATATTTTTTAATACTTTTGAAACAATAACCAGGCTCAAGTGAGAAAAATTCACGATCCTTCTTGATTAAAATTATTAAACTCGTTTATACAGTTAGATATGATAAAAATCATGTTCATAATACAGATGAAGAGTTTGATTCACAAAAAGATTTGTTTTCAATGCACGATTATTCATAAGCAATGCCATCAATATCTTTTAATTGATGCAAATTTACACAATCTTGTTTTTAATCTTAAGAGAACCCCACATTCTTTTACAAAAAACTTGAGGTGCTTTTTCGAAACCTATTTTCTTATGGACATTGTACATCTTAGTTAAACTCATTTTTGTACCAACTCATCTGAGAGAATTATTAATTCTATGTATTAATTTCTGTATTCAAGCATGTGTCGAAAATGCTTCCCCCTTTGTGTCATTAAGTTTTAAAAATCCAGAATTTTTCAAATCGCCGCTCAATTTTCAATGAATTGTTACTACGAAATCTTGGCAGTTTAATGAGTTTCTAGAGTTTTCTTTTCAAAAATAGCAATCTTATCATCAAGAGGACCTTCGTGGTTAATTTCGTCGTTTTATTATTTCCGTGGGATATTGTGGGAAAAATGGACAATGTCGAAATGGAGGATGACTTTCACACTTTAAGAATGTGCAAAACATAATTTGAGTACTAAATTAAGTATCAGAAAATTAAGTACTCTCGAGAGTTGTTTCGGGGAGAAAAAGATTTCACCCTAGCCTATTAACCACCGACTGTTTCTCTTTTTTTAATGGTTTTTATTAGAAGGAATTAGCCATAATCCAAAACTCAAATCTTTTTTTTAAAGAGAACAATGTATAGATATATCTCTTTTTTTCTGAGAGGTAAATAACAGCATAGTTGAGAATGTTGATTTCTTTATCTATCAAGAATAGGGAAGACTACGTATTTATGAAAATCTGTTCACCAATTTTTTCCCAACTCAAATTCTGCCCGGCTCCCCCTATCTATCGGAGAGTAATAATAAATACCATAAAAACACATTGTATCTCTCATTGTACAATTTATCTGCAATGAGAAATATTTATTCATGAGAAGAGATAAATGGTACTATCTTATTGAATAAATATTTGTAAAGTTTTCGTTCTACCCAGTCACATATTGTAATGCTATGTTTATTATTTTCAGGTTTTTAGAAACTTATTTCCGTATGTCTGAGTACATTTTTTAAAGTTTTCTTCAGGGATAAAATTTTTAAATTAAGATTCACATCGCTGACAGTAGTCTGAAAATGTGTCCTTTTTATTATTACATGAGAAATAGATGAAGATCGTACAAGATTCTATTGTATCTGTTACAGGGAATCTGGAAACTAATCTTATTCTAAAGACTTCCTGATAGTCTTGAGACTCCCTAGTTAGCTAGGGAATCTGGAAACTCGGTTTCTAGAATCCCTACTCGAGTTATTCATTGTTACAGGGAATCTAGAAACTCAAGGAAGTCTTAAGAATCCCTTCATTTCTAGGGAATCTAGAAACTAGAAAATTAGTTAGATTGATTCGAAAAACTTGTCAATTTTAATTACATGGGTCATGAAAAAAATAAAACGAATGAAAGAACAAATGGGTGGGTACTAATGTTATGATTTCGAATCATCGTGTTGAAAATTCATACTTCATGGTTTCTATAAAATCAGGACTCCAAATGGGAGAATAAATGGTCTTCCTGAGTCAACTGATACCAGCCCAAAAAAATTCATTCAACTAGAGAATGTGCCCGATGAATCTTTTTTCAGTCAGAAAGTTGAATAGTCTGCAATCTTAAGTTAATGCCCAGGGTATACTCGATGTAATTGATTTTTTAATAAGTGCAAATGCAAAAGAAATAACGTTTTATGTAACTCAAGATGTCATTACATTTTATATTGTGCGAATAGATAGAAAAATTTTTAAATGTTGCATATCAAAATTTTCAGCCATCATTAGTTCGATTTTTTATTGTAAAAAGTTTCTAAATTTCCTAGGGATTCCTAAGTTTCCTCTCCAAGTTTCTAAAAGATTTCCTAAATTTTAAGGGATTCTAGAAACCGAGTTTCCAGATTCCCTAGCTTACTAGGGAGTCTCAAGACTATTAGGAAGTCTTAAGAATAACATTAGTTTCCAGATTCACTGTAACATATCAACCTAATGAATAGATTCTAAACTATTTACAAATATTTTTTCATATGCTAAAAGAAGCTATAATTTTTGAAAACTGTGCTATTTTTTCTAAGAAAAAGCTGTTTGTGACTGTCCTAATAATCACTAATAAGACACGGGAAACAGAATAGACAATTCTTTCAGAACTTGAATACGGATGATATAAAAAAATTTGGAAATTACGCCAACCGAAGATTCAAAATCTCCCCGTTTTAGTCCAATTTTTTTTTCGTTGAATACTAGGATACTCAGAAAATTTCAAAGCCTTTTTGTTATGGTTGTTTAGGTATTGACAGTAAACTTTACTCTAGAATTGTATTAGCTAAACATTCATGAAGAAACAATTAAAATGGAAAAAGATAATTTTTCATTGAAATGTTGGAGTTTCCTTGATTGAATTTTCCTTCAGTAATCATTGGGGTAGAGAATTTAAAAAATGTTACCCTTTTGACAGCCTCTCTTGAAAGTATGTAGTATAGGGATTTAACTGTACATCATTTTGATATGAAAAATAATTGATTTTTTATTTCACACGCGATCAAACAGACACCTTCAATCCACCCCTGTTCTCTATCTTTCTTTTCCTAATGTACTGTATTGAAATTTAAAAATAACAGAAAAAAGAAACAAAAAAGCATGATGGCAGGATATTAATAGGACCAGTGGGTATAACTAAACCCAACAAAACTCGAATATTGTACTAAATAGTAATTAATAATTCTTGGATGAAAAATAATGACAATTTATTTCCCAGGCTTATCAGGAATTGATATACTTTATATACTCCTTATCCAAGCAACAAAAGAAGAAACAATTGCTTCGAAAGATTCATAAAAAAGCAATTATCAATGTATTCTTTTAATGATAGAGGTTATTCTACAGTTAATTATTTATTTTCAGAAATTTTCAATAAATATTTATTCTTTAATAATTTAGGGGTTTTCTATTAGATCTAACATCTTTAATAGAAACTAGTAAAAGTAGATTTAGCTAACCTCTTTCTAAAGCCTCTTCCTTGCATTTCGGTATTGAGATAGAAGAGGCTTTCAATAAAGGTTATTTATATTCCAATTAAATCTACTTTTACTAGTATTTATTGAGGATTTTCCTGCTAACATCTTTAGGTTCTTTGAATAGCATCTAATTTCCCCTTTGTTGGCTTTGATATCATTTCATTGATATATCATTGATATATTGAAAGTTAATGATTTTTTTAAATTAATTTTGATATTGAATTTCTTTCATTCATTTAAGGTTTCTTTGGTGTGGTCTACATGCTGATCAGGAGTATCACCACGTAAAAATGAAGATAATCCAATTTTTCTATGATTTGATCTTGGCAGTTTTCTTTATCCTGGCTCTATTTGATAAAAAGCTTTTACAAGATCATGATTTCTGTGGTAAAATTCGAAACCTTTGTCTAATACTAATAATAGTAATTTAATTCGTAAAAATTCCCATATTTTTGTTATGAACCATTAATTTTCACCAACCATATCTAGCCTTCATGAATAGAGTGAGCGTTTGAATAGTGGATTTCAAAAATAATATCTCATCATTTCGGTTTTTTACATGATTTGGTAAATATCCTTTCCATTTCTAAATTTGATATACAGTCAATAAGCAAGAGAGTTTCATGATTATTAGAATGAAAAGTCAGACGTAGAGTTACAAGAATAATAGATTAATATGGTGTATTCTAAGGTATATAAGATAATTTCTAAATTCAAGTAAAACGATCAACAGTCTTTGATCCTACAGGTCACTGTTCATGCATCTAAAAAGTGCTTTACTAAATCAATAGAAAGTTAATTTTTGTTTAACCCTTTGGTTGCCGAGACAATCTTAATGAACTCAAAATTTAGAAAGTACAAAATTATTACTCATCCTAGTTCTATATATATATTTTTTTTTTGGTGACGAGGGATAAGTGCTCAAGTCTTGTAGTATCTCTAATTGGATGCGGAGAAGTCACACATCTTCCCTTTAGAGATAAGTTCAATTTTAATTAATCCAGAGATCTCCCAAACTAATAGAGTTCCAAAAGGTTTGAAAATATTGATGGTTACTGAAAGGGTTAGAAATAACAAATTATTATTTTTTGGGGCATTTGCAAAACTAGTATGTCCAAGGGGTGTTTTTTTTCAGAATTAGTATGTTTTTAAATTGAAAAATCAAATCTAGTATATCTTTTTACGTAAGTGCATATAAGTGTAATTTCAGAGTTAGTATGTCCAAGAGTTTTGTTTTCCAACTTAGTATGTTTTATTTTTCTACTCTGATCTTACTTTAACAGCGCTTTCCCTTTGTTTTAAGGAAAGCGTGGAACGAATTCAGTAGTTCGAACTAAGGTTTCTATAACGAAGAGTTAGGAAATATAAAATAATCCAAATTTTTATAGGTATTTTTGCTATAATCATTAGCTTCTTCATTAATCTCTTTAGCGATAATCCATTAGTTCTATTCAAACTGATTTTGAATCTTGGCTCAATATTTTGCCCAATATGATATGAACTAAATGAATTATGGCATTATTCAATGGCTTTGATAAGACCTTTTTCGCTGTCTAAAAATATAACATGAGGTTGTCCAACGATTTCAACACATAAGTGGAGATGATGAGAAAAATATTTTCAATACTTTCCTTACTCAGTTGGTAGAAGATGAAAAGCCAAGGGGAATATTTGACTATTCCCATCAATTCCATTTTACTGATTGTTTTCATTGCGAAAGAACCTGTAATTTATTCAATGAATATGACTTGATAAATTGCCGATTTCTTTCAAAAAATGAAACATACTAAGTTGGAAAACAAAACAGATTATTTATGAATAAAATCTAGTAATCCATACAAATTGTGAGCAAAAACATACTAAATTTGCAAACAGAACTAACTCTGAAATTATTCTTATATGCACTTACGTAAAAAGACATACTAGATTTGATTTTTCAATTTAAAAACATACTAATTCTGAATAAACACCCCTTGGACATACTAGTTTTGCAAATGCCCCTTATTTTTTACCTTTACCCTAGAATAGTACAAGAGATGTAGTAAATGTTTTTAACTATCCCTTATTGGTAAATAAGGATGATGAGTAAAGGCAAGATTAAAATAAAATTACTCAAAATGCCCGAGTTAAATTTTGCCCATCACGCTCTATCGAGAGAGGAGCTTCTATTTGTAGAGAATTAATTATGATTCTCTCAAAGGATATGTGTAGCTTGAGAAACAAATCCATTGATATGTTGGCAATTCCTTAGCAAGAAGAAAAAGAAGCAAATTCTAAATCTATCCGAATGTATATATATAGCCAATATAATTAAATGAAATTACAAAGATTCTAATTTCAATCCTTAATTCGCATTCATTTACATAATTTTACAATAAGTTGACCATACCGAAGTAAGTAAGCATCAGATGTAATCCATTGGAGTGTGAGAAACGCATAGATATCCCTACAAGTTGTTTACAATGTAATCTATTTTTACCATAGTAAAGCTAGTTGACATGAAGATGAGAATTTACTATTCTTACAAAAGACTCGATATTTTTCTCCCGGTTAACAGAAAAAATAATTCTAATACGGAATGAGCTAATAATTTGGTGATATTCAAAAAAAATCAATCTGACCAAAATTAGGCCAATTTTTGAATATAGAAAATGCACCAAAATTCCACTTTTTCAACTTTTGAACCAAAAATTTTCATCAATTTCGATTATTCGAAGCAGTTAAGTACTGATATTTGGGATCAACATTGAACGAAGAATTCGAATTTGCCATGGAGATAGCGAAGATATTACTGTTTCCGATAAAAAGCTAGACTTCAAGATTTTGGATAATTTGCCTTTGTAATAATCGAAAAATTCCAATGACGAATTTCAGTGAACTTCTGCAGGTGAATTCGAATTAACATTAACATTTGGAGACAAGAGTTGCCCGATTTCCTCAAAAATATTTTGAGCTTGTTGACTCGAAGTCATGTTAAGAACGAAGGAAGGCTTATTGGTGAATAGAGTTTTATTTCCCTGATTCTTCTCAGACCAAACTCCGACTTTAGATGCGTTTATATGAAGCTATTCTGTTTTATAATTAGTAATTATTAATTACTGTATAACAGCTGTACATGCAAGTTTAAGAAATCAACATTAGACAAAGAATCTGAACTGGAAATTTTTATTGCGTGACATTAGCTGTCTAATTGCTATCTTTCTCCAGATATTCAGGGGAAATAGAATTTTCTTGAATTGCAAGAAGAAATGATCTTATGAGTTTATGAAATGAAAAAAAGTTTCCGAAAAATTAAATCATCCAAAAATCTCTAATTCCCCGCCTCCCTGAGGAATGCTTTTGATTCTCATTAACTCTTTCTCCCGATATAGGGCCATTATTCAAAGTTGGAAATTCTAAGTTATTACATAGTTATTGTATTAACAATATAAAATTATCTATTTTCTAATTCACGCTAAACGAATAAAAAAAAAGACTCAAAGAGATATCTAAATTTGGATTAGTAAAATTTGGTACTGATGAGTAGATGGGAAATTCAATAGAGAAACGAATAGAATTCCCATTGGAATCTCATTAAGAATAATTTTTTTTATATGTTAATTGTAAGTAAGGAATAGTGCAGCACCTATACTTACAAAGGTTACTAGAATTATTTCGTTTTAGGTGCTTAGGTCGTATATCCCACAGGAACGTCTTATTTGGTAATGGACTAGCCTATGTCGCTGAATGTTAGAGCTTACTAATGGATCCCATCCAGACTGATACGAAAGAAACTCACATAGCATTTAGAAATAATCTAAGCATACATATATGGTAGACATATACGCGCGTTAGTATGCCACAACCTGATGTCAAAAAATCCGAATTCTTGATGATAAAATTGAGATTTCTGTAAAAATCATAGATTTAAATTTAAAGAAAAAAATGATAGAATCTCAGATAACCACCCAATATTGGGAGAATGTCCTCTCGCTAATTATCCAGGAATAAAAGTTTCTTTAAAATCTTCTCCTAATTGTTTCCACATTTCTCTAAGCTTCTTTCATCTTTTCATGTTTATGTAATTAATTAAACCCTGTATCTCTCATCTGATGTATCAGAAAAATGCTTTTACTCCCATCCTTTCTTCAGCTAGGTAACTCTCTCTCTCTGTATATGAGAAATAGTATAGAATTTCTTTAACCCTTTAATATTTCGTTTTTCTTTAATAGTATAATACACTGTAATACACACTGTACCCCTAGTGTCACTGAATGTGGAATCCCCAAAAGGGACATTCATTATTTTTCTTTTTCGAGGTTAAACGAATAGACCTAGATGATAATGATGATTTTAGTAATAAGGTTGTTTCATATACACACACAAAAAACATGGTCTATCCAGCAGTAACCTAGATAATAATAATACCAACACACTAATAGTGGTTAAGGGAAATTAGACTACAATTTTTTAATTATTATCAAGTGTGTAGGGGAAACGGAGTACACAGAAAGGAAACCAAAGATGACTGAATTTTCAATCGAATCGTGACTTGCTGTTATTTCAAATGGGGGTGAATTTGTTTAATGAAATCCTCTGGGATTATGAATGAAGCTATTTCAAAAAAGAAAATGTGTCTCATTAAAAAAATTACCTTTTCATTCGAGTTATTTTTTTGTTCTTCGTTTGATTGATGAGCTGCCTGCAATCTGGTAGGTTCTGCAATTAACTAGGAGCCACCTGCAGGAATCGGCCTTGGCCATGAATTTTTTCAGCATGATAGATTTTTTTCTCAAAATTTCGATCTCATATTTAGCTTCCTACTTGAGCAGGTCTTGGCCAAAGATAATTTTCCTTAATTAACAATAATTATTAATTAGTTAGGATTGTCGGTATTAGGGATCGGGAAAAACTCAAAATCATTCCCTATAATTTCTAAGAAAAGCGAAAATTCAAAATACCTAATTCCGAATCTGAACTCTTTTTTGAAAGCTGACTTATCATTTAAAAGATGATAGAGGTTAAAATAGAGGCATTTTTGGCTGAAAAACCAGTTATCTTGAGAGATGTCGAACAGGCGATTGAATATTTGAAAGGCCGCAGAAAATAAGTATTAAAAAACATTTTCATCAGTGAAAAGCTATCTTTATGAATCTTTTTTTGAAGCTTAATAAATTTCCTTTCTTTTGAGGGGTGATAAAAGTGATTTTAAGCAGCTTTCAGTTTATATTATCGCTTGAGAAAATTTTGTGAAGGAATAAGTAAAAATAGTTGTAGATAAATGACCAACTTATCAATAAAATATCAATAACAGACCATTTACGAGTAGTGGAAAAAAATTCTGTCAGACTTTTACTTACAAGACAAGTTGAACAGAAAACTATCGAATTTGCCAAATGAGTTGACACACAACGCAATGAAAGAGATCTCAGTCGCGACAATCTAACTGTATATGTTTAAAATTTGTTTTACAAACAAACAGTGTAAACCGTTTATGTTATTATTTATGGATCCGATAAAATGTCAAATGATATTGTCATTCTCGAATCAATTTTCGCTTGTCAAATATCGCTCTGCTACTTTATCTACAACTAATCACCATCGCTTTGTTCATTATAATTTTTATTGTTTTTCAATAAAAAAAAATTACAAATGAAGCGATATGTTGTGCATATTAAAATTATTATTAATGATGATGATGATAATGATATCTATCAAGAGAATAATCAAAATCTATTATGAAATTGTAAGAGGTCATCACATTTCTTGATGCAACAAGATATACTCTGACAACGTTTCAGACTTTTGAAGGAGAATCATTTCCATTCAGCCATTGAGGAGAAGAGGCCTTATATCACGACATTATTTTAATTTTCATAGGAAAACTATTTTGTAGTCGCTTGCAAGTATACTTTAATGAATAAAAAAATTTGTCTACTCATAAGTGAAATTAGTTATGATTTACTCGACCTCATCAAATCTATTTTTAAATTTGACAAATCTAAAAAATGGCTACAACCCTCACCGAATCCCCACTGGGTTCTCTATCAGTTTTTTTAGAGTATCAAGTAATAATAAACCCTACGATAACTGAGAGGTGTCATTACATGATTAATTAATTACAAGAATAGATTTGTAGAATAGAATGAATTAGAGTTTCAATGGAAGATTTCAATGGACAACGTATGCTAGAAGTAAATTGCTAAACTTTTTCCTATCAAGGATTAACATGAACGATGGATTTTTGATAAATTTGAAACCTCTGTCCATTTACTTCAATCCCACTGACCACTGTGTGTTTGTGTATATAGATGATTAGTAATCAAATTAAGGGAGATAAATAATAATAGTTGTAGCAATTTTTGCATTTTCTCCATTCTCCCAAACGTTCTTAATATATAGTAGTAGTTTTAATTTTATATATTATTTAGTATATAGTATCCTTATATCTTTTAATGAATATACCTAATAATATATCATAATATACATTTTGTACAAATAGACATATATGCTAAGATTCATTCAATTGATACTATAGTATTATTATTATAATGAACAGGAATTAATATAGAGAAATGAAGAATTGAATGAACGTATGTGTGTGTGTATATAGGTATATGGATATGTGTACTACGCAACGTAGTCATTGGTTATCGTGGAATTTAACGTAAATTCAATTCTCTCGCCTTGAAAATTTATATTAGCTATTATATTTGTATATATTTTTGTACATGTCTATCTCACCATCAATATCCGTAAAAATAATGTTTTTTAATTTGGAATTGTATTTAAATAAAGATAATAATAGTAATAATACTGTATACTAATTTGTTCAATTATCTCTCTCGATCACACAGATTATTTTATTATAAAAACACATTATTATTCAACTATCAAGAGTAAATACAACTATGTCAGATATCCTTGCATCACATGGAGGCCAAGAGGATAAATACGACCTAACAGAGAGGACTAAAATGACCTTTTGTAAATACATCCAAGAGGAAGAGAACAGTTCATCCGAGTTAATTGAGGCCTCTGAGACTCCAACACCCACAAAAAAATCCAGATCAACCACTTCATATGGAATAAACGACATCTTGGGCAGCAATGGAAGAGTCTCCAGTGATGAGCCCCATTCAGATCGGGACTTTTCGAATGAGTCGAAATCCTCCCCAGATGTCAATAACGACTTTGAGACCAATTTCGACCCTGATCAAGAGTCAAAGAGGTCAGACACATCGAATTATCAAAGCTCCAATGAGACTGGAAATACCTGCCGTCAGGCTTTCAACTTTGCTTCCCTTCTGTCTTCGTCCGTCAATGGCCAGGTTGGCGGAGAGAGCTATAACAACTTTATATGGTCCAATTTGACAAAATTCCTGGAAAAGGCCAACAGCAACAGTATCCCGTTCCATGTTCCAAAGACAGATGAAGATGATCTTGCCAGTAATCGGGCACCAAGTCCCCTGGGCTTATTGCAGACCAATAATCCAAAGGCTGGCCAAAATCCACAACTTACCAATTCTAGTGAGTTTCATTCATCATAGGGAATAAAAATTCTCATGAATCGAAGATGATAAGTTTGATACATTTCGAGGGAGAAATCTGAGCAAGATGGTAACTAAAAATCAAATGTTTTGTTTTGAGTGGGACTCGAGTCCGAAATTGTTTCCTTATTGAAACTTGATTGTATCGAAATTGCTTCCTAATTATAAAGGGGATTGGCGTCTATCTTTTTTTCCTTTCAAATGGGGTGGAGAGGGGGAGAAATATGATAAATCATTTGAGATTGCTCAATAAAATTCTGTTGTTTTTTTCTTGCCTACTTAAGAATAAACTGAGACAAGTTAATCCTCATTTAGTTCATCAGTTTACTACATTTATCTTACTTACAAGAATCCAATCCCTCTCAAAAATTACCCATCTCTCTTTCAGGTCTCAAATTTCTTGTAATTTCTAAAGATTATAATATAGAGTGTTTGCAAGATTCATCATCAACAACATATCAATTAATCAGAGAGATCAGAGAGAGAAAGGTTAAGAGCACTGCTTATTTACTCTCTTAAAAAATACATTGGATAAGTGTAAATATTAGAAAAAAACATTTACTTAATTCTTTTCTCTCTCTTAATTCTAAATTGAAGCGCTTAACGATTGAGAAATTAACTCAAG
Organism: Gyrodactylus bullatarudis; assembly: GCA_012064415.1. NCBI lineage: Eukaryota > Metazoa > Platyhelminthes > Monogenea > Gyrodactylidea > Gyrodactylidae > Gyrodactylus > Gyrodactylus bullatarudis. The sequence continues at coordinate 80,976 of SSNU01000256.1, read as the reverse complement.
TTATCGTGAGAAAATAAACTGAATTTGCTCGAGTGTACATAGAAATTTGCTTAGTTGAATTCACTTCAATATATAAAGAGATGTCCTCAGGGGGGGTATAAGAAAACCTGTTGTTGGTTTTTCTATCATTTGTATTTTGTGTTATGTCATGAAGTTTAGATAAACATAAATACTCTCTCTCTTATTGTATTGTAAAGAGTGAATCTATCTACATCATTTGTTCAAATGTTCTCAGCTAATATTTCGAGTTACGTTCAAGATATTATCTTTTAAATAGTGAGATGCAAGAGCCTACAAATATCATTTTTAAGCATTCAATATTTGGACGAAATTTTGCAAAATTACTTAAATCACCCATCGATATGAAAAAACTAATCTTCGAGTGTTTAAATATATAATCCCACTAAATTTCGCTTCAAAATACCTTTCCATGCTTCTGGAATAAGATAAACAAAATTGTGAAAATTTTTAAATGACCTATCAAAATTGTAATATTCATGAAAAATAAAAGAAATTTCGTTTCGAGCTATTGAAAAACAATTTTAATAGGATTCAAGTCATTTTTACAACTTTATGTAAAGAAATAATGTGAATTCAAGTTAAAATTATAAATATAAAACAATAAAAACCGTTCTAAATTTGAAAATTTTCACAATTTTGTTTATCTTATTCCAGTAGCATGGAAAGGTATTTTGAAGCGAAATTTGGTGAGATTATATATTTAAACACTTGAAGAGTAGTTTTTTCATACCGATGGGTAATTGCTATTGGTCAAGACAGCCCCTTTCATGTTCTTGTAATATATATAAATGCTCAAGTCGGTGTAAGGTCTGAAGAGAGCCGACGAAAATAAAAGCTTTTATTCACCTAACCTCTTTCGTCGTTCTAACTACCAGCATGACCATTAGTCAGCGCCCCCAAAATATTTTCGAGGAAATAAGGCAATTAATGTCTCAAAACTTGAAGATTAGTTTTTTCATACCGATGGGTGATTTAAGTAATTTTGCAAAATTTCGTCCAAGTCAACAGTAGAAAAACGATCTGACCCCTTACAAAAACATAGCAGGATAAATGAAACTTGCTTTATTAGAGTTGATGCAACCAAATCTCAATCAAACATTTGAGACATTTAATGTTCTATACACCATTCTTTTTAACAGGGAATTCAAATTAGAATCTCTTTTGGGATCTTTGTCTACATGTTAATTGTGAGTCCTTTTCTCGTTTGGCTTTCTCGATCAGCTCTACATATATAGGGTTAATAATATGAATTTAAGTGAACTAAATCTTTTTTTGGTCACTAACGCGAAATACATAAAGGCAGATTCTATATTTATACATGGTGAATCTGATAATTTACTAATTGACCATAAAAACAAACTAGGATGCCCTTGGAATGTGTTATCATTGTTATTGTGGTTGAGTAGTATAGTTACTCAAATGATGATTATAATTATCATCATGAATATGTGTAGTCTGATAAGAGAGAGGAGGGTCTAGGAACAATATAGGGGTTAAAAGGTCGTCATTTCTGTATGCTACTAGAAACCAATTCAGAGGAGTTATTGGCCACTCGTCTCTCTTTAAATGCTTATAATTTCTTGCCAATTCTTATGCCAACTTTGATCTAATAGAATATTCAAGTGTTGGAACTTTTCAATAGAAACCCTCTAATTTTGTAGCTTATTAAATGTTCGTTGGGCCGTTAACAAGAGATAACAAAAGAATTCGAATATTAAAAACATTAAAGCTGGCCTATAAATGCAAATTAATCTACGGTTATGAGTTAACCCTAGTCTAATTGAGCTAGATGACAAGTTACAAGTTAATCAAGGGTAGAAGTTATAATTCTTAGAAATGTATGGTATACCAAATTAGTAGAGTAACTTATCGAATAAATCGGCTATTTAATATTTCGTATATCAAGTTGATAGCTACACATAAAAACCTAGCATTACATAATAATAATATCAATATCAGAGACATCAAAAAGGTATTATTATGTTAATACAACATTCTATTGTTTTCTATCAGATTCATAATAATTATAAATATATTCTTTCTCTCTAATAATAATGATAATCGTAATAATGAAAAAAGACTACACTCTATATAGAATGCGGTGACAATTACAATTCATCAATGTGTGTTTGTAAATTCATCATGTAATATATATATATATTAATGATAATTATAATAATTTATTCAAGGATATTGTGTATATTGTGTAGATATGAAAAGAAAACACTTGATTCACACATGATGAGATAATTGCACGATAGATGAACTGAGAAATGTTAATATTTCTTTAATCTCAGCGAAGCTCAAATTACAGGCTGATTGACCAAATTTTTGAAATCAACGAATATTCCGAGGTAGAAAATTGGTGCATTTCTGAATATAAAAATGTTGTTTCCTTCTTCTATTCGGAGCAAAAAAATGAGTTTTTTCATAAGAATAACTTGACTCAATTCTTTCCATTAAAAAATCGAAGTCGGTCAAGACATTTTGATATCAGAATAGGAAGAGAAAGAAAATGTCGAGTTTTCAGGGATCCAAATTTAGCTCTCACAGGGGGAATTCCTAAAAAACCATTGAGTCTTTTTCGTATTCTTGATTACTTGAAGAAATATGGAGTATTTCTTCTAAACAAACATAGATTTTTGATCTTGCATCTGAATTAAAATTGAAATAAATATTTAGATTCTTCTACCAAAAAAGTCTCCGGTCCAGAAGATCAGTTAAAGCTGATAGCATCCATGATGAATGGTCGATCAGAGGAAGCAGACTCTCCCCAGGACGATCTATCCGATCGAGATGTCAAACGTAAGCATACTAGGCCAACATTCAGCGGTCAGCAAATTTTTGCTCTGGAAAAGACATTTGAACAGACAAAGTACCTAGCAGGTCCAGAACGAGCTCGTCTCGCATATCTCCTAGGCATGTCAGAGAGCCAAGTTAAAGTAAGCAATTCTTTCCTTGATTACTAGAAATACTTTTTGTTCATTTTCCTTTTTTACGTTAACCCATTATTTTGAACCTTCATAACTCTACCAGTTTGATAGGTTTCTGGATCAATTAAAGTTTAAATTGAATCCCACAATGTGAGCTTGGATTAGTAATATTTTTGGCCAAATAACTTGGTATCTTCATTGCTAAATTTTTGTTTTATTTTATTAAAATTGTGAAATAGTCTGGGCACTGAAAGGGTTAAAGACGATTAACGTCAATCTGATCATCATTTTTCATGTTTTTTTCATTTTCTTCCAAACCATATCGAATGTTAATGGGGTCATCCTTATGCTCAAGGGTTTCTTGACACTTCCTTTTGTCTGCGTATGTGTAAATTCTTTTTTGAAAGTGTAAATTCTTTTATTAAAAGAGAAAAAATCAATCAAACATCTCTATGAGGTAGTGGATAAAAAACATGCAGTTTCATTTGGTATGTCACTTACCAAAACAAAACAGAACAAAACAAACAAACAGACGAATAATAAAAATTCATTTTTTTCAATTTGAGAAAATTAAAATAATTGGGAACAGTAACCCTCACATTGTACATCCATCTCAATTCGAGATGTATCAGTGAACAATGATGATTCTTAACACTTGTGATAATGATGAGACGTACTGCTACCACTACTCAATAGAACATCTAAGGGAGGGGGGAAGGGAGTAGGAGGAGGAGGAGTTAGAGAGGGTTTGTTTTTTCCAATAAAAACAAATTCATATCAACGCCCCTCATCAGTCAAGTGTAATTTTAATTACATTTTATTTCTTCCAACTCATTTTGACAGAGTTTTTCAATTTTATTTATTGCCAACATCTTTCCCAGTCAACGAGAGACAAAGTAGGAGAAAAAGGAAAATTGACATCTTTGGCCATGGTTGCAGGCATTTTATTCCAGTCTCATTACATGCCTCATGGGTTTTTACAACGTTGGATTTGACACTTTGATGAAATAATAAATAATTGAATTGAATTTTAACAATACAGGGAAGGCAAGAAGTTGATGATGCGATTCTGTTGTCATACATGAGAAAAAAAGATTGAGATGCTCTTTTTGTGGGAGGGAGTCACAAGCTTTGTAATTGGAAATATAGCTAAAGTTTATACACTATTGAGAATCACTCTTTGTCCTATGTGAATACAAGAGTGTTTACAGGCTTTAAAGATCAGGGTTATATGATGTATTTGACGAAAGTTGATGCAAACTTTTGGACAGAGAGGTTGGATAGAGTTTAGTATTGATCAGGATAATTTGAACAAGACTGATTCGCTGAGGTTGAAATTTATCAACTTTTTCATTGATTTAAAAGGGTGATCGAATGAAGATCGACTAACAATTTTCACAATATATAGAAAGCAATTTTTTCATTATCTATATCAGATACAGCTTTTTTACAGAAATATTTAATTTTTTATTAATATTTTAAAATTTACTATGAAATTCGCGCAAGATTCATTCTCGTCTCTGAACTAAAATTCTCAATTTTATCTCCAAAATGAGACGAGTCATCTATATTTTTAAATCATTCAACTATTCTCAACCGATAGCAGATTCGGCATCCATGTGTATTTTCTGGGCTTACTTTAAATTGGGTGTCAGATAAAACCCAACTAGGTACATTTATCATTTTTAGTCTTATTGCAGTCATTATGTGATTAACCCTTCATTTATTAACAGAGAACTGCAATAAAAAGAAGTAAATGGAAATACTATAGTTCCAATGTGACGATTAATTCCTGCATTGCATAGGTTCCATCCTTGAAATCTATCCCTTTTTTATACTTGGTACTTTGCTTTGTATGTGTAACTCCTATCTCTCGTTAGCTTTTTATGGGTAGGGTAAGACAAATCTATTTTAATCGAAATTTCCATTATTTATTAGTTCTCCTTATCTCCCTAATAAGTTGACCAACTGTTTATTACTCTTCATCATAACATCATGAATAAGCAAATATTCAAAATTACCGTAGTACAATTGCTAATTACAGAGTTATTGTTGTTGGGGTTATGAGCCCATTAGTTTTATTTATAGGTAACATTTACTATTGATCTCCGGGTCAGAATCTGATTCACCTATTCATTCTTACACATGGCTATGTTTCAATTGCTTCTGGGTTGAGATTATCTAAAATTAATATCGAAAAAAAGCCTATTGATATGAAAAAATAGACTTGTTAGAAATTAAATTTCTAATGATCGGTTAAAGAGGGTTTTTATTTTAAAAACTTGGAGCGATATTTGATTCGTATAATGTTTAAAATTTTATAATATCGGCAGGCGATTTTAGCAACTTCTCTACTCACAAGTAAACTTTAGTTCCATAGTGTGTCATTATTTTATCCTGCAGTCAGAGAAATAATCTTTATCGTCACAATATCAAGATGAAATTCTATTGATAATAAATCACACTGTTATGGTGTCAGTTGAATGTTAGGCCTCTCTGTCTTTTTTTTTCAATCGAACAGTATGTATCGATTAATTTCTTGAAATATTCTAATTCGTTTTGATGATAAAAAAAATATTAATCACATTGATATTAGAATCGTTCCTCAGACACTAGCTAGGATACAGTTCAACTGTCAGCCAATTCAAATAGACCAGATAGTGATAACATCGACACATTTTCATTCAACTACAGATCTTCGGATATCATTTCGCCATGGAAAATCTGATAGGGTCTCTTTTTATTTCCTTCCAAAGATAAGGACTTCGCCAACGCCTGTCATCTTCTCCTAGATTCCTACCTCTCCACACACTCTGTTATATTATATTATATAGAAAGGCACTTGAGTTTAATATAAGTATTACAAAATGATTTTTTACAAACTAGCCCTAACAACTACTTCACAACAGTTTTAATCATAAAAACGCATCCTTATATCTTTCCTTCGAACACTCAGAGAAGGAGACATGTAATTAATTTGTAAATTCACGTAAGTAGCAGTATTAAAAGTAACCGAGATTAAAATTCTGTTCACAACAAATGATGGCACAAATGTTTCCCTCATCAAATCAAACAAGGGTCCCTCTCCTGTGATATTTATAGATATTTATATATAGAAAATATAAATTTATTACTCTACATCATCTATTGGACAATAGAACAGAACAGAAGAGTAGTCTCGCTTGTTAAAACCCTCTTTGTGTATAACAAATTTGTAACCAAGTTCTTGTACTGTTTGTATTAATATAACAGACACAAAACTCTTTTTTCTACATGACTTGAGATACAAATTAAGTCTATTATATTTATTATTACTATTACCAGAGTAACAGGAAAAATAAATAATTTTTTTATATTTTTTATCTGGATCATTCATAACTGGATAATTTATTCTTGACATCAACAACGCCTACTCGTTTTCGCCATCACTCCTGTTGGTTTGGGATTCGATAATAAAAAATTATAGTAGTTGCAATAAAATAAATGAAAATAACAAACAGTTTGTTAAGAAATTAAAAACAATAAAAATAAATAAAATGAGCTAGAGAGATCCTATGCGAAATATGGCGAGATGAAAAAGAGGGTGGGGAAATTATTACTACTATTACTACTAGACTATTGGTCAATAAAAGTTTCTTTTTTTCATCGCCACGTACCTTTAAAAAGAGAAACATTTCTCACTTAAATTGGTAATTTAGCATAGTAATTTTATTTGTTTTCATTTAAACTGGTACGCGATATTTCAATATTTCACAATCATTCATTCAGAAAAGATGAATAATAAAATAACAAACTGTCATATTACACAGATAGATTGAAAAAATTGCAATGTATATAATAATTTATCATATCGAAATAAAAATATTATCATTATGGGATATATATAAATATATTACTTTTTCTGAATAACTTTCAGCGGATATTGATGATTTTATAAAAACTTTTCAAATGTATGTGAAATTATCCAGAGAGAATTTTTTATTACATTTTAAATTTCTCTATATTTATTTCATATCGGCTTCTTTAATTGTCTTCTTTTTGTTGTTAATGTTACAAGAAATATAAATAATTCATTGAGGAAAAATAACAACACCCCTCTCTATATCGTTATCATTATAATTGTCTACAACTAAATATTATAATAATATATTTTTGACACTGCATCATATCAATGTAATTCTGTGTGTAAAATTATAATTAATTAATTTATTAATTAATTGGGTAGGACTCTTTTCCCATCAACAAATCTCTATGTCCAACAGAATTATAATAGGGATTTGTATCAAAAAAAATGAAAGCAAAAGTTGACATTCATTTTCTAAACTCCCACATGAGGTATTTTTGTATTCTTTTTTGTACTTTGTATTTGATGATAAAAAAGAAGATTATATAGCAAGACATTCTTAATTAGAATTCATAAATAAATAAGTTTATTTGATGAAAAAAATAAATAAATATAATAAAACGTATTAAAAATACTAAATCATTCATTATTGCTTTGTCTCTCTTGATTTATTACAGAGGAATCACTAAACATTTTCGTTTGTGTTAATATGTATATGATGTATCATTATTATCGAAACAGTTGACACTTTTTTTCATAATCCAAAACACTAGGATTTTAATACAAAGGAGAAGATATAAAAAAACAAATTTGTTTGTATGCATCCAAGGATAATAATAATAATGAAAATCTTAATTCATTTTTTACAACTTTTATTCAAATGAATGAATATCGCATATACGCGATAATGTATTTCAACATAATTCATGTACTTATTAAAACAAAAATGTAATTTGTACATATATAGATCATAGTGTTTTGGTGGGTTATTATTAATTGTAATCATCATTATTACATTGCATAATTTATCCTTGTGGAAATATGTTAAGAATTTCTATGTGGGATGAAATCAATCCAAAAATTATAATTATGCGACGTACTCCATCATTCATTGCATATGTGATGCAATATTTTCATTTTGAATCATTCTCTCTACCCCTTTGTTGAATTAAATCCAAGAGATGGGTGCATTTAAGGCAGTATTATGATAAAAAAAGTATTCTTAGATGACGAGGAGGGACAAGGAAGACAAGAGCTAATTTTTTGATAGTTTACTATAGAAGCGCATTTAAGAAAAACATATGCTCTCTCTTTCTGTCTTTTCTCGTATATAACAATAAATAGAGATATGTATCATGTAGTACTTAGATTTCATATTCATCATTAACATTTATAAAAGACCATATGAATTAAATTAGTACTGGATAATACTACTATAATATTATTCAATTTATACGAATGTAACTCTTGCATAACATTAAAAATATATGCAAGATAGTGATAGATTAGGATAATAATAATAATTATTATTATTGTTATATATAGAAAAATACTGTGATAATAATAAAATGGAATGTGGTAATTGTAATGCAATCTATTAGATGCGTACTGCAATATTATAATATGTTCTCATGATAAGGATGACGATGATAAATATCTATACATTTACACTGTCATTTTATGGGAAATTTCCGATTAAGAATTGACAATGGACTCGATAAATCTTCTTTTTTCTTTCATTTGACCAACATTCAAAAAGGTGCTCTTTTTTGTATCAATAGAAACAAAAAAAACAAGGTCATTTAATGATTTCACTTTTTTTATTCAGGTTTGGTTCCAAAATCGTCGGACAAAATGGCGTAAAAAGAATGCAGCCGATGTCATAAGTACAGTCCCGACAACTTGTCCTAATGGAATGTCGACGCCAACAACAAAATTGAACTATTCCATGAAATCGGATTCATCCTTCAAGTCAAAGATGGCCAACTCTGATGAGTTCCCCTTCAATGATTCGAATAACAATCAGAATTCCACAAATAACAACTCATCCGATGAATGTTCATCGAATGGCGGCAACGACATTGAGAATGCCTCCTCGAATAACCCATCGATGACGGATGCAGAGAAGGCAGAGAATCTCCTCAGAACTACAATCGCATCAATGGGCAAGGAGATGGATAACTCGCCAATGTTTCTGAATAAATTTCTCAAGAATCTGACTAGCCAGGAGAGTGCAAAAATGTTCCTATTGCCCCATTTGAATCCTTTATTTAATCAAATTACCAATAATCATAATAGTGCTACTAATATCCCCAGTACAAAGGATAACAAGGTTTCATCTACTAATAATGGTACTTCTGTCATGTTTAACCAATTGGCCGGTGAACTAAACACGAATGGATTTAGTATGTCGTGATAATAAAGTCGGAATATTAGACCCAGCACAAAACTCGATGAAGATCAATAATTATGACTTGTGAAAAATGTAAAAATAACAAAGAAAAGTTTAGCACCTTGAAAGAAATGCTATCGTAAATTGATTTTGAAGAAAAATAGAAAATTTTCATTGAATTGCTGTCAGTAGCAATGTAATTATGTGAAGATGTATTTGTTGAGATTTATTTGGAGATTTTCTTCTTCTTCGAAATAAAAATGTTTGTAAATATGATGATAATTATAATAAAAACCATTTTTTAATTGCTTCATTTGTGTTTCTTAATTTAGAATTTTATTTAATATTTTCATCAAGTTACTTACAAGTAAACATTATAAGTTAAAAAATTACTAAAAAATCTCATTTATTTGATTCGAATTTTATTTCTTCTTCGTGACACCAAGCGTTAAAACACATTAAAGAACATTTGAGTATTTTCTTTTAGTTTATTCACTATTTCAAAATTTTATGACCTGAAGATAATCTTGATTATATAAGTTAATAATGGCTAGACATAGAAATGTTCGCAACTTAGATGACGACGGTATGCAGTGTTTATTAATTATTCAATTTAGATATTAATTTTTACGAGGAACATTATTATAGCTCAGTAGATGATGACTACACGATTTCTCCAAATACTGGTAACTTTCTTCTATTAATTCTATCGATTATAGCCAACAAGTATATTTTTAATAACTCCAAAATGTCCGAAACATTGATTATGTCACCTCAAACAAAGTCTTTTGAAATGGATACAAATGATTTTCAGCCTATCGATTCCAAAAATGAGTCTAAAATGTTTTTTAATGAAGTATTCGAAATAGACGAAGACTATGATGATCTTTCGAGCAATCTAATTTCTCAGGCTAATTCATCTTTTTCCCTAAGGAATACCATAACCACTAATGTTGTAGATATCAAGACTAATTTAAAGGATAAAGCAGAGAAATCTTTGCCTGGTAAGTCCTTGATTGATTCTAATTATATTATACTAGTTAAGAGCGTTGTGGATGAGCTGGACTTTGATGTTCTTTGCTCACTAACTTCGTCAAGAGTCTCTGTAAACAACAAGATGGAGGCTATCTCATCATCTTCTACTGATCTAACCACGAATAAGAGGGCCATCTCTTCTGCAACAAAAAAATCCATTAATCATTCAATTATTGACCCATTTAAGTGTGCCATGTTTACTAGGTCGACTAGTCAGAGTTTAGTTGAATCCCATCAGACTAATCGAGTTGTTAAACTTTCCTTTACTAAACCAATTTCCAACTCAAAATTATCCCAGTCTATCGGAAAGTCTAAAGTAGCTTTAAACTTGAATTATAACTGGCTGAAGAGGCTGAAACGCTCTCATGATCCAATGAAAAGGTATTATTCTCTAAGTCGACATAAAATTCCTAAATTCTTCCTCTTTGATGTTCCCGAACCTGTAGTCTATCATATAAATCCATTTACTAGCTCTGACATGTCTAGGAATTATCTACGTAAACTACCAATGAAGAAAGAGAAGGCGAAAAAATCTTATTGTGGGTTTTTCAGTCTCTGTCTCTACTAATTCTTCAATCTTCTTCATAAAAGTTCATTTCGTTTCAGTTAAACCCCCTGGAGTAAAACAGCCGGACACAGCCAATAAGAAAATCGAAGGGAAAACTGAATCCTCAGGAGAGTCCAACAATCTAACTATGAATGCATCATTTTCCAGTATTAGTGGGACAATTGCTGATAAGATAGATCGTAAACCACTCTTGAAGATGTACCAGGAATCGAGGGAGAATAACTTTAAGCCTTCCCTCAATTTGATTGTAGTTGGCCATGTTGATGCTGGTAAGAGTACTCTCATGGGTAATCTATTATGTCAATGTGGTCAGGTTAACTCTAAACAGCTGGCCAAATTCCAGTGGGACGCTCAGAAAATTGGTAAGGGCTCGTTTGCCTTTGCCTGGGTTCTTGATCAGACCAAAGAGGAACGAGAGAGGGGTGTCACAATGGATGTTAGTCAATCTACTCTGGAGACAGAAAAGAAACGCGTAAGTTGACGAAATTTCAAATTTTTCATGTATAGCATAAGAAAACTAACAGAAGATTGAAAATTACTATTGACCACTTATAAGTAGGACATAATTTCCTTTTTTCAAGCTTTAAGATTTAAAAATTTATCAAAATCATCCGATTAAAACTACAATTCATAGAAATTTAAGGCATAGTATCTTCCTTAATTCAATCAAGTCATTCCTTTTTTTGTGAAAGTAAGAATATAATCTATTAGATGGCCAACAAAAGAAACCTTTAAATTGATTAATGATTTTAAAATATTAGCTTCATTCTGATCACTAATTTCTAATCTTAATTAATTGCATTTAATTCTTTAAAGATTATTCTGCTCGACGCTCCTGGCCACAAGGACTTTGTCCCTCAAGTGATTAGTGGTGCTGCTCAAGCTGATTTTGCCATTCTCGTCATAAATGCATCAAGTGGAGAATTTGAGACTGGCTTCGAGGAGAACGGCCAAACTAGGGAGCATACGATCCTTCTTCGCATGTTTGGCATTAATCGTCTTATTGTGGCCGTTAATAAACTGGATAGCATCAACTGGTCCCAGGATCGATTCAATGACATAAAAAGCCGTCTGTCCTCGTTCATTAAGCCATTAGGCATGCAAAGTGTTGATTTTGTCCCCGTCTCTGGTCTCATGGGTGTCAACTTGACAGACAACAGTCAGTCTTGGTGTAAGAACGTGAAATCCCAGTCAACAGAATCGGATATTAAAAAGTTGGCTCCCTGGTACCAGGGTCCAAGTCTCATGGGAATTGTTGACGATTGGCCGGAAATTGAGAGGAACATTGATGAACCACTCAGATTTGTTGTCAGTGACATCTACAAGCCTACAGGCAGTTCAACTCCAGCTGTCTGTGGTCGTATGATTTCTGGGGCACTTTCGGCTGGTGTCAATATTCCCACAAGTAAAGTTGTCTGTCATCCTAGCGGTACACCTGCCATCGTTAAAACGATAAAATCAATGTGCTTCTCCTCGAATACCCAGGCCACTGACCTCTTTGATGAATCCACAATGATGAATAATACCCTGAAGGCTGCCTTTAATGGAGATCAGATTGCTTTGTTCTTTCAAAACATTGATCCCTATCACATCCTTACAATGGGAGATATTATCTCTGATCCAGATCATCCTGTCTCTGTTACCAATCGAATCAAGTGTAAACTCACCATAATGAAGTTGTCTCATCCCTTAACCAAAGGTTTCCCAGTTATTGTTCATCACCTGTGCAACTCTTTCAATGCTAAGATCTCGAAACTTCTCACTTCCCAGGAACGCAAGGGTAAAAACGGCCAAGAACCAGAGATAAATACACGTCCAAGATTTATAACTTCCAACTCGACAGCTGAAGTAGAGTTAACCCTTGATAAACTTCGGTGTATTGACCTCTATGATAACTGCAAGCCTCTGGGTCGCTTCCTAATCCGGTTGGGTACCTCTTCTGTTGCAGGAGGAATTGTAACAGGCATTCTTAAACCAAAAGAATCCTCTAGCAATTTCAACTGACCCTTTTTGTGTCTTTCCACCATAAAATAATTTTAGTCACCCCCCAACCCCTGCTTAATGAACTCTAATTACCTTTTAGACCCTGTTTACATCTTTTTTCTCTTGTTGAAACATGTTACCCCTAGTTCTTACCCAGATCTTGATACCCCCCCCCCCACTTACACAATTATTATTATTTTGAAGAGAAAGTGTAAAAACAAAAAAGATTATAATTATTTTTAAGTAATTGAATGATTTTTTATCAAACGAGTATATATGTACGAAGAACTGCGGAGAAAATAAAAAAATTTTGAATTCATCTCTTTTATTTTTATAAAATCAAACGCCTAAAAGTCGATGGTGTTTACGCTCTGATTGATACCGTTATAAATCAAGGGCTTGTTGAAGATGGGAACGAACTGATGGGTAATAAGTTTGATGACCTCCTGAGCTGCAATTCCACCACAAAAAGCAGATATTGCATGAATTTCCCCACCGCCGAATCGGACCATTTCCATTATGTGATTTGTACAGAGATTCTGGCTCAACTCTGGGCTAGCTCTGAGGAATTTTCCTAGATAATTACTCAAAAGGGCAATATCTCGTTGAATAAGGTCTTGGATGTCGTCACTTTTCTTCACTAAAGCCTGACTACAAGCAGCATCCATTGCACCCGGCGAAGTATTCGAGTAGGCCTACATTTTAAAAGGAATAGGGCATACCTTGAAACAACCAGGCCATCTCTGGTGGTCCTCGAGGAAGAGTAGGGCAGCCTTTAACGTCCAATACCAGTAAAGACTATCATTTTCAGGAGAATTAGGCATAAGTGCTATATTTAATCAAGAGTAAATTAACTCTCTAGACATTGTTTTCTTTCAGTTCTACTCACATAAATTTTGAAGCTTTGTTGGGGACAAGTCTGTTTCTGATTCATCACCACGGAGAAGGCGTATGAAGAATGCATTTTTAACTGCAAGTTGAAAAAAAAGAGAAATCATCAACCAACCATGAATGAGAAGTAAAAATTGTTTTACTAACCAAAAATTTGGACGATAGCTTTATCTATCTTGGTGCCAAGCTAAAATTTTTAAACAAATTTAATTATACAGTTGATTATATTAGATTTGTTAGCAAACCTTAATAGATTTTTCTTCAATAATGTTGACATGCTCTTCGTGTACTGTTTTATAAAGATTCTGTAATTCCAAGTAGCGCTTTGTATCACTAGCCATGTCTGGTATTGATCCCCTGAGGGGTAAATATCCACGTTCGTCAACAAACTCTTTTAGGGCCTTAACAAGAGTCCAGAATAGTCTGGGATTTTGAAAGGGACTTTTATTCTGCCTATCTTCCAGGTGGGATAAATTTATTGATTCTGATGCCTGTAGAACTTCTTGAACTTCATCAGGAATCTGTATTCAAGAGGGGAAAGTATAATTCAAATATAATTTACTCTGGTTGGATTTAGGGCAGTATTGACAGCACTAATAGCCTCTTTGAAATTTTCCAACTCGTAGAGGTTTCTTGATTCCTCCGGATCTTCCCTCTTAAGAAGGTCAATGATGCTGGATTGGTAATTTTGAATTATTTCAACTATAATTTTTCTCTCCTTGAAGTTTGAAGGATATTTATTTTCGTGTGTTTCATAGTACTTGTTAAGAGCGTGTTTTATGATTATGAGCCAGGGAATATGACCAAAGTCATGAGCTGTCATGGTGAGCTTTTCCGAGAGAGTCAACTCCTTGACAAAATTGTTGTGTTCCAGATGGATGAGTTCATTCATGCCTGGAATTGGTATATCTAAACGGAGATCCGGAATTGTTGCATCGGGATGACTCTCAATTATTGTGTGCTCGTCAATGTGTACTTGTAAGAAGCCAATCATCCCGATTGTATAGCACACGAGGAAGGGAATATTCATGTTGCGACACAGTTTTTTCAACTTTACAGTAAGTCTAAAAATACAAAATCCTACAACTTACGATTCAGTGGGATCTGTTGAAATGATCACATCGAATTGTTGTAGAAAGGACGGCTCTGACTCAATAATCATGTTTATATCTTTGATTAAATAATTTCCCTTTACGTAGGGATTGAGTCGCAAAAGATTCTCACAGACAACAGTGGCTCTCGGCTTGCCATAGGAGTCAATATCAACAAAAAAACTAGAGATTTACTAAGAAGAACTAACTTGGATCCCAAGTCACTTTTCGATACTGTCTTGGAGTCTATAATCGTGAATGAACCGATGCTAGGAAGTACGAGATTCTTCAGAATTTCAGTCGAAATGCCGCAACTATTAATAAAACAGAGGTTTGCGTTCTGAAGGCACTCTTGTCCATGATTAGACCATAATCTAAAGATTAAACAACTTTTCCAACCTCAGTTGACGATCGAATCGCAAATCTTTTGGTTCCTCTCCAGTCATAAGTATAAATTGCAATAAAATTTTTCAAATTTTAACACTGATAAAACTTTAGATGACTGAGAATATCGTCTGCTTTGTTTAAATTCTTTTATTGATAAAATTTGTATTTAAAAAGTTTAAAAAAACAATAAATCAACAAAAAATAATTAGTTCATCTCTGCTTTGGATATCATTATTGGCTCAAAATATTTCTCTTGATGAACAACTACTTGTTTGTTCTTGGCCATTTCCAATAGGCCTTGGAAGGAACGAGCCACACATCTTTTATTCGTCAACTGACCATCTGGAAATATTTCATGGAAGTACAAAGTGTTTGTGTTATTCGCCAATTTTCTCACCAATCTTCTAGAGTAATTCCAAATTTAATCAGGCTTTTCAATTCTCGAATACATTCTAAATATAAACTTACTCAGAATAGTCTTGCTTATTAAAGTTAAGGTCTGAGAGTATACCCAAATCTTCTGATATTTCTTCTACCCGGGGTTGGGAAAACTCTTCTTGCAATTCATGTTGAAGAATAGGTTCATCCATCAATGAGTTTGTCATGTTGAAATTCATTTCCTGATTGCTTTCCTCGATGCAATTTAGCTTTGTTCGAGACTCAGTGATTTGCTTGAAAAGATATCAGAAAATTTTACAAATAATCAAATTGATATACCAAAAGTACAGGACTAACCGAAGGATAGGAAGCAATGGATGGATCTTGCTCCTTCAACTGGAAATCATAGGAATTATGAGATCCGTATCTCATGCCCTCAATTGAGTCTACAACAGACTTTACATCAGCTGTTTTATCAGGAGATGAGGGTAATTCTGTTCGTCTTGCAAGTACAGAGCTAGTGAATAACTTGAAAAAAAATATTTAAATCATTTTGGTTAATTTTTCATTAAAGATTTACTTTCAGAATGTTCGGATGACCAGTGGTTGAGTATTTGGCTGGAAGCAGAAAAGCAAGAGGAATTGATTCAAAATAACCTTTTGGAAGAAAATCATGCTTTCGAGATTCTCCTTGACCACGAATCTCTCGAATCGGTCTCCTAGTTAGATGAGCAGTGTCCCTTTGATTTTGAATATCAGCAAAACTCAGCATTATTTTTTCATCAAAGATTCTCTGTCTAATTTTCCTCTTTTTAGGTCTGATCTCGTTCGTTTCAATAGCCTCCTCGTCAAGACGTGGTAGAGTACCAAACTGAAGAATAGACCTTTTCCTATTCTTACGAATTGGAGTCATATAGGAGCTCAGAGAGAAATTTAAATTGGAAACTCTGTCATTTTGGCGAGGCTCTTCAACTTGAGGAATCTCTGACAATCCTAGGTCTTGTTCATTCAACAGTTGGGATTGACTTTCATTGGTAAACTTGAAAAAAATATAATTTAGTAACCATGCAAAAGTCTACACGTGAATAACGATTATACGAACAAGCCTCTTTTTTCTTACCTTTTCAACGGTGTGTGGGGAACTGTACAAAATATAATTTTATCAATAAAATATTTTTACAAAAAGGGGGTCTCTTAATAAATATTTACCAATTATTAAATGGAAAAGATTAGATAAAGGATAGTCTTACTTTGTTAGAACTTGAGATAAGACATCTTGAGATACACCTGGAATATTAACGTCCTGGCACATAACTATATTAGCGGTTTTATCTTGTTCAATCTGAGAACTGGCCACGTGTTCAATAACATTGTCTGCATTTAGTTCCTGGGTTTGTTCTGGTACAAGGTGTAAATCAGAGATAAACTCATTTATCTGGTGAAATTCTATATTCTGTTCTTCAATTCTTCGATCCTCGCCCATAGAGCAGCCAAAGTCTTGGAAATAAATTGAGTTATTATTCTTCTCCTCAAAATCGTCCATGTTCTCATGATTTATAATGAAACTCCCACTGTTGAAGAATTCTCCTTCGTCAATTAGAGTTATATCTTTGTAGCAAATTATATTCTATTGAAAAAGAGAATAAGCTGAAGAAAAGAAATTTACTTGATCCACTTCTGGTTCGACAAAGTTTCTTGGTAAATCTAGATCCGGTAGTTCATACGATTCGATTGGGTCATCAAGAACAGTCTTTTTAGATAATTTTGCAATATTGGTGTGAAATAATGCTAGAAAGTTACTCAGATCTTTCATTATGTAATCGATTTTTGATTTGTATATAACGCATACTCCATAAGAAAGATTCGATGACATGTACAACGACAACTTTCGAGATCTCTGGCCATTAACGTATTCGATTAAGGCATCACAAACTTCAACAATATCCACTTTGAATACTTGATCTTTGGTAAGAATACTTTTTCCCTTGAACGCAGCCAGCCATAAGGTGGCGAAACGCCCTCGTTTCATATTCAACAAGTCATTACAATAGAACATTATTTTTGAAATAAAACAGTTTCCTGTTGTAATAAATAAAACAAAATTGTAAGAATATATTTTGATTTGTTTTGATTTAAATCAAGCAAAAATATAAAAATTTAAATTGAATTGCTTTGATCTAGGTTCAGTTATGAAGAACGAAAAGGTTGAAACTGAAATTGTTAACGAGTTCAGTTCCTTGCTGGATAAATCTAAGATTCTCTTCAATGGTCTAAGGTATTTTTGATATCATTAATCACCCTTGTTCGTATTCTAACAAATTCTTATTTTCACCAGAGATTTACCTCAATATGGAGATAAGCGTTGGCAAAATCATTTCAGTAAAACTTTCGATGTTTACACAAGGTTATGGCGTTTTCAGCAGAGTAATCGCCAAGTACTCGACGAACGCTTTGGCCTGAAAAGATGGCAGATTGGAGATATTGCTTCGAAAATTGGACAGGTTTTCTATCATTATTATCTTAGAACAAGTGAAATCTATTTTCTAAACGAAGCCTACGCCTTCTTCTCTGCAATTCGTGCTCGTAACTATTATGCAAATGCGGAGAAAGAAGATAAACCCGAAATGATTATCAAAAAGTTAAGATATTATGCCCGATACATTATTGTCTGCCTTTTACTAAAAAAGATGAAAACTGTTCATGACCTTGTTAAGGAATATATTCAACAGATTAAATTGTACAAAGACAATTACAAACCACAGGATTATGTTGACTGGGAGTTGATTGTCCAAGAGATTGAATTATTCCTCGATGCAGATAACATATTGTCATTTACCGAGGGAATCAATCAAAATTCCAGCCGCCTGAAATTGGCTTCATGCCCCACCTATGAAAAGTGTCAGTATCCACAGCTGAAACTCCAGGAAGTGCTCCTCATATCAAATTGCTTTTCCCAGCGTAGATTCTCCGAATTATCTATCGACATTTTCCGGATTCTCCAGAATTTTGAACATGACGAGTCAGAATTCAACTCGAGTGTCCCCTCAAAAACCCTGTCCATATCTAATATCGATAAGAGCTTCTCCATAGTTGGCAAAGGTGCCAATAGTAAACTTGCTAATCCCAATAAATACCTCCTCTACAAGCCAACTTACTCAAAGTTTATTGCTCATCTATCAGCATCGTTTAATGATTTGTCAAACAATAGTATCATGCTTGTCTACATGTCCGCCGATGGTTTCCGTTGTAATGACCCTCAGAAGGATGACGATGCTACTGGTTTTGCTCAAGGTGGTCTTGTCACTGATGGTCGCTCAGCTGACTACTCAAATCCCAATGTTACACCAAGCAAAGAAAACCACAAGAATGGACGTAGAAAGAAGGAGGTACACTGGTAAGTTCAAAATAAACATCTTTTGCTCATACAAGAGCGTCTTTCGGTCTTTAGTTTGATTGATAAATCTCATCCAAGTGAAATAATAAAAATATTAGCTCTTCCTGAAGTGACTAGAGAGTAGACACATTTTGAACTGGCAATCTTATCTGATCTCTCTATTTAATTTGTTCTTGTTGTTTGTATCTGAAAGATGCAAAGTCATAACATCAACCCAACTTGTCTCAGAGTGATGTAGGAATTCAACTAGAATTTGTACCCACCCCTTCTCCATTGCTCTCTATAGCTCTCACTTAGTCTGAGTTTCCTATGAAATCAATACTGGAAATATGTCTATTTTGTTTCAACAATTTCTTCTACCTCTCATAAAAGTTATACTTTTTCTGTAAATTCTAAGATTGTCTATCAATTGTTTTTTATATACCTTTGACTCTTTTTACCCCTTCTCCCCAAACACACGATTATTTTTATGTCGTGCGAATCAATGAAATATCGGCTTTTATTCTTGTTTTATAATGAAAAATTAAATATTCCTTATGCTCACTCACTCACATGAGAAAAAAATTCTTATTTCATACCTACGAGAAAAGTATTAACTCCCAGTTAAAATTAAAACTTTATGAGTTTAGCAATGTGTTCAACTATTGTCTAGTTCATCCGCATGACTCTTACTACTTCATTCATTTCAATGTTTTTATAAATGAAATTTACAACTATTTAATGAATTTTTTTTACTACATTCATTAAAATGAGCAATAATTCAAAAATTTTGATTTTCAATTCCTCTGTCATGGGAAAACCAAATCAAAATCATCTAGATTAGACATTAAACTATCCTTTTCGAGAAGAGTAATTCCCTTCCCTCTTATTACTCCCCTGAATAATACACTAATAACTATAATTGGACATCATCTGGATCTTGCAAAGATTGATCTCTCTAATTCTGATCCCCCATTCTAACAATATCAATCATCATTCCTCTTCATTTAATCTAGATAAAATGAAAGAATCAAATTATCTCCCAGTTGATTCATCTACATCTTTCTATGAGTTCATGCATACTCGTAAATGAAAAAAATCTAATGTAATTACAGACTTGGCTCTTCTCCTATTCCAAGTCTATACAATGTTGAAAATGTTTTAATAATTATTCAAGAAAGTGATCTGTCTAGTAATAAACAGTTGTCATAGAAAATCTCACATTAAGTGACAATTCAAAAGGGTTCAAATTTCATCCAATCAAAACTCTTCCATTCTAACCAATTAGAATTGAGCAGATCTAATTAATCTCAATTACAGTTTAAGTTGAGGCTAACTCCATATCTAGAAAGAATATTTTACTCCAGAGATTTATAGGAAGTATATATAAGCCATACGGAAGGATTTTATTGCTTCTCCTTGGATATTTGACAAAATCAATATTTTGTAGTAAAAAAAACACAAATTATCTCAAGATTACATTTCTTTTCTTTTATAATATAGTGACATCTTGAACTAGACACTGAAATTCTTTTAACAATGGTAGTTTCGGCTGATCCTTAGCTTATTTTAGGACTACTCATTGGTAAAATTTAATTTATCATGCTATTTTTGGAATAGTCATGCATACGCACCTAGTATTATCTAAGAAAATTGACCCTTGAGCAATAAACCTAAGTCAATGAATGAGATCTGTTGTTTATATATTTGGATATGCAGTGTTACAGTGTTTTTGGAAACTCTGTGAGTCTGTAGAATCCCTAATAAACCAGGGAATCTGGAAACTCGGTATTTAGATTCCCCGATTAGTTATTCAATAGAAACAGTGAATTCCTGGGCAACAATCAGTGAGTCTGCGGACTCTCAGGGATTTTGGAAACTGGCTATAACTATTCATTTGAAACTTTGCTTGGAAATATTTTGCACTTTATGAAAGATTTCAGTCTTGATAGCAATGTCTATTTAAAGTTCAAGCTTGAGCCAAAGTTTAAATAATTTTAACCACCCATAGAGAAAAAATTAGATTTTTAACTCCTAAATTTCACTGATCAGGGCTAGTAAGCTGCTCTTCATCTTCAAGCATTTTCAGAATTAAAAGATGAGTTAATAATTTTTCTTAAATTCGTCACACAAATAGTCTTGATGTCACATGTTCTTAAGTCCTAGCTAGAGGACCGCTCTATATTTGAGCTAAATCAAATAAGCCGAATAGCCTACAGTAATAAATAGACTCAGGAAATTATTAAGAAATTTTCTATGTGATATCAAGACTATTTGTGTGCCGAATTAATGCAAATCTTAAATAAGGCCGTTCATGCTGTATCTAAATGGGTTTAAATTTGCCCTAGTTCCTAGGGAGTCTTCAGACGCACACAGGCTTTCAGAATCACTGTGGGTACAAAAGAACAGGATATACTGACCAATGAAATCATAGATAGAGGTAAATTTGGTGCTCATTGATCTTCCAAACATTTCATCACCAACTTTTGTCACATGAAAATATACTTACTTAGTAAAAAAAGAAAAGGTTACCCCTGCAAAAAAATCATTCCAACTAATTACAGTATATACGGGACTTTTATGAGGTAAAAGAGTTGGCAAAAATGTCAACATGCTTAGTCATTCCTCTCTCTCTGAATTAGGTTTCCTCTACCAAAAAATAATAATTAGATCGGTTATACTTGTTTTTCACTTCCCTACATCTCTCTTTGGGACATGTTATTATTCTGTATGGATAAATGTTTCCTCTTTCTTTCAAATAAAGTTCATTGTATAGCTTCGAAAAACATTCATGCTTCTACATGAAAAAACCCCGAGAAAAATGTTAAGTAAAAGAAAAGTAAGAATTCCCTCATTCCCTATTGTTTATTATTTTATATTGGCTTCACTTGAGGTTATCTCTTCTCCTCTTTTTTTAATATATTTGTGTGAATTCGTGTTCAAACTCCCTCCTCTCATTCAAAAGAAACTGAACGAGAGATACTCTCAATTAAGGCTTCATTTATTTTTACGCTTCAAGGATAAATTGAGTGCTGAAAAATTCTGATCTCCTACCATTCAATCTCCATTCACTTATTTGCGAAAAGATGTTCATTCTGTTATTTGTTCATAAAATTCACTCTCAATGAAATACTACTATTACTACAACTCCAACCTTCTTTGAATGAGAACCAATCAAAATCACCATTCATCCTTCAATCGAAATGATGTACTCTTTTTTCGTGCAAATACTTTTGATCAATTCAAATATATCTAGATTACTATCACTCTTTCTCAATTATTTGAGAGTATTCCGGGATAACAGGAAGTATTTTCTTTATTGATAATGAAACAATGGTGGAGGGGCAGGTATCCCAATGTTTACCTTGACATTGGATCTTGCTTTTATTCTTCCTTCCCTCACTAATTATAATCAAATCTCATGGAAAATACTCTCCCTATAGTACACTTCTAAACTTTACCAATCTACTAATTGTGAGACATTCCCTCCCGATATGCATTCATTTCGATTACATTATGAATCTTCACTTCGATAATCTACAAATATTTCAACTTGATTAATTTGATAAGAACATCTTATTCAAAATCATCACCCACAGTCGATAAACTAATAAAGGATAAAAGTCCTCTACTTGAAAAAATGTTTTGTCACCAAAAAATCACAAACAATAGCAAGATTGTGGGAATTCCTTCACCCTACATCCTAACCGAAATGGATAAAATACCTTTTCCCAATTCACAGTTCTCTATTTATTAAAGTACATTTGAAATCGGTTAGAAGAGAAAGAGAGAGGGAAAGATTCAAAGTTTCTTCAATGCAGTTGATTTCTTCCTATAATAAGGATTTACTCAGTGCCCTATTTGACTCTGACACCCACTCTGGGAGTCATTTCTCCTAACTCATACGTAAATGCATCTTTATTTCATTCAACTTTTTGGAAATTCAATGAATTTTTACTATCCAGTCAAAATTTATTTTACACAGAGTGTAGTGGAGATTATGACTGAATTACACATTTTACCACCCAAGATGTTTTTCTCCATTTATTAACATTTTTAATGAAAATTTTCCTGGCATGATTTTCCCTTTAATACAATATAACAAAATGAATATTCAATAAGAGATTCGGAACTCAATAGATAAAAATAATAATCGTAGGATAATTCATTGAAAAACAAATGGCGCTAATTCAAATCTTGGTGTATCTAGATTCTCTACCTCGAAGACGCTCTAATATCATTAGATAAAGGATATTCTCTCTAGTCGTTGTGATCTAGGATGTAATCCGATTGAACGACAAGACCACAAAGTAGAATCTTGGCTCTTCATTCAATTAGCAAATTCTGTCAATTCTACACATACAGAACATGTATTATATTTCCATCCTTTCATTTTTCCACTTTGAATTGAATTTAAAATTTTATCTGGCAATGCTTCTTCATCCTCCATCCCCCCTATAAGGAAATGTTCTCTCTTTATTATCGTATCAACACGGAATGAGGGTATTTCATTCTCATTTCTTTTCGCCTATTCCAGTCCTCTCTTGTCAAACCAATTCTGTATAAACTCCTCATTGTATCATTGCATAGCAAGTACAAAAAAAAGAAAACGAATTCATCACTCCATTTTCAATGAGTTTCTCTACTCTACACTCGAAAAATTTTAATTCCTCCTTTCTTTCCTTGCAAATTTCTCTATTGATCCTCTAGCCTCATTGCTGCTAATCAAAATTCAATTTTTTCTCCTTTCAGTATCTATCCCGGTGACTTTTATTCGTTCTCGAGGAAACCACTATTCCTCATTGTTGACAGTGACAACAGTTTCATGTTCAAGGTAAGTCCTTTTCCTAATCTTGAATAGTCACTTTTACATGTTGTTGTAGATAATTCGTATAAATTAGCAGGTATTGCTATTTTAATTCGTACTATGCTAATTATTTTCAATCTAAATTTATAAATCATTAACCCTTAAAGTCCCACAGTGGTAATTCTATCACAAGTCATTTTAGCACCTCATTATTATTCATTCAAGCATCAGAAAATACTTTGTTCACCCCTTATTCGATGGGAAATTTATTAATCTCCTGGAATACGCAAAAATCTTGGCTCTGTAATTCGTCAAACTCGCGCTATGCTAATTTAAAGAGAAATTATTTTTTAAAAATTAATTTTTGTTTTAAACGTATTTTTGAAAACCTATTTCCCAGGGTAATCGTGGAATCCTACCTCTAGAATTCAAATATGCAATCGGATGAACTCAATCTTCTAACACTACAAAAATAACCTGTTTTTGTATCAAAAACTGGGTCATTTCTTGATCGATAACTTCTGAACCAATAAAAACAACTGTAGATTCGTAATCAGCGTATTCACAAACCATGTGATAGACAACAGATTGAATGCGAGTCATGAAAAAGGGTTAAAAATACTAGAAAATCCAGAAACTCTACATCAATGAGGTGTGAAAGAAAAAATATGTAAATTATAGATGAAAACTTATCGAGTTTAGAAAACTACTCAAGTATGAAACCACTTGCTAAACCGTGTACAAACTTGCTGTTTGTCTTATTCTAGGTACCTGAGTCATATGTCAAACACAGAAAAAATGAATAAGACTAATTATTTTCTTTGTCTAATGAGGCTCCTGAAAAATGACGTTTGATTCCTCTCAGACCTTGGAATCAAAAAAAAGAAATTTAAAATGTCTCCAAAATTATTGATTTCTTAGATTTGAAGTCAATATTAGACAAAGAAATCGAATTTATCTGAAGAAATCCACTGAAATTCATTGAAAATCGAATTTTGCAATTTTCATTAAGGAAAATTATCCTTATTAACTTTTTCTTGGCCAAATTCGATTATCAGTTTCGAATTGCTATAAATTTTCGAAATGGAAAAATATTTGAGCTTGAACGTTGAAAAAGTGAGAAATTGGAGCAATCCTGAAATTCAAAAATAGTTAAATTTTCGCCAAAAAATGTTAACGGCACATGGACTCATTTTATCATATAATTTAAAAATATGGTAAATTTCTCATCTTTAGTCTTCCATCAATTTTCCGCATATATTTTTGATAACAATGATGTGTAAGATCTAAAATAACTGAAAATTCGTTTGCAATCCCATGCCTAGTCATGAATTCCTCATTTTCCCTAAATTCTCTTGTAGTCATAGTGGAATTACAAAATCTAACAGAAATGATCCTAATATGATTCTAATACTATTTTCATTGAAAAAAAACACTTGAATCTTTATCTGCAAAAAATACATTCGAAATTTTAGTGAAAACGTAGTAAAAATTCATTGAAAATCTAGCGGCATTTTTAAGAAAGTCTGATCTTTAAACTTGAATATTATCACGGACAAGGATCTTGATTTTGATCTTATATAAAATAATGTTTAGAATTCATAGTATTACATTTGAGTAGGTTTTTAAAATAGGTTGAAAAATTTGTTACATCTCTACTCATCAATATAAAAAGGATTCATGCAGACCTTGTACTTTTCCGATTCTCATTGAAATATATAGAGTACAATAGTATCTTCTCCCCTGGCTTGAGTAAACCCTTGACCAAACTCAACAATTTATTTTCATAATTTCGATTCTTCTTTCAGAAATTCCCAAACTTATTCGGCCAGCCAGTTGTCTGCCTACTGTCACCCCAATGTCAGCCGCAGTATATCGAGGAACAAAACCAAAAGGGCAACCTCTACACCCTCTTCCTTCACTGTCCACTAACAGCTCTCCTCTACTGTTGTCAATGCGAGGAGATTAAATCTAAGGTGTTTGAAAAGGCCAAGTTGATCCTCGAGTCTTTCTTTATTGAATGCTTCCGTTTGTTGATAAGGTCACGAAAACTCAACGAATCATACCACCACATGATGACTGACAATTTCCTCCGTATGATCATCCTCAGACATTGCTTCGCCTGCGTCCTCCTCCGGTTACACCGCAACTTTCCCAGATCTGATTATTACCCAAGTGCCTGTCCTGAATTACCGGAGTCGGAACTGGTCGAGAACAACATCCTCCAAAAGAAAATCAATGAGATTACCACTCTCTTTGAATGCGCTGATGACTTTGTTACCCCCGGAGATTTGAGTAGTTCCTTTAATTCTTCGAATAACAACAACCACGAAGTCGTCCACTCAAATATTAGATCTGATAAATTCTGATCAAACTCTTCTCTCCTAAGCAAACATTATAACTCACTCTTTTTTTACATTTGCATTCATATTCATGTATCTTTATATATTGAGATTATAAACCCATTATTATAGATATAAAGATGAAACAGGAGTCTACAAGATTACCTAAACGATTAAACTCTTATTATTATGTTTGAGATTATTTTTCCAAAAAGACTCCCCCCTCCCCACTAAAACTGTAACTTGAACACCATCTACTCCATTTCTAAATGTATACTCTAAATATATATATATATTACTTGTATGTACTAATAATTTCACACAATTGCTTTTCTCCTGAGAAAAATTGTATTTTCGTATTTATCCCATATATATTATGCATTTATTATGCGTAAACAAAAACTTGTCTTGTACATTATCTTGTATACTAAGCTGATAATTAAAATTGTGTACAATCTCGTCAGAATAATAATGAGAATGAATTTGAAGAATAATTTTTTATCAAAAGAGCAAAAAATAAAGCAAATTCTACTATTTCCACAAAGTGTTTTCAATTCGCTCTATTTTATTTAATTCCCTGTTGCTTAAAATGGCCTTCTCCGAGATATATTAACACAGTGGACTCGTCTATGAGTTATTTCGAAAATTTCCCAAATCTGATATGCCATTTTATTTATTACGCTTCCAAAGTAATTCTTAGTTGACTTAAGGTCCAATAAGTTGATAATAACAATCATTATGATTTGAAATTAAACAAAATCACGACGCAAAGATGAAGTCTTAAAGACCCAGAGAAAAATTTTCAAAAAAAACTCGCTGAGATTGATAATTTTGTGTGCATAATACGCTGATAACTAGGGCCTTAAAAATAGTACCGAATAAAATAAGCTCAAAATCAGTACTTGATAAAAATTCAAGGTATCATTAGAAACAAAATTTAATTTATCTATCTAACGATACCTTGAATGTCGCCCGAAATAAAAAATTGCGCATTCCAGCTACGTTTTTGTCGAATATTTTGTGATTTTGGAGTTAATTTTCTCCATAAGTTTTAACTTCAAACACTCATATCTTTCAAGAAAAAAGAGTTTTTTAAATATTTTCTTCGACTTTTCAAAATACTTTGCTCTTTCTGAAAAAAGTTGTCTAGAATTAAAAAAATCATTTCGTTCTAGTATATTTTTACCCCTTTTAATCTCACACTCAGTTATAGTCATCTTTCCATTTTATACACTACTGAAGATTAATAAAACTTCTACCACTCGAATTAAGGTTAGAGAGATACATGCCTAATTATTGAATTGAATTTTTTATTTTAATAAAAATTTAATCGTTTGAAATTATGTTTTGATTTCAAATTCAGTTTTTACAATTTATCTCAAAAACCAAACACAATCTAATTTAGATTATAAAATTACAGATCTGAAATCAGCACAAAATTTAGATCAAGATCGTATTGCGTCCTTGTGTGTTATTATAGCTAATTTTATCAGCAAATTGGTCATAATTAATAGTATTTAAGACGATAATTGTGAAAGAAATGTAGGCTAGGGAATTTTTAAATGAGAATAATTATTGATTAGAGGGAAAGAGTTGAAATTTTAATTGGGGTTATTTTTGGAAAAGACTATTTTTTTAAGGTGATTTTGATATCAACCCTTTGAAAAAATAAATCCTTTTAGTTGAAATTTTTTTTGATTAAATTTTTTCTTCAGATTATCAAAACTCAGCCAGTCCATTGTCTAGAGTAAGAATAGATCAAATAGTACGTTTTTGAGGCCCTACTGATAACGGATGTATACAACTGACAAAACCCCAAATTGGACTATACTGGTATTTTATGTCACATCGTATCCTTCCTTATTGAGGAATAGGATGCCTTAGATTCTCATTGAGGATCAAAAAACGAAAAAAATTTATTTAAATCCTTGATCACAGTTTTTAACCAGAATTGTATTATTTTCTAGGTTTGATTTTGTCTTGAAATTCGTCTCTTTTCAAAAATTCCGGTTTACTGGACGAGATCCCTAAGTTAATTTTCTCTTCAACTTTGAACATACTCGAATCATTTTGCGGGTGCAGTGTTATTTTAAACCTTAAAGC
Source organism: Gyrodactylus bullatarudis (assembly GCA_012064415.1). Classification (NCBI taxonomy): domain Eukaryota; kingdom Metazoa; phylum Platyhelminthes; class Monogenea; order Gyrodactylidea; family Gyrodactylidae; genus Gyrodactylus; species Gyrodactylus bullatarudis. The sequence continues at coordinate 52,828 of SSNU01000256.1, read as the reverse complement.
CAAACCCTGGATACATATTTGTATATACCAGCCAGACAAGAACTTTTCATTTGTTCTATTATGCTATGCCTAGAAAACCACAAAAACATTTCATTAATCAAAACTCAGATATTTTTTGATTTTTATTCTTAGACATGTTGTAGCTAATTCTTACTGAACTGCTAATTCGTACTTGAGTATAAATTAGCAGGGATTGCTCTGCTAATTCGTACTGAAAGGGCAAAGGGGACCCCGAATACATCGCATAGACCAAGTGTATGCTTAATAATTTCAGTGTCAATTAGCAGAGCAATCCCTGCTAATTCGTACTGAAAAGATTAAGCTTCGTATCTGGAGTTTCTGTAAGAGATTTGTTCTCATTTACATTTAATTTGATCTATTTTCAGGGGGGGGATTCACCTGTATAATTTTCAAATATTTTTTTGCAAAACTCATTCAAATAGAGAATTTTATTCATATTAAATCCATAATTTTTCTAAAATCAAAGATATATTTTCGATCTTTATAAATCATTTTAAAAAAACTCTAAAATCCAGAAATTCTATATTTGAATGAAGCGTGAAAAATAAATTAAAAAATTATAGATGAGAACAAATCAAGATCAGAAACAGAAAGGTTGAATTGCATAGAAGATTAAGCATACACTTGGTCTATGCGATGTATTCGGGGTCCCCTTTGCCCTTTCAGTACGAATTAGCAGAGCAATCCCTGCTAATTTATACTCAAGTACGAATTAGCAGTTCAGTAAGAATTAGCTACAATAGATATAAATCTAAAGTGTTTCTCCACTAATCCCAGAAATGTATTCGAAATATTCCAAACTATTTTTATCAGGGTAATGTTTTTTATTCTACTCTTAATTTTTCTTCAAGTGATGAATTATATGATATACATTTATATTATAATGGACAACAATTTAGTACAAAAAAGTGCTAGCTATCTCCTTCGAAATAGGATTAGATGGGCATATTTTTTTCTTTAGATTACTGTGGATGAAACAGTCCTTTGTCTAGAGTTAAAATTGACCAAATTCTAGTTAAGAATAAAAATGCAACCTAGTCTGTGAAAATTATTTTCTAAAGAGAAGTTCACTTCTTCTTCTCCTGGTGTGTAGAGTTAGATATTCATACTCTCTCTCTCTACCAGTGTGTACCAGAGTCAGAATTTCGTATGAAAAAAAATGTGGGAAATTACAAGACAGCAGTTGCTTTTGTGGGAAATTTCCCCTTCTAACGCTTAATATATAGGGAGGATTTCTGTAAATTTCAATATCATAAGACAAATATATAAGATTATCTAAGTCTGGTCAGTTAGAATAATGATAATTTGAAATTCGGATTAGTCTTATCTTTACAAACAAGAATTGATTGACTAGCACGTCAGTTCGTCCTAAAAATCTTGTTAAAAATAAATTTTTCAGTAAATCTATTTATTCTACAAAATTATTTATAGAAAAAAATGAGACAGTTCTCAATCTATATTAAGACAGAATTCAGATTTGTATGTCTAATTAGAAGATGCTCGTTTGACGTCCAAAAAAAGATGGATTAGCATCTTACAGAGAAAAATAACTGGACAATTCATAATCTATTATAAAGCTAATTGATATGAAGTTGGGAATCTATGAAATATACAGAAATCTCAATATTTTTTATCAAGAATTTGAATTTGTTGAAGATTTATTGGAATCCTACTCATATTGCCTACTTTTACCATTTGAAGAAAAAAAATTATTTTTATGAAAAACATGGTCATTTTCAAATTCCCATTTGGCGCCAAAATTCGCCTTTTTCGAACTATGAGCTGAAAATTTTTATTGATTTGAAAGTGGGAGGCTGATCGAAAGAGTTTTTTTAGGATTTAAATTCATTTCCAAATAAGATGATCCTGTGGGATATATCACCTAAGCACCTAGAACGAGATAATAACGTTAATAAATCTGTACCATCTGCTTCATCAAAAAACACGCTGTAAATCATGCCTTGTCTATTTACTTATTTACAACAGTTTTTCTTTTACAGACCTTATCGATTTTCGTATGGAATTATTTTGTAAAAACTGCATTCAATAGAAATTTTAGGATGCCTTGTTTTCTAGACAAGACAATCGAGAAATTATTTTATTTACTTGTCTAAATAAAAGAAAAAGGTTTCTCTTTCTAATAATTTTTCAAGCAAAAAGGAACGGCTATAAAAAACGTTGATTTTTCGCCTTTTTTCTGATCACACTTTTCTACATCTACAGATAACGATCATCCATCTTGAAAAAAAACACATAAAAAGAAGACATCAGCAAAAAAGATGAAGGCATATGCAAATTTATTCGATTAAAACAACCGAAGATAAATCTCGAAAAATCTTCATTAGCCATTATAGGATGGTTCTACTTTTGACACTAAGCGGTTCCTAGGATACATTTCAATAAATCTTCATGAACTTTAGCCAAGTACCATCTTAGAAGCACGAACCTTTCGTCATGTTCCCTGCCAACGGATTTCGATACAGAAATTTGCTAAGCACCTGGCATTAGAGATAGATTTTGTTGATTTTCGATTTCTAGCCTGGGTCAGAATCTGAACGGGCTTTTCAGGGAAAATCGAATAATGTATAAAACATATGGTCCGAAGTCTACCTAAGTCTATTATTCGATCAGCCTCCAACTTTCAAATCAATGAAAATTTTCAGCTCAAAGTTCGAAATTGTGGGATTTTGGCGTCAATAATTATAATAATTTGCATAATCCTATTCAGGGGTCTTGCTCACTTTCTTTGTCAACGTCTTCTAATTGAGAAAACAGTTTAGCTTAAACTGTAGAATCAGTCTGTAAAAGTCTACACGGAATCCTTATACATCTGTTTAGTAAAAAGAAAAGAAGATGTAATATATGATGATTGACAAAAAAAATTCTGAATACTTCCACAGACACTGGGACATTACCACAGAAAACAGTTTTTTTCAAGTGATAGATACATGAGACATTTTCATCACTCTGCAATGTAAATCAATCATGGGTATTAATCAGAAAGGAGATAAGAATCCCTTTTCTTCTTTTTTTCCTTCGCGTGAAAATCGTAATGGAAGCCGGGATCATCAAAGTTTTACATTTTCATCCCTCGTGTTGAATGGTAAATTTGCACTTTTCACTGCACCCATAATGAAGATAACAGAACTGTATTACTATATTGTTGATATTTATTAACAAAAAGGAATTGTATTCATGCAAGCGAATTCATGCAGTGAGGGTGACTGGATTCGATGAGGAAAGGTGACACTTTTCATTCCCATCTGAATGCAAGGACAAGAGATATTCGGTTCAGATATCTTTTCATGTTTATTTTTCATTTCATTATTCAGTATTCCCTTTGATTCTAACCTCTTTGAGGTCTAACCTATAGAAGAGATTAGCTACATTTCTTCTTCGCTTTCTGATGTACTCGTTTTCTGGATCATTTTATTCTAAATCCCTTCTTTGAATTAACCCATCAAGACACAGAAGAATGACTCGAATTTCTAGTCATTTCGAGAAATATTCGATTTTTAGTTATATGAGATATCTAGAAACATTGGTTTTGAGCTGAGTCACCGAAGTCATTTTGAATAAAGGAAGAAGATGATGTCAATTATTTATGGAAATAAAGGCCTTATTTGTGAAATAATTGGCATCATCTCTTTCCTTTATTCGATTTTTAGTATCTTTTTTAGGATTTTTTTTCATTTTTGGAATCTTATTAGTAAAAAGTTAGTTATTACAATACTTATTACAATTTTGATCTATTTCGAGGTGAAACGGCTCACATAAACCAAGGTAGTTGAAGGTTAGAAGAATAATTTGAATAACTCTCAATGTCTAACTATAGAACGTGTATAGGTTTCTACACTCTCTCTTTCCTCATATCGACTCGTATAATGCTCTTATCTCGGTCTCAAGACATAACACGCTCTGGGTCCGGAGAATACATTCTTAGTCAAGAAACTCACAAAGCATTTAGACATCTTTTTGGTAGACATCTACGTGCGTTTCGTCCACTTTTGAACTCGTGAGCATTGGACTACAATGCGAAAGGTCCTAGGTTCAAATCCCAGTTTGTGGCATACTGACGAGTCCAAAAAGAGGACGAAACGCGCGTAGATGTCTACCAAAAAGAAGTATACTTGGATTATTTCTAAATGCTATGTGAGTTTCTTTCGTGCCAGTCTCGGTGAGATCCATTAGTGAGCTGTAACATTCAGCGACATGGGCTGATCAAATAAGACGTTCGTGTGGGATATATTTATTACCTAAGCAACTATAGAAAAAAGTATTTCCTGATAATCTGAGAAATCTATTTTTAACTCCATGAATTATCCGATTGTGATGATTTGACTAATCTTGAATTGGTCATGTCTCATATCAGACATGAAATTGATTTCTCTGAGTCGTGGCTTTTTCGTATCTTCAATAAGCAGATGATTTTCGAATTTCTTGCAGATCCTTTTTTCATGTTTTCTACCAATTCAAGACCTTCTTATTAAAATTTTCATAACTGATTAGATTTTTTTCTATTGTTTCTCATCGAGCCATTTCGCCATTGACGCGAGATCCATGTGCCCAGCCTAGAGAACACAGTATGAGACGTATTGCCTAGAGTTCAATTCAAAATTATTACAATAGGTTAGGGTAAATTTTGCTTGAGAATAAAAGCAGATAACGTCAAATAGGATTAGAACTTGGTTGGTAATAAAATCTCAGATCTGACCTTTTTCTTTGGGAATTGGCGAAATGGTTCTTCATTATAATAAAGCCAATTGATATGAAGTCGGGAATCTATGATTTTTACAGAAATCTCGATATTTTCATCAAGAATTTGAATTTGTTAAAGATTCTCTGGAATCCCACTCATGCTGCCCACTTTTACCATTTGAAGAAAAAAAATCACATTATCATTTGGGAGCGAAATTTAGATTTTTTGATCATTTTCACTACTTGAAAATCAATGCAATTTCGATAATTCAAAATCTCTCGAAAATGGGGTAACTATCTATAACTTGAGGGTGCTAGTCAGCTTTCTTGGCTAATATTGATCCTGAAAATCAATATTTGATCCCTTTCCCACTTTTAAATCAATTTTTCCTATTTTGCATTCATAAATTTTTTGATTTTTTGTATATGTCTGAAATCAATTTGATTACATGCGTTACCTTTGGAATGATTTTTTCGCGTGGAAATTTTGATTTATGTTCAGTTAATTAAGAATTTAATTTCGAGTTGCAAATCTTAAAAAATACATTTGTGTTCCTGACTGAGAAGAAAAATAGTAAATTCTCATCTTTTCCAGCTTTACAAAAAGATCGCTAATCAGGCTGTCCTTCTGAGATAAGCGAAAGTTTACACAGTCTGAACATCAAAAAAAAGGAACGAAAAATTTTCATGATTTTTTACCAATTAACAATAGAAAATTTAGTTACACTCTGACACGTGACACTGAATAGTTTAACACATTGTTAAAGTGTATTGTCTATCTTCATATTAAATTATTTCTTGGAAATAATTTATTCTTTCATAGATAGGTTGAAATCATTTTTCATTTGAATAGCTGATATTCAAGCTTTACTCAAAAATATTCCGAAAGAAATTCAATCTGATGAATATTAGAACATTTTATCGGCTTTGCGTGTTATTTAATGCATTTTAGCTGGAATAGAACATGAATAGACCAAACATTTTATCGCAGTTTCTTGAAAAACCGTACCAAGTGAGTTTTGTAACCGACTGTATAAGGTTTTACATGTTTTATTCATACTATTAGAAGAGGGCTGAAATAAATTACCCATATCAAAATCATCTCCTATAGGATATCACGGTGTACACAAAATTTTCTACTCGCATGTTTTTCGCATATTTTGTACAGTTTTCTCTCCTGATAAAGAAATTGAAAACCGTTTTTAATTCAAAATATATTTGCGTTCTCCTAAGTGCCTAAAATGCCTATATCAGACATGTCATATTCAGATTATTTTGATTCGAGTATTAATCGATTCGTTACATCGAGCTGAGAAAAATTTTAAAAAATCAAGTTTCTAGCTCAGAATATTTATGGTTGTTCTCCTGTCAAAAATAATTCGCAATACCACTAATGACTGTTGAATGAATGTACATTTAAAATGAGGGTCTTAAAACGAGAAAAAGAGAAGTGAAAATTAAGATGTACATTGTACACCTACTTAATATGAAGATGGTAATTTATTAATTCTTAATTTTTTGATCAAGAAATAGGATTTGATCGAGATTTTTTGTAATCTAGATCATGAGGCCCTGTTTCACAATACTGAGAAAAAAATTTAGTAAAAATCAATACGGCAAATTTTAAATCTTCAAGTAGCATCAAGTTCCCATATTTTTGAACTTCGAGTTGGAAATTATTGCTGATTTCAATGTGGGAGAGTGATCAAAAGTTAATTTTCAGGATCAAAATTAGTCAAAGAAATCAAATATACTGGATCTGGATCACCCCATAATCGTGTCAAAATCAAATTTTGATTTTTTGACCATTTTCCCTACTTGAAAGTCGATGAAATTTGATATTTCAATATCCCAGAAAAATGACGAATTTATCAAAATTTTAATGACAATAATCGATTTTTTTGTCTTATTGTGATCCTGAAAATCAACTTTTGATCACTCTCTCACATTCAAATCAGCAAAAATTTTCAACTCAAAATTCAAAAAATTAGGAATTTGGTGCTATTTAAAGATTTAAAATTTGCCGTATTTTCCTTAAAATTTTTTTTCTCAGTATCGTGAAAGAGGGCCTCATGATCTAGATTCCAAAAAATCTTGATCAAAAAGTTAAGAATTTTGTAAAAATCATAAATTCCCATCGATTTTGATCCAGATGAGGCCTTCTTTCAGGATCTGGAGAAAACAAAATTTTTAATTGACATATTTTAATCCTTAATCCTCTCTGGATCACGCTCTGCTTTCATATCAGTTCGAAGTTCAAACTTCTTCTTCTTTTTCACAAAAACCATCTCTAAGGATACCTAGGATCTTAATTGGACCTATGTATCATTCTTCAAGCTTTGATAACAATAGATCAAGGATTAACTATTTCAACCCACCCATAAGATAGATTGCATAGACATGATAAAAAAGAATTGTTATTCGATTACAGATTTATCTAGGATTTCTAATAGAAATTTTCGGAATCTTTCTGAATCTGGAGAACCCTAAATTACAACACAAAAACTTCAACACGTTCGTGCTAAATCGGAATTTTATGTTAATAACTATAATATAATACGTCTGTTTCTCTCTAATCTTTGAAACAGTCTATCATTCTCAAGTTACTAAAGAATCGACCAGATTTCGTACAAATAAAAACACAAGAACTGCTATGTTATAATTGTAATCCTTTTGAGAATTCATCATATAACAAGATTAGTTAGAAAAGCATTTCGCCAACCCCCTAAGGGATTCGAAAAATATCTTGATATCACAATTCATTTGTATAATTTTAATACAGTGTTCTCATTAGACTGTGACTTATCATTTCTGTGCTATTTAAGAATACTTCTCAGCAACTCTGAGCTATAAAAACTTGATTCTTTGGTAAAGTTTAACTTCTCAAGTCTTTTATTATCTCTAACTCGTCACACATCTTGCCTCAGCGTGAATCTAATTTATAAACTAGTAAAGAAGCAATCTAAACACGTTTGGCAAACATAGATGCGTTTCTTCTCCAGGGTTATGAGTATTGAAACTCCAATACTGGAGATACAACTGGACCCACTTTCCATGTCTATCATATTTCTTTTATTCTTCTGATTAGAGATTCCAATTTTCGAATCATCTTAAACCACTTTAAATTAGGTTAATACAAAATTAACCCCCCTCCTATGCGCCTTGCCTGATAAACAAAACTCATATTTTTCGTGAAATCGTTAAAAATCTTTTAATTTTTCTCAATGTCAGGAAAAAGACTTTTTTATTTGAAATCTTGCAAAAACTAAAACGAACATCTTAATTTTGTCAGTCATCAGAGGAAAATTCTATCGAGTTCTTCGATATCAGAACAAACTCGAAAACAAATCCATATCCAAAATGAGTATTTTGAGTATTTTTCAGTTTGAATTATCGCTCAAGAAAGTGTTTTGTTGAACAAAACTTGTTCCACTAATGGATATGAAATCGAAAAAAATAACTTTTAATGTTCCATGACTATCTCATTACATGAAAAAATTTAAAAATTAAATTAGCAAATTTTATTTGGGAATTTTTCCATTAGTTTATAAAACTTCTGTTATTATCTTTGGTCTAAGATCGATATTTCTCACAATTTTCAAGGTCTCTTAAATTTGATTCCTTATTTTTATGTTTTTTCGGCATAATATTTTTGTTCCCTAATGCAGCCTGAGATTCTTAAGTAGTTTTAATTGGAACAAACCTCTTTCCATGCCCTCTTCCAAACGTATCGATATTCTGAGATAGTCAAATAACTTCCTCAGTAGATTCCAGAATAGCTTTCAGAATACCATGCAGCAAAGCTTTGGAAATTGATTCCGGTTTCAGTAATTTCATCAGTCAAAAATTCATTAGCTCTTTTGATATTTTTAAAGTGCATTTTTAATAACTGACGTCTATCACTGAATTTAGTTAGTTCAGTTGTACTTTTTTTTATACAAACGCTAGAGTAGTAGACTAAACAACAAATCCTTCCAACTTTGTTAATCTTCAAGGTACATCCCCACTCTTTTCACCTCTTCTTGATCCAATATATATATCTAGACTCTATTTACTTGGTTATAAAGTTTGAAAATGATTATTTTAGTCTTATTGGCCTTATTATTCACAATTATTATTGATAAAAGTAGGAATTAGGACTGGTTAAGCATTGAATTTCATTCTTGTTTGCTCGTATGAAACAACTGGATTCTATTTCCAGCTGATTGAGCTCACTATTTCAATTTTAATTCTGATTGGAAAAAGATCAAAACAAGTGAAGTGAAGAATGAATTATTACTTGAAGCCTTGTCAATATGCTATAAATTATAGAGCATCGAAAAATTAAGGGCCGCTACTCCCTTTATGTAAGACCCTGAAATTTAGGCAATTACAAAAGTTAGGACTTAACCCCAGAGAATTTTTTTTTCATGACTCGCATTCAATCTGTTGTCTATCATATGGTTTGTGAATATCCGGGTTTGCAGAAGCTACATTTGCAAACCTATTACGTTTTTCGCTTGCGACCTGGCTATGTTGTCATTTGGCTTGTATTGGTCTACCTGTAGAAAGAGAAAGGTGTAGAATTTCTTAAAGAATAAGGATTATAAAAATTAAAGTGATAGTAATCAGAATTATTAGAGTAACAACTATGATAATATAATTCATCACTTGAAAGAAAATTAAAATTAAGATTACCCTGATAAAAATAGTTTGGATTCACACAATATTTCTTGATATTTTTCAAAAAACTTAAGATACTTAAAACCTTGTGTGTCTAATCAAAACATTAAACCAATCAGATTTCTTCCCAACTTTAATCAATTAATTCTAACCAACGATTTCCAATATTTATATCCGTCTTATTACCATTAACAACCTCGTTTAGTTTAATCTCTATAGACTCCAAAATCATATTTTTATACTTATTCCTCATGTTTCTTAGACTTTTTACGTTATTAAAATCTTTAAATATGATCTGGATTATCAGCCTAGTGTTTAGCTAGTCCAAACTGTTTTTATCTGGGTAATCTTTATTTTTTTATCTTGCTTGAGATTCCTGATTTCCGCGAATATATTATCATTTTGGTGACTAATTTCTTGCAATCTGTAGGTTTTTATTCTAATTCGAATTAAATTTTAATTTTCATTCAAGTGATGAAAGTAATTATATTATAAGATTTATTACTCTAATAATTCTGATTACTATAACAATCACTTTAATTTTTATAATCCTTGCTTTTTAAGAAATACTACACCTTTCTCTCCCCTTTCTTTTTCTACAAATAGACCAATACAAGCCAAAAGACAACATAGTCAGGTAGCAAGCGAAAAACATTATAGTCAATCTACGCCGAACAGCTCCCTGAAGAACTACTTGATTCAAAATTATGAGCGTATCATTTATTTATGGCAAGGAGAGGGTTTTTTTAGACATAAGATTGTCTGACAATGTGAAATCAACACTAAGACCTAATAAATAATCGGTCTTGATAGAAAATAGGCCCAATAAATTTCAAACCAGGCGAAGAATCAAAAGCTATTTTAAAACTACAGAGCGTAATTTTGCTCCAGTACGGATCTTCCTTATTTTAGCATTTGAGAATGAATAACTTGTATATCCAGATAGAGCAAAAAATTTTACATGATAGAATACCATTTTTGTTGGAAAAATATATCAAGAAAGGGCTTTGAATCGCCTTTAACACAAGAATTTTGCTCAAAATTATGGACAAATAAAAATTGGTGTGTATACTTTTAAGTAGTTATGGAATAAATAAATAATCCCAAGCTATGCACTTTCATCGGGACTAAAGCCGAGGGACTCCTGTACATGGTTGAAACCAAGTGGAGATTTTTATATTTTACGCCGGTTCTCTTTAAACTCTACCTCGGCTAACGGTCATTTGGTACAAAGCTACAGCGGAAGGGCTCGAAATTCATTCATAGTCAAATTTTATTTGAATTCTGATTTATTTTAAAAATTTTCTTATATCTACTCACAAGTAAATCATAGATTTTTTTTAAAGAAAATGACATAAATTTTGTAGTAAAATAAATACAAATTTGGTCCTCAGGGACCACATATCCAGGGTGAGGGTTAATGTCTTTACTTTTCCTACTGAATTGTAAATGATGTAGAAAAAAGAAAAATCTTAAGAACTTTCTGATTTGGTGAAATAAATATTCAATAAACTGTAGTTCTGTTGGAAAAATCGATTCTAAAAATTCCAACGCATTTCAATAGTAATGTTGATTCTATTGAAATTTCTCGAGAACGTACAGTATCAGCCTAATTAAAACTCTTTCCATTTCTCACTTTTGAGTTCAGGCAAGATATATATATACCTATTTCACAGTATTTTACCATAATCCTAAAAGCTGAAAGCCCATTGGTTAATCTAGGTGAGATTTCAAAATAATACGATCAATTGTATGTCTGGTTAATGACGACTTAATTCTCTGTTACTTGGACCCTTTATGTCAGGGATTATACTTTTCATCACCCTTTCAGATAATTTCCCAACATACGAAAATAGTTATGCTAATGTTCAAATTCATTAATAGCCCAAAAAAGGGGTTAAGTGGGTTGAATCAATAACAAGGTGTTTGATTTATAAATGCAAAATAAGTTTATTATTTGAATATATATATATATGAGTATAGGGATATGTGTGTTAGAGTTCTTTTTATTCAGAGGGAACAGACATTGATTGATTCAATTACAAGTGTTGTGTCAAAGCCATAGTAGTAATAGAGTAGTAGAAAGAGAAGTGGGGGGACGAGAGCAAGTGTCAGGGGGGACAGTAAAAATGGGTCAACTTGAGGGATACTGTATCTTTATTTTTTGAGCCTTTACAAATATCACGAATTTCTAATATGTACAGATAATAATAGAAGTATTTATAAAATCATTAAGAGATGGTATTATTGTACGAATTATTATCAACAAAAAAATGTATTGAAGGGACACTTGAACGTTTGTATGTGTGTGTTTAATTAGTAATAATATTAGTAAAAGGAGTGATTGGGCTTTTATCTTGGCATTGTTACCGTAGTGGTGAAAATTGTAACAGTGTCAAATTATGTTGGGGAATTTTTGCGTGAAAAAAGGATACATTCAAGAGAGTGACCGACCATCTGTGGTATGTGTCTTTTTCTTTAATAGAGTTGTTTGAAATACATACATAGATAATTAATATAAAAACCAAGTGATTTTTTGACATGGAGGCTGTGTGTGTAGAGGAGAGGAAGGGTTCGCAATGAATTTGTTATTGCATGTAGAATAGGGAAAACAAATCAGGAAAGTGAGTGAGTGAGAGTGAGAGAGAGAGAGAGAGATAGCCATTTTTGCCATGTATGGACATATTTACACAAGTTGATTTTCATCAAATAGAAAAATAAATGAGGAAATGGATAGTTTGTTGACTTAGGGAGATTTGGTTCCTTCCTCGTGTAAGAGTTTTTCCTCTATATCACATAACTCTGGAGTAGGACGGTCTGATTCTGTTATTGGATTCTGAGGATCTTGGATGGGAGCAGATTTTGTTTCTGCTTCCTCCTGGTCCTCTTCTCGCGAGTAGTTAACAATGGAAATTGGAGATTTGCTAGTGTCTGAACAAGATGCTTGTTCTTCTTCGGTCTAGAAATAAGCAAATTTAGTGCGGTCAATGTAATGTTTATCAGTCTTTATTTCTCATCTAATTATCTTAAAACTTTATGCAACAAGACATTTATGAAAAGGATACCTAAATTTTTTGTCAATATATTTAAAGATACAAAAAACTAATCATTAAATTTTTTTCTTTTTCATTCAGCAGTTTCGTATTCAAAATAAACTTGATATTTAATATTAAAAAACACCAAAATTCAAAATAGTATGCACCTAAGAAACGAGTGTGTAAATCTTGAAGTTCGGAATGCTTACCATTTGCTTCTCCATCATGTTAATATTGGGTCCAATGTCAGAAGTATTACCTGGTTCATTTTCAAATGAGTCAGAATGGCAAGACTTTTTATCACAGGGTGGAGGACTATCGCCAACGGTAGGATGTTTCTGATTTGAATTGACCTCCTCGAAGGAATCATTCTCAGGAGATGATTTTTCCATGGAAACTCTTGACTTTTTGATGTCAGAGTCAGAGTCATTATCTCCACCTGATTGTCCCTCACTGTCCTCACTCGAGGTCTGTGATAAATTACGAGAACGCTTAAAGCCAGAGAACGAGGTTGATTCTCTATCTTCGTCCTCTTCTTCTTCGTCGTCATCTTCAGAGTTACTGGAGGAGTTATTGTGACCCTCTGGGCCGTCTTCGTCATGGTTGGAATTGGCCAAAGTGTTTGATTTGATATTTATGGAGATTGTATTATTCCTTGGATGACTCAACAGGGATGTTTTACAAAACTTTCTTCGGTTTAGATAGCCAGGAGATCGTTTATCGTCGTCTTCAAAATCTTCAGAGTTATCTTCATCGAAATTGGAGTTATTCTGGAGATTGGCAAGTGCTGTTAGGGGAACATGTGAAGCACTATGTCTGCCGGGACGTATATCGGTAAAGTTTGCATCGTCCAAGTCATCTTCATCGAGATTCCTAGGATTACTATCATCGGAGTCATCATCCAGCCAACGTTCTTCGTCGAGGTCTGATAGCCTGTTGAGGTTTGGATCACGAAAAGTGCCTCGTTGCATTGTACTTCCAGTCATGTCACTCATGTTGGACGTTTCATTCAGGCCAGACCCACTGGATGAGGAAGAACTGGAAGAGGAGGAATTATCGGGAATCTCGGCCAGAGATCCACTACTACTGACTAAATGCATTACATTGAGTTGTGGTTTCCCCTGGGGATGGCCAGTTAGTGAGGAGAGGGAAGTTTGTTTACCGTTGGTGATGCAGTCATAGGTGGACTTGAACTCAAAGAAAGTCTGTACATATTCAATATCCTTGAGGTCGTCCCAATAATTTTCAACTATGTGCTTAATCAACATGTCGATATTCTCAAAGCAAATGAACTGGAAAATTTCGATTATGGCAGAGTCAGTTAGATTGTAGCGGTGTTGATTCCTCTTAAAAGAGTCAATAATCAATCGGAATAGATAATTTTTCATAATGTATCTTTGGTAAAATTCATCCTTGAGACCGATTACTCGACGGAATAATCGGATTGCATCTAAAATTCAAAAAAGATCAATATTAGTCACAATTTTTGACTGAATAAAATTAATGAGGACAGTAAATGTCCTTTACAGTCTCTAGAGATTCATTTGATTTTAGTTAGGTCAGTTAATCAAAGGTTGGACTGTGTGTGTATGTATCGAATGAAAGATATTTTACAGGGTTCAATTTATCAAAACTAACAAGTGGTTGAGAAGAGAAAACAAGAGATTCAGTCTAAAGACTTACACAAGACAAGAAAATTATGCTTGGAATCCAAGAGAACCAGGACATGTTGTAGTAGGTCCTTGTTGAAGCAATAGGTTCTCATCAATGGTAGGTGAGATTCGAAGCAAAAGATTAATATTTCCAGAATATGACACATGATCAGGGCAGTTCTGTAGTCATCCTTTGAGAGGGTATCCTTCTGGGTTATGTCGAATAGGGGCTTTGTCAACAACGGCATACAGTGTTTGTAGAAAAAGTTTAAAAATTCTGTCTTTTCGTTACGCTATAAACGAGGAATATTGATATTAAAATGCATGAGCTATCAGTTTACATGATGATATACTCACGTTACTATTGCTGTTCATATTTTCAGGGTCCAAAATAATTCGGAGCATATTTCCGATAATACTGGCATCGCTCATTTCTAAATAAGAGAAAGAATTCAATTAAAATTGGATTGAAAATTTCCATTCAAGAGTTATTTGAGTAGAAAGAATAAACTAACCAGGATCCTTGTCATTGAGCATCTCTTGAATCATAATGTTGATGAGTATTTCATCATTAGATTGGAGTATGTTATCTTGATAAGAATACTCTCGAATGAGGGATGTCTGATAGTCGACGAAAGCCTGAAGAATCTCCAAGGCTGCCGCTCTAGTTTCACGGTCTTCATCTCGAAGTAAAACTTCGATAGCTTTAAGAGCACCATTATTATACATGAAAGGAAGGCTGGTATCCTTTTGTTCGGTTTGAATGGCAAGGTTGCAATATTCACGAACGAAAAAGGTCAAATCCCGTTTACATGGAACATCTGAGCTGGGTTTGCGCAGTCGGGAGAATAGGCGACTGAAGAAGTCTTGATCATCATGTAGAATGTTGAGGATGTTGGCCTTATTTACAACAATGAAGTTTTTGAGGTTGCCTAGAGTATGTTCGTCAAATAGGCAGGGAGGGGGTAAACAACAATCTTGAATATACTGGACACGATATGTCTGGTGAATTTTATTAACAAAATCAACACTGTTTGAAGCAAAAATATCCTTAAATTGAGTGAATTTAAGAAATTCTCGATGCTTTATGCGTCCAGCAGTGGTATACTCAAGCATTCCAATAATATCGATAATATTTTTCTCATTAAACATGACTTTATAAATATCCGTACGATTGAGCAAGATTAGATGACGAGAAATCTCAAATAAATGATGCAATGATTCAGTATCTTGGGTGTCTTCCGCCTTGTGAAAAAGATCGATCAATTTGGATATGTAGTTTTGTCTATCAATGTATCTACACAGATTCTCTCTCTTATCTGGCATATTAACGGCCTGACTAATCATATCTGAAATCTCTTCAAGTTTGCCAAGCTCGCAAGGAGGCAAAAAGCATTCCCGGCGTTGTACTCGGCATATTTTGTCCCAAATGTCATCACAGCCATTTTTCTCCTGGAAAGAGAGAGCTAAATCGTATTCATCCTCTGTCCAGACAATAAGAGTATCTTGTTGTTTATGATATTCAATCTTTGGCTGAATTTTACATTTCAAAAGGGGGGAACCATCTTTTTCAGATAAGACAAGAAGAGATGCATCATTGAGATCGCTGTTTATTGCTGATATGTGTCCTGTTCCCTTGTCAACCCACTTCCCTTCAACTAGGAAGTATAGTTTGACTCTCCTACGCGTTGATGCTTCGGTACTCATAACTAATAGAGAAAAAGAAATCATCAAAAATATAACATACCATTTAACATGAAACAGAAAAATTAATCAAATTATTAACAATTTTTGTCCACGTGATTTTTATTATTAAATTTGGGATTACAGAAAGAAATCCAGGTAGTTTATACAAGCCGCGAAATGTGTATTTTAAAAACAAAATTAATTAATCAAACCGTATGTTTAGTTGAGTGTAGTTTTAAATTTTTGAGCATTTAAACCACATGGATTTTTCAGGAATCACAAATCAACTTGAAGACGCATGTCAAATCATACAGGTAATACTCTTGCATTTATTATTTTAGAAATCATTCGATTCCTCAAGCAGAAGAGATGCTGAACAGTTAATTTACCAATTTCGTAATCAAGAAGACCCCTTTCCACTATGCAACTTTATTCTCAGTGAGTCGTTGTTCGAATTTATCTTTTTAGCCAACTCTAAAAGTAGTTATCTCATATTTGAAACATCAAAATGCATGTCCATGGGAATTTTAAATTGTTGGGACAAAAAATTTGCAAACAATTTGGATACATTACTCGAGCTCATCTCTTTCATGATAGATTGGTGTGAGAAAAATGAAAATCAGATCGAAAATTACGCCTATAAACGATGTTTAAATGTTGTTGCAGTTATTTTACGAGTTTCTTGCATTAAAAAGATTCTTAACGATGAAAATAAAGAACTGAAAGATTTCCAGGTACACAAATTGTTTTTACAAAGCCTTCGATCCCTATTAAATGTGTCAAGTAGTCCGAATATGCTGAAAATCAAAACTGGAGTTATTATCTTACAATGTGTGCTGGAAGAATTTTCATGCTCAATCGATTCTTTGGAAATAAAGAACCTGTTTGAGAATCAATATCATCTATATTCACAATTTGAGAAACACTTCATTTACGAAATATTTCGGGACCTTTTGCTACTAGGAAAATATCTTGTCGAAAATAAGAATTGTCCTCCAGATCAAGCTGAACGTTTTCAAAGTGTCACAATCGGCTATATAACTTGTATGAATACAATATTCTCTTGGAACTTTGTCACTCAGGATTGTAAGTTGTTCTTCTTTTATTAGTTTATTATTATCATCTCGTTTAATACTAATCTTTTCAGTGGAAAAGTTTAGTCTATTTAGAGCCTCTTCAACTGGCAATGACCAAATCCTTGAATTACCTCGTTACTGGAAAGAGATTATAAACTCTAGTACAATTAATGAAATTGTCAAAATTCTTTTTGATGTAAGTACATTTTTATTTTTCATTTTCACCGTCATAAAATGAAGATTTTCGTCTTTCAAGTCGCACGAATTAGTTCGATCATTTCCAAAATTTGGAATTTTAACTCTTGGAACGTTGAGCAATTTTTCCTCGGCCAGAATATCAAAGTCCTACGAAGTCATTAATGACCCAAAAGGCCTTATTAACGAGATTGAAGTTACTATGTTCTGGATTCATTTCATCTCGAAAATCATTAATCCAACCAAAATCAATTTGGAAGTGAACAAACCAGAGAATCTCAATCAGAATAATCTTGATCCTGAAATTTTCTCCATCTACACAGAGACGTATAACGAATTCATTATGGAGTGTAAGTTTCTCAAAAATTTACCAGTGTTTATGTTGATAAAATTGATACAGTTGATTCTAATCTTGAATTAAGTACAGTTCTTTAGGGATCTATTCGGTTTAGATTGTCTAAAAAGTTGTTCAATTGCTACCAGTGGCTATGTCTTGTCTTTTGGCTTGCATTGGTCTATCTGTAGAAATAGTAGGTTATACTCTGATAAATCATCATACTCTTCTGCGTGATACACACAAAGGTCGAATAAATAATGTGGCTTACAATTTAAAATCAAGAACCATCATTGGTTTATACAGTTTGTTCTTTCCTTCCTATGCCAACTTCATAATTTGAAAACATGTTTTTCATTACAGATCAAAATCGAATTCCAATCAAGCCAGACTGGTTCTCTGAAATAGCCATGTTTGAATTGACAATTTTGATTGACATGTTTGCCAGTATCATCAGAAAGAATCAGACCCTCTGGCGGTTCTATCAGAATTTAAGCCGTCACGAAATCGATGCAAAGCTTCAGTTGAAAACATGCCTTCGCATTGTTATTCATTTTGAGTTGATTTTCAACTCAACGTTTGACTTGTACATCAAGGTGAGTAACCCTTTCTATCCGATAGCTACCCACTAGACTCTATCCCCTTTTGTAAATCTATTTCGTGCAGGAGAAGAATCAATTTCATAAATTTGTATCTAATTAAGCCTACTTTTATTATCTCAAGAAGGAAATCCTATTTCGGATTGCTATCCTGGTTTAGACTAATTACATAAAATATATATTCTATGAACTTTGCATAAGAAATTCTTCAATTTTGTTTTTTCCCCTATTTATTAAACTAATCAATCTACTTCTGGCTTCTTTGAAATCAACACTAGAAAAATTATTCGAATTTAACCACTGAAATTCAGAGAAATTCGTCCTTATTATGGGAAGTCGAACCATCTGATTTATTCCAATCATTACGAAGAAAAATTTTAAAGTTTGAATTATGAAATTACCAAATTTATCTAATTTCAATCCCAAATATGGGCATTAGATTGCTTAACCCTAGAATGAAATTCGGGGGTCTTTAAAATTCCCATTAGCAAGAATGAATTTCTCATTTGAGGGTTAAAATCTCATTTTATACAGTAGAATTCAAAATTTACTTGAATTCTGACTATCCAGATCGAGAGGGTTAAAACATGGCTGAGAATTGAAAATGTTGCCAGATAAGAAAGATTCTCTAATTTTAATTTAATTCATTTTTCATTGCAGTTACTAGAGATTGAGAATGCTAGCAATATTTTGAATGCTGACCGGAATCAGCAAAATACCCTGCATTCTTGCATAGAAAAGGGTTCCATTATGATTGAGAATATTGTCTCCTTCCTCAAACAAATTGATGTTGTCATGGGTGTTAATTTGTCAACCAAAAAGAATAGTAAGTCATTCTTCTTTATGAAGTGTACCTATAGATTAATTATAATTTATCGAAATGTAGCTCTGTCCAATTTTTTATTTCTATAACGAAGCTGGTCATATATGGGTCAGGTTACTTTCTCAAGCCATAATTATGTTTTAAAGAAACTAAAAATAGTTTATTGACCACTTTTCTGAAAAAAGAACTAATATTCTTTCGTATGAACTATGACATATGAAGCTATAATAGTTTATTGAGAAGTTATGACTATTTAAAAATGACTTGTTTTTGAAAAAACCACTTACAGTGATCGAAGAGTAAAAAGAAAGAAACTCTTATCGAAAAACCATACCCGTAGAATTCAAATATGTCATTACTTTTATGTCATCTCTTGAAATAAAAAAGTTGGCCATTTTCAAAGTCTAAAAATGGTCATTTTATGGGACAATATTTTCTAAACTAAAGGTTGGTTTTTGAAAAAATATTTCATATTCATAATCAGCATATTCTAAAATCCTACTAAATTTTCAATCTCAGCGATGTACCTTGAAAAAAATTCCTCTGGGTCTTTAAGGATTAAGAAACTATAAACCTTATCCTCGATCAATGTATTCTCTAAACAACTATTGCTTTTTATTAATTAATTCACTATGCTTCATTTATATATTTACTAGAATGGGTCGTAGGAAAGTAACCCGTCTTCTCATATTATTTAAGGGACGTTAGAATCAGAATGTTAGGGATTTCTTTTGGCCTAACTTGTTCAAAATCTCTTCACTACTTCTAAGAGAATACAGAACTGTCAAAATTCATTACGACGTATAAAAAACCAATTCAGGGTATGACGAAGGTTCCTGTGACATTTTAGAAAATCAGAAACTTATTATGAAGACTCGTATCTTGAAAGCTCAAGCTGAATATTTTGCTTTAAATAATCGTTTTAAATGAGTATACTATCGGATAAATCAGCTGTCCAAATATCTAATCTCATGAAAATTTCACTCAAAATCCAAAAAAAATTTTTAACCAAACTAATGTGAGAACAAAAGCTTAGGTGACATTCTTCAATCAATTTATATCTCATATCAGGAAAACAATTGATAAAATACATTTTTCAAACTAAAATTAAATTTTTATTTTAAGAACAATCTACTTTGAATTGGCCAAAGTTCACGAAGTGGGCTTTCTAATTGTTATTTTCCTAATCCCCGTGTCTAGGTTAGTATGAAAACTCGGGACCTACTCTAAAATTTCCCCTTTTTTCAATCATTGACCAAGAGTTTCACGTGTATGATATTTTGAATAGTTGCATTTTTGACTTTGTAGAGATATTCTCGATGAATTTTCAGAAAATCTCCAGATGCGGAAAAAAATAGCTCTACATAGTAGTAGTATTATAGTTATTGGATTAAAATAAAAAGACTTATTCTTTAGATATTCAAGATTTTGTCCAAGGTCCATTTGCCAATCTATCGCTCTATGTTAACCAAAAGTCCCAATTAATCTTTGAATCATATCTTAAGAGTCGTCTCTCACAAGAAATCGGTGGATTTAGGAATCAAAAGGTCGCCAACTTCCTCCCCAAAGACTTTGACCCTGATGAAATTCTTGACAATGAAGAAATCAATGTTGACATTGACATTGAAGATTCCGTCTTTTATGAGGTAATTATGATACCTTGAGTTGCCCTGATTTTTCCCAATCTATTACTTGATTACAAAATCTCTAAAGCCAATTAGCGTTGTCCTATATACAACATTGAATCAGATTTAAAACTCTCTTTTAGGAAAGCCTATCAACATTGCAAAGTTATGGCCATGATAAAATTGAAGAGAACCTGTCCACTATGGCCAACCTAATCCATCAGCAAACGAACAAGTTGATGACCCTATCCCTTAATGGTGTCAATAGGGAAGATCCCTCATTGAATCAAATCTACGAAGATCTCCATTGGCTGGTCATGATCTGTGGTAGCATTATAACCTCAGGTGAATCTGAGATTGAAACGTGCAGTATGGCAAAATTATTTTTCCTTGTGAGTTTTTTGTTAATTTTTCATATTCAATGAAAATGGGTCATTTTTGATACAAAAATAGGCAATTAAACCTACTAGCTAAGTGTGGTCACTGGTTATTACTATATCCTTGTGAATCTAACTTGATGGAGATTGTCTTCTCAGACCTAGATGTTAGAGTTCGGATAAGCAAGTGTCAATTCCATAGGAGAGTCAAATAATATTCCAATCATGATGGCAGATGTATACGCGTCCTTATTAGGACTCGTCAGTTCACCATAGCCTGGATTCGAACACGGGTCTTCAACGTGGTGAGGCAACGCTTCTAACCACTAGGCCAGAACCCCCGTTCGTTTCCTCAACTCAACACTCCCATAGTATTGACACCACCTACACACTGGTTTTTTTGAATAAGCACCACACTTAGCTAGTAGGTTTAATGTCTAAAAACAATGTAATTTCTACATGTTGCTTATTCAAAAATTAGGCAATCTTTATCGCGATAAGGCGATTGCATGATTGAATTCAACAGGTATAATTACTCGATAAAATTTATCTTACTTTTTACCTATGACTCTGGGAAGTAGGTTTTTAGAAAAGAGTTTTAAACAAAAATTAATCTTTTGAATAAAATCAACTCTCTTTGAATTAGTTTAGGACGAGTTTGACGAATGAGAGAGCCAAGATCTTTGCGTATGTCAGGAGATCGAAGGAGTGGGGGGGGGGGGGTAAACAAAGTATTTTTTCTGAGGCTTAAATAAATAATAATGAGTCGCTAACATGATATGTGATAGAAATATTCCTGTGGGACTTGGAGGTTTAAGTAGGAAATGCTTCATTCTCACACGGTAATGGGGTGAATCCTTAAATCACATTTTATTCTCTAATTTTAATCGTAAAAATACTTCTTTTGACCACCCTCTCAATCAGTAAAAATGTTGAGCTCAAAGTTCGGAATAAGAGTATTTGGCGCCAAACTGAAATTCTTCAATTGGCAGTTCTCATAATCTCTATTAAACACTAAACTCACTAAAAAATGTATCAGATTTAAACTGGACGATAAGGACTATTTTGCTTGATTATTTAAGAGTAGGTATATGATAGTTTTTTTTTGGAAACTAGGTGACATTTTATTTGGCCATAAATAAGTTATTATTAGGGCTTTAAAAAAAGTCTCGAAAATCATATTTTAACCAGAGCTTTTCTCGGGTCTTAAAATCAAGTTAGGCTATTCAGATTTTCCTTTGGACCCTAGGTTCCAGAGTTATAAGTTATAACATTTGGTAATGTATTATTCTTAAGAGTTAGTAATCTATTTGTACTTTTAAAGATGAGACATCAATACCACGTCATTGTATAGAGAACAAGGTAAACTGTTTTAATTTGGTTGGTTAGAAATATTCAAATCAATCAGAATGCACCACATTAATTCATCATTTTATGTATGACGTGGGAAATCAAATACATGTACCTCATTTAGTCGTGCCAAGACGTGCAATCGCATCAATAGTTCTACTTCAATTTAAGAACCGAGAAGAATTTTGATTTATTGAATTTCTGATTATTTTTGAGTTTTCAAGTATTGATAAAAATATTTAATGAGAATAAAGTCTTGAAAATAAAATCTAAAACGATTAAATCGTATTTTTGAAAATCGTAAGAATTAAAAAAAATTTTAACATTTAATTTTTTGAGGCCCTATTTATTATGCATCATTTTGAGCCGAAATTCCAGCATTGCCTTATTCTTTTCATAATGTATTAAAATGCCAATTTTTGTTCAATTTTCATTAGCCAAAACAAAGTTAATTTATTTTCTTTCAATCACCATAAAATTAGCACCATTCGATACAGAATAGATAATTATCTAGTTTCCTTAACCCTTTCAGGTTCGAGTCTATTTAATGACTTCAAACATTGAATATAAATACATATTCGAAATCAGAATGAATTATAGATGAATAATTAAACCTTAAATCCTCTGAAAACCTTTTAATAAAAAATTCTTTTTCGACAATTTTCAATACATTTTTCCTATCTACTTTCAAGTGACCATACAAATCAAACATCATGAGATATTCTTACTCTCCCCCCCCCACTGTCTAAACAAAAAGACATTCCCCATACGAGTATTTGAGCAAACAGTCGGATTGTATTTGAATGAAAATTGATATTTGAAATTCAGGACCCCGTTGAAATATATTCCATCTCTCACACAAACATATTGAATGAGAAAATAAAAGGGGAATATCTTATGATGTAATTTCAAGAAAGGGGGTCTCTAATAGTTTTTATGTTGAAAGACCTCATATGGTCCAGAACAAGATCCGAGAAACTGATATTGGAGAGTTTTAGGTTTTTTAATAGGGCCTGCTAGTAAGTTACATAAGTCATAGTAGTCAAGATAGGACAGAATACATTGTTTGAATAAGAGTAGTCTAAGGAGTACCAATTTTAGTTCACCGGAAAGCCATTCGAATTATCAAAGTGTAAAGAATCATTGATTCCTAGCTTTACATATTTTATTTTCTAGAATAATATCCTTCTAATATTCTCCATAGATACCCAAACAAGTTACCGATTCAGCTAGAAATTTCAAGAACTCAAATCCAAACCTCTCTCCTGATAATACAACAATTCTACTGAGAGAATCTTTCACCAATCCACCTGCGAGCCTGGATTGGCCTCTACCTAATCCTGATGTCGATATCAATGGTGTCATAGCAATAGCAAAGGTTGTCTCAGCCCTGGCCAGACTATGGTGGATTCAGGCCAAGGACAAACTCGGCAGTGAACAAATAATGAGTGACGTCATTTGGTTCTTTACAAGGTTCTTCATTGCCATCTTCAATAATCCTGTGAGCTTTTCTTTTTACTACAACCACACCTTTCCCTCTATTAGAGAGAGAGACAATTTTTTAACATCCAGATGTGCAATGCTCATTAGATATGTATGAAATTTAAAAAATAGAACCAAAAATAATGAAAAAACAGCGCATATTTATAAATTAGAACTCACATTCTATCAGAATAATCCAAGTTTTAGTAGTTTAGTCCATTTCCCAGCAAAAGTTAAGTCCGTCAAAATATACCAAATTTACATAAATGCGGTTAGTTAAAAGAAAAGTAGTTTTTAATTTAAAAAATTTTAAATTGTTCAAAATGAAATTTATTTTAAATATTATATAAATTTTGCAAAATAAGTTAAAGATTTGACAATTAGTTGGCTTATAATTTCATCGATCAGTTGTGAAGTATTCAGAACTTATAAGACATTTCAATAAAAAGTTGGAAGTCAATCGAGAATAATGGAGCGCTAAGTTGTCAGAAATTTTATCGTATTATACTCAACTTTTTCTGTGTCGAAACTTTTATTCAATCAATCTTCAAGCTTTTCGAGGAGCCAACTTCTTCATACCTAACCAGAAACGATATCAAAGTTTCTTTCCTCTTAAACAATATATGCTCAAAATATTTCCGCGTATCTTATTAATTATAATTATCCAGAGATGTACTGAATTTTCCAGAAGACGATATAAATAGTTTACTCATATTTTCACCTATTTAATTAATTTTTCATTAATTCATTCATAATTAATGGAACAAATGAATAACTTGAACTCGAATTTATTGAAACCAAACTGAATGCATCAATAGAACTTAATTATTTTTAAATCGTATTAATTGGTTAATCTCTCTTTCCTCAAATGTCAATTTATTCAAGATCTAAATATTAAAAAATTAATATTAATCTAATAACAAAGTAAGACGTATTTTATGTATAATTGGAAGCCCACGAAGCATTGGATTCAAAACCAAAGTAAGAGCAAATTATTGAAATAGAAGAAGCGCAAAATACACCATTTTAAAAATCTCAAAAAGCTTTATTAAATTTAGCCTGAGGAAGACCAACTTTTAAATTTCATACATATCTAATGCTCATTTTAAAGAGAATTTTTCAACGTAAAAAAGGTCCTATTAAACCATGTATTTTAAATTTTGCTTAGATGCCTGAAATCGCATTTAAAAATTATTGAATGTTTCTTGTTCAAATGACCATTGTTTTGAACATCAGTGTAATCAGAATTTTGGTCTCTGTTTTCTAACCAAAAGAATTTAGTAAACTTTTTTTTTGAAATCATAACATTTATTAAAGAGATTAAATTTAACATATAGAATCAGATATACATAATAAAATAAGTTCATAAAAGTAAAATTTATTATTACATTTAAGATCATTAAGATTTTCACATTCAGATAGTTTAAAAACGGAATCAAGAAAACGAAAATGAGAGAGAAGAGGGTGATTGGCGAAAGAGGGCTTACGTAGAGAGTAGTTATTATTATAAGTATCAGCGTGAGTTGAGAACATCTTTATAATAAAAGCAGCCCTTCTAATCCATATGGGTTCTAGCCTAGAGATTGGAATTAAGGAATTGTAAGAATCGAACAAAGGGAAAAGCGCGTGAAGAAAACGATATTGTATCTGTTCAATTTTAAGGGAATTGACATTAGATATTTCCGGTATTAAAGGGGCAGTATAATCTAAACGAGGCAAGACAAAAGTTTTGAAGGCTAATAATATTTTTAAGTCTGGGGAGGAGGTGAACCTGTTAATCATATATAACAGAGAGTTTATCAAACCCTTTTTAGAGAGAGGGGAGATAGTTAATGAGGAATTAATTTCAAAACCAAGGTCAGTAGTAGATTCCACTATCTCGCCTGGAAGATGAAGATTTGAGAGAAATGAGGATGGAAGCACTTTTGGAAAAAGCAGTTTGAATTTGGATCTATTTATCTCAAGACCCATTTTGGAAAGATTCAGCTTAAGAGAGTTAAAATAGTGATTAATCATAAGAATGTCAAGCACATTGTTTACAGGGTAGACAAATTTAAGGTCGTCTGCATATTTGAATAATTTATCTAAGTCAGAAGGCAATTGAATATCTGTGATACAAATATTGAAGAGAAGTGGATCCAAGGAGGAACCTTGAGGAGCACCAGAGGTAATTCTCTTGTAAGAACTGTGAAGGGAATAAAATTTAACTGATTGGCTTCTATCAGTAAGAAATAATATAATAGTATTAATAAGAGAGTTATCCAATTCTATAGCTATAAGTTTATTAATAATATAAGAAAATTTCAGGCGATCAAAAGCTTTCGATAGGTCAATAAAGTGAATTATTAAATATTTCCCACTATCCTTGTAGTCTTCACATTTCCTTGCATTTATTCACACAGATTAATAATAAGAAAAAGTCAGACATAAATCGGATTCAAGGAAAAGGTGTAAATTCTACATTGATTGTTCTTCAATATAGAATTTTAAGGCTAATTATAATTCCATATTATTCGAAAATTTTTGGATTTCGAAAATGCCAAGATTATCATTTTGGGAAAAGTATAAGTATTGAGAAGGTACTTGACTATCTCAGTGCCGAAACGTCTATAGGTCTAAAATTAATGCTCATCTAGTCTAGGTTTCGAATAATTTTCGAATAATAAAATACAATTCGAGGCAATATCTATTAACCCATTTGATTAGTTTATATTTTTACAATAATTAATGGATATATATTCAAGAAGAGAATGGCATAAAAAAATAGATCTATTTATTCTCTCAAGCTTTTATTGGGTCATAGCAGTTGATAAAAATCATCATCATTATTTGTTCTTCTGTAAGTTCGTTCCTTTGCTCGGCAATCCTGAATACCCTATCCGAGGCAGAAGAAGTAACAGAGACACAAAGAATATTTCTAGCAGCCTTTGATAATACAAAGGAACTTTTCCTGATTGGCCTTCCAAAAGGATAGGGCATTGTCATATTCAAGCTGTTCTCCTCTAATCTCGTCATATGCCATTATCTCATCAATTATATTCTGATTAGTCTTGAGAACTCTTCTAGACTTTCTATAAATCTCATAAGGGTCAGGAATTGGGTTGACATTTGAGACCTTATAAAAATCATCCTCTTCCTCGATTTCTTCAACATTTGCTAGCTTGAACAAGTGAGAAAAGTTTTCTTCCATAAAAGATATGAACTGGTATCTTGTCACATTAATATTGAAGCTTGTAGCATCTGGACACAAATAGTGGGCTGCTTTTATTATATCGTCTTGTTTTCCCTTGAAAAACTTCGTTCAGTTGTGATAAAAAGTTGGCGAAAAAATATTCTACTGAGCCTGTTGGAGAAGTCCTTGTTTGCTATTTCTGTCCCTCCTATTAATATATCAATGCATTCGACAACTTTTGATATTGGAATAGAATTTTCGAACGACAGAGTTTTACAAATTTCCTAAATTTTTGATAGTGTTGAATAGATTTCCTGAATGGTTTCAACTTCATCTTGATCGAATTCAAATTCTTTCAGGTTCTCATATTTGCTGATGAGTAATAAAACCTTCTTAATATTGAGCATACTGTTGAATAGGTCAAAATATGATTTCTTTGAATTGATCAAGCAAGAAATTTGATTTTCATGACATAATTCAAAGTATCTCTAGCTACAGAAGAGCTGTTTATCTTATCTACAAGGTTTGTTATTTTTTTAAGAATCGCTTGATGCGACGATCAACAAAATATAGGGAACGATCAAAATTCATAAATCCATTGATGCCTGTAACTCCTTCCTTATGATTTGTAACAAATGTCAAAACTCATTCGACTAAGAGAAGGACCAATGTACTCTTCATCATAGTCCTGAAAGTACTGCTGGCTTATTAGGATGCTCTTCAGCTTGAATTATCGATCGATATATTGCATTATAAAGGAAATAAATATATCTTTATCCAAGGTGCGATAGCCATAAGATATGAAACAGGAAACATCACAATCTCTCAGGTCGGATTTCATCATTTGAGTCTATATTGAATGAAGGATTATTTAAATTATTTGATTAATTACTATTATGGTATCGTAATAACTATTGTAGAGTTCTCTCAGTTTAGTTGTATTGAATATTGCAGCACTCTTGATATAATACTTGAATAGGTATTTCGAGAAGAAGTAAAAAGATGATTTCCCATCACAATGACCCGAAGTAGATCCATATCAAATTGTTTTTGCTCATCAGAGTCCATCGGGACCTTACTCATTTCACGGTCCTTCATCTATTTAGTTCGGACTAATAACCATTCCTCAGTTGTGTATTATTAAGTCTATGAATTGTCATCGTTTACTTGGAATATCATTGGTCGAAGTATAACGTATATATCTTTGTATATTGAGTATGAATGACCTCTTATTGGTTCCTTCTCCTGTTGTGATATTTTCGAGTTAGGGAGGTGAGGGATCCGAATTGAAACATAATTTGCCTTCAATTCCATAATAGGTATTACTTGGAAGTGCTCTTATCTATGCATTGTGATATATCCTAGTACTTGAGTCTGATGAGACATACAGAAATATAAGGTTCATTACTAAAATATACTTCTATTATCTCTAACCTATATTATGAGTAGGGCTCCTAAAAAGTCCTCTAAAATTAGATGTTAGATGTGTACGGAAATTTTCTGCTTTTTTAAAAAACTAGAATAGTCATTTATAATTTTTCCATATATATTATTCTATTTAAAAGACAGTTTTTTCATCTGTACTGACGGTAAATTCATTAGGGAAAATTGCGAGACACCTGAGAGCTTTTCTTGATAATGTTTTTGCTTGACGTGACACTTAATAATCAATATGAATAATCAATTGGCAAGAAAATTAGAAAATAATGGCGTGATATTAATACTTTTCTATGATTGGTCCTTCACTTGGTATACTTGACGAGGACCAATAAGAGTAGAAATAGAATGTGAGAGATAGACACATGTAGAAATAGTCATGTATAATAGTCTATTATATTTTAGGCTTTTATCAAATAGGTCAAAAAGTCGTTTAAAGTCTTATAAAACGAAAAGTCATTTAGGCTTTTTGAGGCTCAACCAGGGCGGTCAAAATGAATGAGAGTACATTTCACTGTACCAATTATATATTGTAGAGATAGC
Source organism: Gyrodactylus bullatarudis (assembly GCA_012064415.1). NCBI lineage: Eukaryota > Metazoa > Platyhelminthes > Monogenea > Gyrodactylidea > Gyrodactylidae > Gyrodactylus > Gyrodactylus bullatarudis. The sequence goes on along the minus strand of SSNU01000256.1, from coordinate 24,061 downwards.
CACTGAAATTTTGATTGAATCATTCTTTACATAGAGTGACATTTTTTCAATGAAATCAATCAAAGAATTAACCATTTTTTGAGACTTCTTCATATTGTTTGGACCACCTCAAGGATTTGGAGCTGGCCGCTCAGATAATATCCATGATCATGTATTTGTATAAGGCACATCAGAGTTCTCGGCAAATTCTCTCAATGCTTTGCCTTTATCGTGTAATTGAAGAATTCTATGTTTACCATAAAGAGACATTAGGAAAAAGACATTTCTGAATGTATTTCATCTGATATCGAATGAAGAACATTCCCTGCATATTTGTAACTATGAGGGATTGAGTAATAGGGATTGGCTTTTTTCATAACAGACCTGTATGTATTAGGTTAACCTTTTAGATGAAAAAATTGTTGATTTGACTAAGTAAATCATATTTTTTAAAGATAGTTTCAAATGCTGAAAAATAATATAAAATTGATTTTCCCTGAAATTGTCTCTTCGCATATTACCTTATAAATTTTCAAAAATACATTGTTATTTATACTGTTGGATAATTCAAATAAAATAAAAAATTTTGATTTGGCAAATATATGCATCTCTTAGCTTAGTATATTATTTTTGACTGCCTTTGTTTTTCAAAATATGTTTGAAGTCATTTCATTCATAAAAATTTGAACGGAATCAAGTTGAGTGCAGATAAAATTCGTCAAAATTCCACTTCTGATTATTTTGTAAAAAAACACACAATGCTACTTGCGTTAATTCGAGGGACCATTGATCTGGTTTTTCTATAGTTCTCAACTTTAATTCAATTTTTTGACCATTTTAGCCTGTTCTAGGAAGATATTCTATCCCGATTCTAGCTAGTCTTCCTCCTTTAATAATTCAGTAATTTACCTCTCCCCTTCTTTTGCAGGATAAGAATGTTATGAGGAGTATATTCTCAGAAGTTTTACCTCCCCAACTGAATGTTAAAGAAGAGAACTTGTCTGTTCCCATTATTCGAGGGACAATCAACCTTATCAAATTATCCATTAGTAATTGGTTCCACTCTCAGAAAGTCATCAAAATCTCATCGATACTCCTGTCCAATGTACATAAATTCAAGATACCGTGAGTTGTATAACCACATTCTCGCATTATCACTACACTAGCCAAAGCTAAGAGTTCAATTGGGTTTTTGTGAAAAATTGGACAGTTGCATTTGCAGATATGACTAGTAGCCATTGACTATACAGTGGTACAATTTTGGTTACTTTTTCACATTGAACTTGAGGACCCCTGAAATTTAATTCACTCTCGGTTCTTTTAGTGGTGTAAGATTTGAAGTACATTGCATATCAATTGTCACTCTTTGAACCCTGTTGTGATAATGGAAAAATTTATTTTTTAAATAGTTTACCGAACAGAAGGAAAAAGCTGGTTAAAATAAACATTTGAATACTTTTTGAGGTTCTAGTGATAACTAGGAAATTAAAGCCAATCAGATTATGGGACGAATTCAAATTTTCCAGTGTCTTTAATAAGATGTAATTCATTAAAAACTTACCAAGATTGAGTTTAGGACATAACTCAGGCTGTGAAATTGAGTAATGGTAGTTGATTTTGGTCGAAGATATTTCCACACTAACCATGGCTGTAAATATTAAATTTCAACACCATAAAAATTTTGCAAATACCCCTAATAAAAAAAATACATTGATCAAAATCAATCAAAACTTACGAGTTTCCCCCATTTCAAGAAAGAGTACATTCTATTGCGATATCTGGGCTCAACTTTACATGGATCTGATCAGTCCTCAGGCAGCCAAGACCACATGGAAGGCCTTTCAACCTGATATTCTCGGACAATTCATTGAGAGCATTCTCAATGGTCTATTCGCAGTCAAGACATTAACCGAGAAGAACAACGGGGATCCAGATACTTCCTTTTTCGACGCCTACAAAACATTGTGCGAAATCATTAGAAAAATATTTGCCAAAACGCAAAAGTGCTTAACTAATCGATCGATTAACGAAGAGGTTATTCAAATGTTCAAAACATGCTTGAGCGTATTGATATCGCTATCAAAATCAGTTGTGGTGCTTTTTGATTATGAAATTGACTTTACTCAGGAAATGTTCAACTATATCCTGGATATAATCAGAAAAACTAACGAAATATTCAAGCTAGTGAGTCTTGCGACCTTGATATTTAGAATTTAATTAAGTTTTCTCAATATGTATAGTCAAAATGCTTCACCCTTGACTAGCCATAATTATAATTCTATTTTTTAGGTAAATGAAACTAATTTATTAACCACTTTTCTTAAAGAAGAACTAATGTTATTAATTATAATAATTATTAAGCTACAATCGTATACACAACAGAAAAAATATCCTGTACTCGGCTGAATTCAAACATGTTAATTTTATTCAAAATTTTACAAAGATTAATGTAAATTAAGTTTTTGTCGACTTAAAATTTTTGAAGAATTACTGCTCCGTCATCTCAGTGAGTACCGACATGGTTTAGACATCAAATTAAAGCTGAAGGATTTGATTTTATTCTAACATTTCAAAAGTTTAAGAAAAAATATTTAAAATTGACAAAATTTGCCTAAAAAGTGTGAAATTTCTAAAAATATGAATTTAGTCTAGAGTATACATTAGTCATGTACATGTATTTTTAAACTGGTGTGTTCAACTCAATTTGAGGATTCGGAATCTGTTTTTAATTTTTTTGTACAAATTTTTATTCAAAATTTATCTAGGTTTAATGAAGATATCTATTAAGCTCTGCACACACCAATGAAGTGGATTGGAGAGGGAAGACAATTTTCTTTTTTTTAATGTCAGAATATACGTAAATTCTAATGAACTGTAATTGTTGCAGCCATATAAAGCTAGTTAATATGAAGATGGGATTTTGTGATTTTTACAAAAATCCTAAATTTTTTCATCAAGAAATCGAATTTGATCAAGATTTTTTGAAATCTAGATCACGAGGCCCTCTTTCACGATATGGAGAAAAAAATTTAGAAAAATTCAATTTTTAAGGAAAATACGGTAAATTTGAAATCTCGAAGTAGCGCAAAAATCGCATTTTTTTGAACCTTTGAGTTGAAAATTTTTGTTGATTAATTGATTTTTTCTAATTTTTTTTTCTCCGTATCGTGAAAGGGGCCTCATAATCTAGATTAAGGATTTTGTAAAAAGATTTTCCCATCTTCATATTTTCTAGGTGTAGATTTCTATAAAAGTCAATTTTTATTTTTCTAGTCATTCAACCTGACCCATGAGATCAAAGCAGACATACTCAAATTCTTCCTGAGGAACATTCATTTGAGTTGTTTCTTTCTCGTCTTCAAGTATGAAAGCTCCTCAATTAAATACCAAAACTTTATCGAGCTATTCAAAATTACCCACACATATTGTGAACTTGTCCAGGGTTGTAGATATGAAGACGAGGCCATTTTGGAAGAGGAACTAAAAACCCTCTTGAGAATCTATGTTGAATTCACAACAGAGACTAGCTTCATGACGTGTGATGAGAAACAGTTTGTTCAGGCCATCCAATTGACCGATGGCTATGGCTCATTAATACCAGGTACTCTAGTCGATATCAGTATCATTGGGATTGCCAAAATTATTTCAATTGTCGACAAAAATTCAATAAAAGTGAGTATATTAGTACTGTATGATTCTTTTCAAATATATATGCATTGTATTGCATAAGGATTAAAATGGACACTCTGGCTAATCGAAATGATCACTATTCTCTACAGTTAAAACTTAGTATTTATTTTCAAAAGTAGCTCTTCTTTCTACCGATTTTAGTACCTAATTATTTTGAATAAGAAGTGCTTGTAATTAAAATTTGGGCTTATCATTAGAATACCGCTTCTCTTCGAAATGATATCCAAATTAAAATAGTTTACGTTCTTTCCATCTATAAACGTGTAAAAATCAAGTTATTCTACTGATGAATATATGTTGTGCCTCAAGTGTAAAATTCATAAACCATTTCTTCTAGGCCTTGAATCATTTTTTAATACAAAAGAATTTAACATAGAAATTGAACAAGGGCTTTGACATAAAATTTAAAATTATAATTGAAAATTAAATAGTGTTTTATCAAAACTAATTTTGCAGATTTAAGTCTGAGACCAAAAAATTATTATATTAGGTTGTTTCAAAAGTATTAAGCAAAATTTCTTTGAAAATGAATACATTTTTATTCAGAAATATCATCACAAAAATTAAATGAAATATCATCAAGTTATATATCAAAATATTCACCATTCATTTCTATATATTTAGTCCATCTTTGTGGTAAACTATCTATTCCCCGTTGCCAAAAATTTAGAGGTTTCTGATCTATGTACTCGTTTACTGAGTTCAAAACGTCTTCCCTTGAGTTGAATATTTTACCCTTCAGATGATGTTGTAGCGACCTGAAAAGGTGATAATCTGTTGGAGCAAGATCTGGACTATAGGGAGGGTGGTCTAGAACGTCAACATTATTCTCTCTGAAAAAATCTTTGACTAATCTTGAAACATGTGGCCTAGCATTATCCTGTAAAAATGTGATCCGACCAAATCTGGGATATTGCTCTCTGAGTTTAACTTCCATAGCACGAAAAGATTCGATGTAATGAGCTCCAGTAACTGTAGCATTAGGTTCAAGCAATTCAAAGTGAATAACTCCTTTTTTGCACCAGAATATGGTTAACATCACTTTTTTGGCGAATCGGTCAGGCTTAGCCTGGGTGACTTGTTGATTCACCCTATGCCATGACCTTTTTCTGCTTTGGTCCTTCAAAAAGATCCACTTTTCATCAGTTGTTACGATATGTGAAAGAAAATCATCGTATGTCAGTCTATGAATGAGTCTTCTGCAAGATTCAACCCTCTTTACCTTTTGATTTCCAGTGAGTTCATGTGGCACAAACTGATCAAACGAATTTGTAAAATTCTCACTGTGGAGAACACGTACAACTGAAGAGTAAGAAGCATTAAGATCAGCAGAAATTTCTCTAGAGGATAGATGAGGATTTTCCTCAATTCTTCCAATGATTTCTTCTTCATTAATGGTTGAAGGCCTTCCTGACCTCTGTTCATCAAGAAGGGAAGTACGTCCTTCTCTAAACAATCCAAACCATCTTTGAACTGTGGCACGTGAAACAATATTCTCCAAGGCTAATTCCATATTGCGATGAGCTTTAGTTGCAGAGAGTCCCAACTTAAAGTTGTAATAAATTATGGCTCTAATATCGGTGTCTGACAATTCCATTGTATTCTTAAAATTTAAGATTTTTGTAAATTGAGATTAAGAAAAACAAATTCTTTGAAAAATTCTGTACATAAAATTGTATTTTACCTGAAATGAAATTAAGCCATTTTTTCATATTTGATTGATAAAAGTTTTGCTTAATACTTTTGAAATATCATCTATCTCTTTGACTTCTGTATCCAAGTCTGTAACTCTTTCTGGGGCAGTGCTAGGAACTAGAACTGGTTGATTATTGGCTACAGCCGACTTCTCGTTATTTTCATTATGACTTCTTGTTTCCTTTTGTGTGGAAGATAGGATGGGAGATCCAAAATTTATTACCTCTTGTAGTAAAATTCATTGAAAATTTTGACATCATTTGAATTTTGTCATAAATCTCTCAAATTTGATATTTATTACTTTCAAGTAGTCATCAAAGATTTCGTGGATTTTGATAGAAATAGTTGACCCATAAGACTTATTTCACTAACACTATATTGAAAATGACTTGGAGAAAAATATTTTAGCTTCTATCATTAGAAAAACGGCTGAAAGTTAAATCAGTAAATTTTTCATCACCTTAATTTTAATACAATATCCTTGTTTTTATTGCAACCAGTTCGGACCATATGTTTTATACATCATTCGATTTCCCCTGAAGAGCCTATTCAGATTCTGACTCAGGCTAGAAATCGAAAATTATCTCTACTATGCATACTGAAACTTTTCATCGGAGTGTAAATAAATAACTCCTTTTGTTTCTGAGCTTTTCAAAATTTCGCTATTAAAATAAAAAAACTATTATAATAATTTTTCTTTAATCTGATAAAAGGAGAAGGCCAAATCTTAACCAGTTTTGTTTTCCCTCCAAACAATTTCATACTGACCGATTATGCCTGAGATAAAGGGACTTGTTTGTGAAAACCTTGGCATTAATTTCATCTTTTTGCAATAGAATGATTGACTTATTGATACAGTTGTGCCCCAGTTTTGGTGTATGAGAAATCGGACACCCCAATTTTCCTATGAAGACTAGAATTTTCTCATAATAGATTTACTTAATTTTTTGGCCAAAATTTCACACTATTCAAGTTTTTTGTCTCAATTCAAAAAGAAGTTCTTCTGATTCGATCAGTACCAGTAAACCCTATTGAATTTGTCCACTGAGCATGAAAAATCTTACAATTTAGTCAAACGTTCTCTTCATAATTACATCTTTATGTCTTAATTAAAAGTCAAAAGTCGTTTCCCACTTTCTGATTGAGATTATGCTGAAAAAGTAATATTTCTAGTCACTGTTTTTATTCCTCTCTTCCAGAATAATGAGATCACCTTTGACATCTTCAAAGTGCTTCTCCTAATTGCAGAGTCTCATCCAAAGAGATTTCTCATCTTGCCCGGGGAAATCTTTGACATTCTCATGAAGATACTGATGGAATGCCTGTCCAATGAAAATTACAAAACCGACACTCAACTCAGATGTCTCCAGTTCATCTCTCTAATGGGTCGAGATCCGATACAAGATAAATTTCTGATCGACTCCGACATTGTAAGGGTTATGCGTTTGGCTGATAATCCACAACTCCTTAGTATTCTCTTCAAACTAACTGTACAGAGCACTTTCAAGATTGAATATGAGGAGTTCCTAGCTGAGGCCACTCTTGTCATGATGAAGTTCAATTGTGTAAGTAATATAATTATACATAAACCTACTCTTGATATATTTATCTATTTTTAGATTTTCTATTACTTCTTGATATGATTTTGAACTCGTCAAGAATAATATGCCTCTAGACTATATTACTAGATTGTAAAGCTATTTTTGATTAATTTGAGGATTTCATGATTTTTATAAAGGTATCATTTTTTATCAGTCTGAAAATTTTCGCATGATGCACCTTGAAATCAACAAAAATCTTGGAATCAAAAATGGCGCCAACTCGAAATTTTAAATGTATCCTATTTTTTCCAAAGTTTTTTTGAATATTTTTTCACAAACTAGAGGTCGGTAAAATGCTGATGCTGGTATCAGCACGTCAGCTGATTTATAAAAATCGATATCAGCTGATTGCTGACTGATTAACTTGAGAAATATTTCTTGCTGACGAGAGAATTAGGTCTAAATCCCTGACTTTATACAAAAACCTAAAATGATTGAATAGAATGAAAATTTAGCTTCTATGTATTGTTAATTGATCAACTAAGTTGATTCAACTTTTATTAAAATTTCAGAAATTCCTATTAGGAGTAATAATTTTGTATTTATTTTTAAACAAATGATAAATTTTTCAATTATGTTTTGTTTAAAATCCTTGCATAAATCTGTCAGCATAAATATTTATGCTTTTAGTGAGTAGGTCAGCATTTTCCCGACCTCTATCACAAACCGGCAAATGTGTGTCAAAAAATCACCAAAAAATTTTGGTGAAAAAAGGTACGATTTTCTCGAGTTCAACTTTTTTCGGAATAGAAATGTTTGTTTATTAAACTTGTAGTAAGAATTATAAATAAGTATGTACAATTAAGAAAAATAGTTTCTGAATAGGTCTTCGTCCTCAGGTATAAGTCTGAAGAAAACTTTTGAATCTGGTTTTCGATTGACTATTTTGTTCTCTATCATCGTGTCTCTTAAGCACAAAGATCTAATAATAAATTTAATTTTGTACTAATTTATTTTCTTTTTATTCCTACCAGCAACATTTGATGAGTCTTCGCCAGGAAATTCTGTCCTTTTGTCCCCATGAGAACCAGAGGATCAAGTTAGCCCCATTGATAGATGAGCTTTTCCTAAACGCCCAGCCAAACGAAAAGTCTGGCTTTGATGAGATGGTCCATTTCACCAAGAAATTCCTCAAATTCATCTCAATCTGGCGTTCATACTCAGTCTATACACTCCGATGAGTCATACATTCCCTCCTCCTTCTCCCCATCCAATTGATTAATTTTTTTTTTGTGTAAATAAACCAATCAAATGAAAAGAGTGGGCTCTAACACATCAATTCTCTTGGATAGAACCCTGATCATTATAATTACAGTATTTTCTACAGAATAAACTCCTTTACCACTATAACAAGAGATAGATAGAGAATAGGTCTAAAACCAAGATTCTGCTGATAAATAATAATAATGGTAAAGTTTTCACAAAATCAATTCGCTACATTGTCAAAATATCAAAAGAAGAACGGAATAATTCAACTCCTGTTCTCAAAAGCTAACAATTAAATGTTCTGTAGAAAGGAGAGCTGCTTTTTTGTTGTAATTATAATCAATAAAATCTAACATTTCACCTATGATGATTCTATTCACTTGAATAATTATTTTATTTTTTAAGATGAATAATTTTCCTTGGCCTCTCAAGTGAGACCTGAACTAAGAATGATTGAATAATAATCTATAACATTATTCGCTTGCTACCCTGACAACTACTATGTACTATGTTGTCTATTGGCTTGTGCTGGAACTTTTATTTGGTTCAAAATTATGTCTCACTATGACTACGTTCTGATTGGTCTATTTTTTCAGCTCTATCTATTCTACAGTTTATCCACAGTAGTTTATCTCAACGAGAAAGAAAGAGACTTAGCGCTTTTTGATGTCAAGAGTGAGTTTCTCTTACCAGAATAAACTCTTAATAATTCAGAGACCTAACCCAAATGTGTGTTCATGTTTTTCTTATTGATTATTCTGTGAATTTAGAGCTCAAAGTACTGCTTCACTCTACATGTAGTATAAAAGTATCCTTTTTTGATATTTTTGTTCTCTCCATGAAACTACTCAAAGAGATTTTCCTCTGGCGTTTGGCAGTTAAAAAATTCACCATCTCCTCACCCTGTCCCTGGCTCAAGACTGGCATCTTGACAAGGTGGTCAATGAGTGAAAATCTTTCCATTGATTGCAGTTATGATCGTGATGGCCCCGCTTCATTCAGTTATCTCATGTCTCTTTTACAAATTGTCATAAATTCTCAGGTGGTTTGTCAAGACGAGGAAGTAAGCCAAATCAATGGTCCATCAACCATGATGGATTATCATCTCAGTATGACTCAACACTTTAATGCGGACAATGAGCTTGTCGAGGTCCGTTATTACTGGACGCCAAAAGCTGGTTGTGATAAAAAATCATCCTCATCACGGTTAATAGGAATATTTGTCATTGATTTTAAAAATTATCACATCTCAACCAGAGACGAATCCTGTTTTATATTCTATGATTTTTTAAATAATTTGATGATCAAAAGAAACTATTTTCTCGAGCATGTATGTGAACCTTGTTTTGATTTGAAATTTGTAGATCAAAAAGTACCCTACAGAAGCAGAAAAAGATCCTAGTGACCTCTATGATATTCTCATAGATTTGGCCATAAATCTTCCAAGTCTCAGGGACGTCAAGAAATCTCCCATTGATGTAAGTCCTCAAGTCGTAATGTGATCAACCTTCCCTTAGTTTAGGGATACCATTTTTTATCAAAGGGCTGATCTTCCCATTCTTCAGGCAATGAAAAAATCACTGTCTATCTTGATAAAGTTACTTATAGAAACAAACCTGAAATGCATAGTTATAGGTCATGACAAGTCAACAGTTTCACTGGTAATATAAGCAAATCTTATTCTTTCAAAAGATGTGCTCCAGTATTGTTTACCTAAGGCAAACGTGTAAGAACTGCAATTACCAAATAACAGACCAATTTTACAACTTGCTTGGCTTTGTTGAAGTTCAAGGTTTAGTTTCAGTGCGTTTCTCTCTAATCATTTATTGTTAGAATTTGGATTATTTTAGAGAAAATCTAACCTTTAATAAACGACTCGGAGACATAAGAGACTCGATAACACTGCTTTCAATTTGCCCTGATAAATTTCGATGTTATAAAATTATTCCAAAGCTTGATCAAAATAACCTTCATGAAGATATCAACTACGAAATGTTCAGATCTCGAGTGGTAAATTCGTTGACGATTAACAAGCTTGATGATACAGAAGAAGAAAACTATTTTGATCTGCTTATACCATTCGATCATAATCAGACTATTGAAGAACAAGAAAAGATATTCAGGTTTTTGGCAAGCTCAATCATTTTCAAAAAGAAATTAGCCAAAACGAACAATAAAGGATTCTTCAAGTCCACTTTACGAACATTTAACAAATTCTTCAATAACAATTAAAAATATATTTATATAAACTAAAGAGTATTGGTATTTTTTAAAGTTATTGATCCTTTTGAGCCTCTGCAAGTTTCTGCAGTTTTTCCTGCAACTTAATTTTTCTTGGTTTTGATGATCTTGATTTGGGAGCCAACATTTGCCTGAATTTATCTCCAAAAAAGTAACAAAAGGCAAAAAATACTGCAAAGGCCACCAAGTAAATTATTGGACTAACATTTCGTTCTCCTTCAAGGCTAATTGATGATTTGGCCATATATTTTCAAAATTAATTACGTTCTTGAAATCGGATAAACAAATAAGTTAGTTTAATCGTGAAAATTGTTTTACATCTGACTCATTTTTCAAATTATTACTAAAAATTTTGGTCTAAAATTTAATAACTAAATTTTTAAATTTAATTTTAGTAACTAAAATTAACAAAATCTTGTAAAAATGAACAGAAATATCCCAAAAGAAATGACTTGTTGGCAAGCATTTAGCTATATAAAGCCAGGACAAAACTTCAGAGGCTCATTGACTTTGAATAAAACTAAAGTTGTTCCCCCTCTAAAATATCCCAATCAAGTTCTTATTAAAGTCAAATCTGCTGCATTGAATCCAATTGATTCAGCTCAACTTAGAGGATATGGAAGTACTGCATTTCATACAGCTTCTAATCTAATCAATAATCTACATGATCCAGCTCGTAATATAATTTCCGAGTTGCCAATTACCCCTGGTAAATTTAGTTTCTCATGTGGCTTTCTCTTTAGGTAGAGATTTTTTCGGTGAAGTCATTTCTCTTGGTCAGACTGTAGATAAGAATCGCCTCAAAATCGGGGATCTTGTTCTTGGTTCAACTTTACCATTTATGAGCAGTTTGGATGGTGGCTCGTTAGCAAACTACCTCGTTACTCCCGATTGTCAAGTTTTGAAAGTACTTGATAGGATTAAAGAAAAACACTTTGACTTTGTCTCTATACCATATGCAGGCTTAACAGCATGGGCAGCTCTAGAAGATTCAGGTTCCATCAAAATTTCCGACAACAAAAATAACCAAACAAAGAAACAAATTCTCATCCCAGGCTCGACAGGTCTAGTTGGATTTATTGCTGTGCAGCTGGCAAAATTTTCAAATGCATTTACTAAGATTGACACTGTCATATCCAATAATCCCAAGGCTGAGTTGATAATTCGACAGCTGAAAGAAGCTGGTTTCATTGACAAAGTTTGCTCTCAATAACACTAATTTATTCCTTTTAGGTTTATACAGCTGACAATGTGAAAGATTGTACAGATAAGTATGATCTCATAATCGATTGTGTTCGAAGAACATCAAGAGACGACGAAGAAAACATCCTCAAGCTTGTCAACGAGAATGGACGATTTGTATCTTTGAACTCGTCACTACTGAAAAGTCAAGATCAGCAGGGTCTTTTACCTGGTTCAGTTTTTGCTTGTCTAGATCTAATCCAGAGGAATATCTCAATGAATCGCTTCAATCCAGTAGATCCTGGTTATGTCTGGGGCTTTTACCGGCCACAAATGAACAGACTTGAAATGTTAATGAAATGGTACTCTGAGGGTGAAATGAAGATATTGCCAATAAAAGTTATGAATTTTGAAGAGGCCGACCAAGGCCTAGATATCATGGATACTAAAGGGGAATATGAGAAAATTGTAATAAATATGGAATCATAGTCACAAAAACAGATGCAATTCTAATTAATAATACATATTCAGATAAGACATTATAATATTCATTATCAATATAAAGTTTTGAATTATAATGATAAAAATTTGGAAAAATATTTCGCCTGAACTGGGACTCGAACCCTGGACCCCATTTAAATCAATCTGAGCTATACAATTTCATGATACGCAGTTCATAGCAAGGTTTTGATCTAGAAATAAGAAACTATCGATTAGTCAAAAACTCAATTGTAAGTAAATTTTGGGATTATAAAAACCAATTTCTACTATTAAGTAAAGACAAAAATATTTTGATATAATTCAAGGGGAGAGAGGTTAGTAATCTCAGATTACGAGCTTAATTTTCCACATCTTTGAGAGGAATAAAATGTTGCCAAGGTAGATCTGATGGGTTTTATTATTCTATCAAGTCGTAAAAAATCTCGACTAATAAGTGCCCTGGGATTGAAATTTAAGACAATACTTTCCTTATAATGCACTATCAAAATTGCTTTTCTGTGTGTCGAAGGCCAAGTCAAAAAGATTGAGAGAGCGACGTCCACCTCGTGTCCCTGTTTGAAGAGAGCTTTCAGTCTTCCCCCACTCAAACGCCGTTACATCCAGGGTGAGGAATTAAGGGTCTCTGCGATGGGTCATGGCAATAAGAGGATGTTGAACTATAACGTTACTGCTCAAAGACTCACAAAGTTAAGTTAGATAAGGTACGAATGATTCGAAGGGCAATTAAGAACGTAAGTGAGAGAATTCTGAGTCAAATCATTGCTGAGATTATCAGGCATTATCTACGGTCGCAACATATCATAATAACATAACCATAAGTGCTAGCTTATATATAGAGTTTAGTCTCGAAAAAGAGTAAAAAATATAAATAAGTTCATTTATTGGATAGAGAATGCAGAATTAATAAATGAGAACCAATCAGAACTGGTATCGATTCAGATTTTGATTGGTCAGCAAATTTATGAAAATTAGGTATATAGAATCTCAAGTAGTAATATACGTTCAATCATATAATATCCATTGGAATGATCTCTCTATAGTTCATCTGGGCTTCAACAATTCATTCTTGTATATAATAAATATCACACAGTAATATGTGCATAATCAGAGAAAAAAAATATTGTTAAATGAAAAGGCGTCAATCTTTTGAAATCTTCATACAGATAATTCATTTATAAATATTCTAAATATTCTTGTGCAATAAAGAGAGAAGAAATGCTCGAGAGGTAACACACTTTGAACTTTAATGAATTGTACTCTTTAATGTACAGGGAATGTAATTTTTACTTGAATTTTAATCATCGATTGTTCACGGTCCAGTTCTGAAAATAAATCTCGCGGATATTTTTGAAGGTTGTATGAAACTCTTGAAATAATAGAATGCAATTTCTGATTGAATCTGTGTATGTTTTTTTTGAATAAAATTTAGTTAGCCAATCTTGTTCAAGAAGCTTGGTTTCGAAATTCCACTAGAAAGGCCAGATATTGAACCTGTTATTGATCCAATAAGACCCTTATTTTGTAAGGAATTACTGTCCATTTTGACAGAGTTGGCTGTCTCCTCTACCTGAAGACGTTGTGTAATCAGTTTGTAAGCCATTGTAAACAGGGCATCAGGACTAATGCCTTGCAGCTCGAAGTCCGAGTACATTTTCTGACGGTGAAATAATAATCATAAGTTGTATCATAGATAGATTGAGAGAGGTCAACTCACTTTAATGATTATTGATAAGCATGTGTATTGACATGGAGTTAAGACGACAGATTTTCGTTCCTGGAGCCATTCATTGATAACTCTAGTTTGAGTCATATACCAGGTCTATTATAATAAAAAAATTGAGAAAAAAGTATCTATACCTTTTTAGTTCTATACATATATATATATGAGCTTCGTGCATGCCAATATGATATTAAATCTAACCTAGTTTTAACGTATTAATTTATATTTCAGGAGTTATCGATAATTTTTTGATCTTTAAGGTTTAGCAGGTATCATTACTCGAAAAAGGTTGTCTTACTTAGGTTTTCAAAAATACATTTTAAATTTAATTTAAAAAAATCAGCTTTCTTTGAATAAGCAAGCAAGTGTTTAACGAATGCTAGAGCTGTGATCTCTTGCATGTTCCAGGAGATAAATAGAGTACCTATCGAATGGGTGGTTTCCAAAGTGTATTTTATCATGAGGCTTGGATGAATAATATTGAGCTGCTAAAAATGTGATGTGATAGAAATAACCCAGTCTTTAAGGGATAATGGAAAAGTATAGAGGTTACACTGAAAGGGAAATACAATAATACCCCTCCCCCCTTCAGTCAAGAGTATCAGCTCAAGCAAAAGGAGAGAATCATTCTACTTGATTTTAAATCAACAAAATATTGCTTAATCAAACAAAATCTTGAAAATCTTATCAGCTTTAGATTGTTTAGAGGGAGTTTCAGACAAACAAACTAGATTGTCTCTCTGTCCTTACTCTTTACAAATCCAAAGTGTTTTCCTGATGACGCGAGGAGTCTCCATAGTGTGGAGTTACATTAAAATTTAATAATTTTTCTTATTATATTTATTTACCATTGTGTTTATTTGTCTTACTGTTTCACGCTAAAGCATATCATATACAGTACAGTACAAAGAGAGACTTAAGGATGTGTAGTTGAAAAATTAAACCCAGCATAGATTGCTTGATATCTTGAGAATTAGGCTAAGCGAATCACGATTTTCCCGTCAAAAGTATGGCTTGAACAAATTCATTCCTTAACTACATCAATTTAGATGTGTCAGATTATGTCATAAACTCTAATGATGCAAGAGTACATAGGGAACATGGAAAGTAAGCATAACATCAAATTTAAAATTAGACCCTTTCTCAAACTTCTCTAGAATAAATTCCCAGATTTACACTATTAAAATATTCTCCTTGTCCAGTGAAGTAAGACTAAAAGCTTACAAATCTTTCCGCGTTTTGACTACACTTAAATTATAATTAGTCATGTCTCACATTAGATCTAACCTGGATTATTCCAAGTTACTGCTCTTTTCTCATCTCCATTAGGTAATAACAGCCATATGATTAATGAATTGCTTTCAGACACCATTTCACTCATTTCATTGCCATTTATTCATTTTATAACATTTCAAAAAACCACAAGAACAAGAATTATTTCATGTTATTGATCTACTTGCATTTATTTTGTATACATTATTTTATATTTCAATATAAGATTTCGTTCCTACAAAAAAACGTATAATAATTTAAATTGGAATCTATATAAATTTAATTAGGCTAAACGAGTTTATTAATGGAAATAAGACTTAACTATCTAATCACATAGGATCTATTTATAGTCAAATCAAGAAAATGGACTCAGACTCACCTCCATAACTTGAAGAATGTAAAGCTCATCTGTTACTTTTTGGCGCATTTGTTCCAGATTGACCCTCATATACTCAACGTATTTCTTTCCAAATTCATCAGTTGGTTTCTGAAAAAAATCAAGGTTAAAAATTTTATTTAACCCTTTTGGTGCCGAGACTATTTCACAATTTATATAAAAACCAAAATTTAGAAGATACCAAGTTATTTGGTCAAAAATATTACTAATGCAAGTTCACATTGTGGGCTTCTATTTAAACTGTAATTGATCCAGAAACTTATCCAACTGGTAGAGTTATGAAGGTTTAAAAAAATAGGAAAATGGACATATATGTCCATCGGCACCGAAAGGGTTAAGTGGACACCCTACTAATAACTCCTGTACTTAATTGCTTAGAATGTCAAATTTAACTTCATTTCAGCCTATCGGAAATGGTAAAGAAAAATATCAAGCACTAATTTACTCAATAAAATGACACCACGGTACTCGATCAATAGTTTTCACTATAAATCGTTTAAAGATTTCCACATTTCACTTAAAATATACGTCATAAAAATCATTTGAAATATTTTACAGAATCTGGAAGCTTAATCTCGTTTGTTTGGAAAAACTCTTCTACAACAACTATAGAACATGAAAGGTTCAGATAAGGCAAAAAGGTATCTTCCCATTATAATGAAGGAGAAAACCTCAAAACAAGATGGAACGGCAACGGGGTAGAGATTGCCTGCCAAAAATGTGGCAGAAATGTGTAGAAAGAAATGGCGAATATTTTGATTTGTAACTTGATGATGTTCTGTAAATATTTCAAAACGAAACGTTTGAAAAACCCTAATATTAGCCATTAATATTCATTAATTTTAACGTACAGCCAGAGATAAGACACTAGAGAGAATTGTATTGGCATCATATCTGGCCAGTTTGGCCAGAGTATTCTCGAGAACTTGGGATAGCTTCTCATTTAATAGCCCAGCCATTTGTCGTTGGATTTTATCGAGGTTTGCTTCTGTCTGATTATGGTACTGATGCTGAGGAATAAAAATAATAATTTAGATTACATACCAAATTTATTGTATTTTTAAAAGGAAACTAGAGAAGTGTAGTTGATGGGTTGCTGAGAATATATGTGACGTGTCACTTAAGGCCTGACTACACAAAATATGTTAAAACTTTTGAAAAAAATTATTTCCAAAGACATAATAGATTTGAACCCTACACAGAACCAAGAATATAGAAATGATTTTACAAATGTCTCAATTTTTTCCCCAAGATGTGAAAAGTAATTTCGAGCTTGATCTTTGACATTCTAAAAGAAGTGCCAAGGATCAAAATCGAATTTGTGGTCCAAATTTCGTGTGGGAATCGAATTTCAATGATGATCTGTGTTGGTTATCGGGGCAAAAATTTTTCTTATTGATTAATTATAATTTTAATCTTGAAAAAACTGCTTCTCACCTTCTTCCGACTTTGAAATTACCCTTGAAAAATCACGATCAAAGTTTGAAAAATTAGGTGTTGGCTTCAACTCCAAATTTCTTCTTGAAAATTAATTACAATATAAATTTCTAATCTAAATCCCATATTAAATTCAGTTTATTTATTTAGTTAGAAATAGACATTTTATAATTTAAGTAACTCAATAAGTTGAGTTAATTTACATCAAAATATGATGGGATAAGATGAATTTTTCCTTCTCACACAAATATATCGGGCAAAATTATTATTTCTTCATTCAGTAGTAGTGTAAGAGATAATCTAATAATCCGATGTTATGATGACATTTTGATCTTGGAGTCATGTTCAGACATCCGTAAAGTCTAATTGAATTTGAACATTTCAGACAACACGTTGGGTGGTGGGGTTTATGAAAATTCATTCAGAGGGAAAATTTTATCGACCGACATTCTCTAGGCTGATCACAAATCTGACCTCAAATCATCATCGTTCACGAGCTGAGTTATTGACCAAAACGCATATTCGCACTACATTTAAGACCGTGACTTCAATAGCTCCATTTTTTCGGTCAGATGAACCTAAAAGTTATCAAATTATGGGTGTATAATGAAGATGAAGCAGGGAAAACCCCTTTTGGCCATAAACAGACACTGAGAAGTTCAATAATGCTAAAAGTTTTGATGATGATAAATCTAGAAAATTCCAGATAGGTTAAATAAATAATTACTAGCTGATCCGAACCCGCTACGCAGTGTTTCCTAAAATTTGAAAAAGTTTTTATTTTTGTATGAAGACGAAGAAATTGAAGCTTAGATTGAACCAATGAGAAGCAAGCTTCCCTATTAAAAATGAAGCCATCTGATTGGTCAGCCACTTTTTAGGTTCTGATCGAGATTACGGCCCAAATCTAGAATTTTTTTTCGCTACGAACATGGTCCGTGGGGGTAATCTATAACTAGTTTAAATTTTATTAAAATTGGTCGGGTAGTTTAGACGTCCATAAGCTCACAAAATCAACTTTTAATTTTTGATAATATAGATTATAATCTAATTATAGGTACGTTATGAGGTACGCCTGACCTTTTGAGTTTACTAAATGATTAAATTTAATCAAATGTTTCTTTATCTTTAGGGATGTTACACTTGGGATGAGTGCAATTTTATTTCTGTACCTATCATCAAAGTTTTTCTGTAAATTCATTAAGGAAATTAAGATTACACGGCGTGTCACTTTTTTTTCGATCTGGAGGTATCAAAATAAACTAAAATGATCCTGATCCGAAATTTGACGCAGATTCTGTATCTGGTCTCAGAATTCACGAATTGAATTCAGTTTTGGAGATATTCGCAAAAAACGAAAATTTCGAATTTTTCCAAAACTGGAGTTACTAATTGATCAAAATCATTAAGAGAAATTAACTAATTGCCCAACAACTGGATATCATCATAACTCGAAAAAAACTGCCTATTTCATTGGCTCATAGGTAAGTTTGACCTCTAACCTGATTGGTTATGTTGTAAAGCATGCCATGCATTGTCTAGACATGTATGTATGTATGGGACATTTTGAGCCCAAAAGATGAAGTGAGTTTCATTTCGTTAATCTAATTCATTATCTCTAAATGTTCTCTGTATATATTATTCAAAAGATTTTTTAATTGCCGAAAAGAGTTTACAATATGGATATACATTGTATATTATACAATATATGGTACAGTTTATTAAATAGAAATACCAATGTTGAACAACATCTTAAAAAGTCCAATTTTACACCTGAAGACGATGTCTGACAGAGTTGAGAGTGGTCTTAATCGAAAGAGGAGAAAATTTCTATCTAGGTTGTTTAAGAAAATTTTGAAATTTGATCTATTTGAAGCCGTGAGTTAATTTGAAAACACAAATTTTCACTCAAATTTATGTTTTTTTTCAATAAATTTTACTTGATTTTATTTTTTGCGCAAATTTTTTCTCTTTATCCCGTTCATACATACATCAATCGACAAAGAATTTAATTTTCTATTTAATGATATCCAGTTGTTGGGCAATTAGTTAATTTCTCTTAATGATTTTGATCAATTAGTAACTCCAGTTTTGGAAAAATTCGAAATTTTCGTTTTTTGCGAATATCTCCAAAACTGAATTCAATTCGTGAATTCTGAGACCAGATACAGAATCTGCGTCAAATTTCGGATCAGGATCATTTTAGTTTATTTTGATACCTCCAGATCGAAAAAAAAGTGACACGCCCTGTTATTTTTGTTCCAAATCGTTTCTCAAACATGAAATCACATGACCCAATGACTAACGTTGATCAAACTTGAATTTTACCAATCGTTCAAGCTAAATCTAATTAGTATGAGATGTTTTATTTGACTATCGAATCCCTTTTGAAGCCGATAGAAATTCAAAGTCGGAAACATGTGAATTTGGATCACCAACCCGAGATAAATATTTTTTCTTGAAATAATTGAACTGGAAATATTATTACTGAACCATTTTATGATCATGCTAATCTTGAGAGACATTGTTCGAAGGAAGAATTTTTGAGGTATTATCCAATTCTACTCTATTCATGCTCAAGACTTAATTTGAATTAATAACTACTCAAAAGTCGACTCTAATACGATTTATCCATTTTTGAGAACAAACCATTAAACTTACCAAAAGATTTATTATATCAGATATATATCAGAATAAAAAGTTGGACAGCCAAAAAATATGGGAAAATTTATATATTTTTTATCTTTGAGATTGTGATCTATTTCTTTCTTTCTCCATTTTTTGACAAAATTTTACTATGGAAATTGAATTATGATTACTTTTAGTTTACACTGGTCTACAGGTCCAATTATTTTAATTTTACGTGTCTCATTGATTAAAGTAGCTCTGAGAATAGTTTTATCCTGATTTTTGACGGTGACACTAACTAAAAACTTTATTCCGAAATTCTGGAATCTAAGACATGCTTTAAAAAATAAGTTGGCTCTTTATCCTATCGAACGAAAGCCTATTTCGGTCATTTTTAAATCTGTCACTGTCCCTCTTTTTCCATCAGATTTAAAATAATTGATTAAAAAACTCATGGCATCGATTATCTCCTGGTTCAAACTGAACAATTTTCCAGAACTCTTACTTCACATGATATAAAAGTGGAGAATGAAGAATGTATCTAGAGATTTTCGTCTCTTGGATCCGTTCATATTATTTCCAAATTACTCCTTTCTTTTTATAGACAAATAATGCATATTTCATAAAAAAAGAAATGTATCTTTTCGTAAAATTGTATTTTCTGCATTAATTTTTTTTCTTAACTGGTTAGGGGGAAATAGTACTCTATCAAGACAGATTTATTCATTATTACTAGTCAGGGATATTTTCTCTAGTACAATATTTTATATTGTAGAGTTAGAGTAATAAATTATTACTTTATTGAAATTAAATTCATTCTTCTAAATCGTTTTATGGCTCTTAATCAATAAAAATATGAAATCTGAGGGGTATTTCATCAAATAGAAATGAAAATGATGCTGAAGCGAACCTTTGTTCATAACAGGCAGAAGAGCGCAGTTCAACTTTTGAAGATACTTCAAGATTACGTTTCTTGAGACGGTTTATGTAATAAATAAAGCTAATTAATATGGAAACGGGAATCTATGATTTTTACAGAAATCTCAATTTCTTTCATCAGGAATTTGAATTTATTAAAGATTTTTTGAAACTGTAAGGACAACCAAAAGAGTTTTTTCAGGATCAAGAAAATCAATTAAACTGGATCATATTATCGTTTGGAAGCAGAATGTCGATTTTTCGATCATTTTCACTACTTAAAAATCGATGAAATTGCGATAATTCAAAATCTCTCGAAAATGGGAAAACTCTCGATAATCTGACAGTGCTATTCAGCTTTTTTATCTGATCTTGATCCTGAAAAAACTCTTTTGATTGCCCTAATTTTTTTACAGCAATAATAATGTTCAGCCCAAAGTTCGAGAAAATGGGATTTTCAAGCCAATTCGAAATTGGAAAAATTTTCATAATAATTTGATTTAAGAAAGTCTCGAAGATGACTAAAAGAGACAATGCCAAGCCTTCTCACCAAGATCGTTACCTGGACTCAATGCACCTCAAACGAAACAATTTCAACTCAAAAATACCTTACGAAAGAATCTGACAATGATGGCCAAAACCCTAACCTCAACATTAGTTGGTAATGAAACTCCCATTGAAACAATCTCCAACAGTTCCAATTTCCCTGGCAACCATACAGTCCCGGACACCAATGAGGATCATAGTAGGTTTTACTCTAAACTAGAATTGCATGTCCCCTTAACAAGCAACAGATGAGAAGAGGGAAGGAGTATCATCCGGCACTTGGATAATCGATAAATTATTCACAGTTCTAACTCTTCAGTCAGCAATTCAAAGTAACAGAGGCATCAAATTTGGACTTTTTGATCTGTTTATTACTGCGTGTAAATTGATGGCTTTCAATGATTCAAAATCTCCTGGCAGGTCAAGTACCATGTTGGCAATAAACAAAAATTGGTATTTTGGAATCAAGAACAATTTTGGTTTTTAAAACTCAAAGAATTAAATTTTAAAAGATAATCTTGTTCTTGGTGAAGAATATTGATTCTGAATGTTCTTTTAAAATTTTCATTTAGTTGCATCAAAGATTAATTTTCGTTTGAAGCTCGAAACTGATCAGTGGATACAAAAATGTTTTTAATCTCGTAATATATTCACTCATTTTCGCAAATCGTAAGATGAAATTATTAGAATACCAAATCGATCGTTCAATTAATCCCACTTTAAATGTTCAGGCAATATATTTTAGCTTTCTCATTTGGAGAATTGTCAAAAAGAAAAAGTGAAAAGAAGAGTAGAAACTGGAATAATACTAACTTGAGGAAAGAATATTGCATTTGGATACTATAAGCAAGTGTAAAATTCTCTCTTGGTCTATGTATGTATCCTTTTTACAGTTTGTCAAGTTTGTATACAAAACTTGTTAGAAAATATTTTTCTCATCAGTACGACCATTAATTTACAATAATATTTTTCGATCCTCAGGTATTCTGAAGCTCCAAATCATGCCTGAATTTCACAATAACATTCTTTGATTCTATCCATTTTCATTTGAAATCTACCTGAGAATATTTACGAAATTGATAGTCTTACTTATGAGTAACCAGACAAAAATATTTCGGTTGATAAATTATCAGATAATTTTCTAGCAAGTTTAGTGTACTTTAAGCAAATTAAATTGAATGATTCAATAAATTCTGATGGAAAAGTTTAAACTCACCATGTCTCCGCCTTTTGTATCCTTGGTGCACAGTTTTAGAATGTTACTCTTGAGATCAGCGATAGTATTAATCATGGCACAGGTCTCCAATGGAAGAATGAAATCGGTAGTCTTGGGAGCTCGTTGTAGCCAATTTGAAAAGCATTCCAAATTTCTAGTAAAATGAGAAAGTACATGAAACGAATTTAGATGTATTTCTTTAATTTTTACTTTTTTGCAGCCGAATCTATCAAATCAGCTGCCATCATCTTTAGGCGATTATCTAGCTTTTCCGCAAACTCTATATCAGGCCAGTGTAGTTCCTTTATGAAATTTTGCAAGGCTTCCAATTTCCAGAGAAGGTCCTCTGATGATACAGGTGCTAAACAGGATAAAAGAAATGACTCTCATTTTGATCTTTTGTCTATCAGTAAATTACCGAATTAGTGTTAGAAAATAATTCTGAATCTATAGTTATTATTCTCTCTCAAGGATTGAGTTCAGGCAATTGCATTTTTGAATTCTACAGATATGATTATTGAGTCAAATCTCCCTCGTAATCTGACCCTGGAAAATAGGTTTTCAAAAAAACGTTTTAAACGAAAATAGATTTTTGGAAAAAATCCAATTTGAATCAGTATAGCTCGAGTTGGTAAAAGAAGTATTCTCTATGGCTTAGATAAATAATAATGAGTGGTATGTGATAAATATAACCCAGTGGGACTTTAAGGGTTTTTAATTTTATTCAAATGCAACGTACGTATTAACGTGCTAGGATCAATGTTGTGGCTATTTACAGCTGTTACAGCTGCTGAAACAATATTGCTAGGGGAACCAGCTCCAGCAGCTGAGACAATGGCTCCTAAGCCAGAGGCAGCTGCTGATGCAGCCAATGACGCGGTGCTAGCGACATTTCCCAGATTTCCTGTGGAAGATGAGCTATTTTGTTGGCTTTTGGAGTTGCTCTCAATGAAATTCTGGTCAGACCCATTCTGAGCTTGAGTTGAAGCAGGCCCCTTAATCGACTGGGTAATTGATAGTTCCATTAAATCAACATAACGCAAAACCATCGGCCCGAACAACTCTTGAAGTTGCATATGGAATTTCCCATCTCGAAGATTGTCTAGAAAATGATGAAAATTTCGATTAATACATTTTGTATTCCTTATTACTGCAAATATCTAATCATTTGGTCTTACCATCGGTTATGAGATAATCATTGAGGATTTGAAATAATGGGAATGTGTCCCAGCTATCTGGTGCCTTTGTTTCGAGAACCAACATCATCTCTTCATTGTAGAAGGACCAGAATAGTTCAGCATGATCTGTCAGTAGGTCGTTGAACCATGTGAAAGACTAAAAATAATTTACATTAAAATTCTATTTTCCCTAAATTTATCAAATTTCCATATTTTGTTGCAAGAAAATGTTATTGATTTCAGAACAGAGTTCTTCATAACCAAGAAAAGAAGTTGGAGAAAATCTGGTCCAATGATTTACCCCATCGTTTGGGAGATGAATTTTCCCTTTTGCTAAAAAAATGAAATTTGAGAGCATAGCATCAAAACTATAAGAGTTGACTCAAAAGTTTGAGGCAAAGATTTGAAGGGAAAAATCCTGGCCACTAAGTTAGGCCTGACGGGAAAAAGCAGGTTTACAAACAAAAGTAAGCTTGATAGAGTACTAGAAAACTTCCCTATTTTTAGTTCCACCCAGAAACCCAATGCAGCCCCAATTTCTAAAATTCTCATGTTATATTCACATTTTGGAAGATCACCTCCAGTTCTTGAATAATCGATAATATCTTGTCTTCTCTCATTCAAATAGATTTTTACTTGGCTTTTAAATGAGCT